>CM029123.1:29311618-29356639 GCA_016859345.1 Istiophorus platypterus
CCCATCATCATACCACATTATCATATCGTGTTTTGATGTTTTTGTATCTACTAGCTTTCACCCGCAGCATGTGATATTTAGGTTTTGCAGCTGAGTTGAGTCAGTTTCATGTTTACTGACAGCTCACAGCTAATGGCTGTGTGAGGTTTTGTTTTTTTTTTTTTTTTTTAAATAGTTTTATTGTAAAAATAGATAAAAGCCACACTGGCCCTGGATTTGAACTTATTCTTTTATGAAGTTGTTTTTTTGTTTGTTTGTTTGTTTATATTTCATCGGACATCTTTAAGAAGGTATTGATTACTTGAAATAATTTTTTCTGTCTTTTTACTACAGTGGTATGGAGTTGTTTCCTCTTCATTTTCTGATGTTAGAAGTGATTCACTAGACTACAGACTTACATTAAATAAAAAAATAAGTATAAACAAGAAAAATCTACATATATTAAAGAGATACTTAAATGTAGTTATAAAAATCTTTTCTCAAGATAAATAAATTGTACTAAGTTACAAGGGAAATTGCACTTGTTAACACTATAAAATATATAACAACATTCATTGTTTGAATGTGAAATGTTTACACTAGTTTTGTAATAAATGCAAGATTAGAGAAGGGACATACTTTCAATGTTTACTAGAATGTGTATACCTTCACAAATTCAAAGAAAAGATGTTCTTAAATAAATCAGTGAAATAATTGGTCAATTAAAATTTCTCCATCATATATTCTTGGTATAGATAATACCCCAAATATTCCTCCAGATCAATTAAAACACCTGAAAATCCTCCATTTTTTTTGATAGAAGGCATATTATGTTCAAGTGGGTGTGGGAGGAACCCCCTAGCTTCACTCAGTGGATAAGTATTGTGATGTAGTTCAGGCCTCTCTATTTGAAACAGGGACATTTTCAGTTTTTTTTAAATTTGGAGTCCATTTACAACTTAAGACCTATCTGCTTGCAAACGATAACAGTGGGGCTCTGTGTTTTTTGTTTTTTTTTCTTGTGAACAGTAGATGCTCTATTGTCTGTAGATCATGTTTGTACATTCCTGTCTTGTATTGTCATTAACTTGTTCATTTATCAAATGTTGATATAAAACTGACCTGGCAAGCTGCTGTATTTACACAACATGCATTCATGCTGTAATGACTGAGTTTTTGTTAATTTAATCTACAAAAACAATTACATCAGCTGACCTTTGACTTCTGCTATGTCTCAGACTACCACGGGTGACATTAGCAGGAAGCAGGGCTTAGATCTTCACGTGGTTAACCTGTCCTACTTTCTGCTCCAATTGGATTACTGCTGCAGGAAGTTAAAAGTCCTGCAGTACCTTGGCCTAATAACATGAATCAGGGTCTAACAGAGAGATGGGGACCTACAGCCAATGCTTGAGATTCCCTCTGTAAATCTATCATTTCCCTGTGCTTATGTTTCTTTAAATCAACCTTGATATTTCTTAAGCAGAGACAGTCCATGTTATGATCAGACAACAGATCTGAGGACTTGTACAACAGCAGGACAAAGAAGAACTTACTGAAAAAAAATGATGTGAGTAACTGGAATTATCTAGAGACTAAGCCTTTTTAAATATTTTTAGCTATTTAGAAGTTTGAGAAGATTTTAGCAGGTATAACTTTTTCCATGGGAAAAATATTTTGCATATGATTTGGTTTATTTTTACTGGACTTTGCAAGGAGGCATTGTTTCAGGGCTGTATGGCCGGTTGTTTAAGACAAAAACAAATTCAAGGGAACATTATCAACAATTTTAAAATAAACATAAATGTATGTATGTTATGGGCTATGTACAGGGAAAAAAATTCTATTGTGATATATTGTTATTGGATTTTTACATTTTTTAATAATATTTGTACGGGCCTCAATAATCCTCTATCAGTCCTTCTGTACCTTTGATTATACTTACACAAAATTGGTAGATGTTTGTCATACTTTTTTTTCTCTAATACCCAAAATACCAGTATTGCATATAAAGCTGTTTGATATCTAAGGAACCTTTTTACAGGTCTGCACTACATACTTTGTTGATAAGTTTTCTTGCATCCAGAGCTAATGTATGTCACCATTTCTTTAGTCTTCATTTTTTTTAGATCAAACTTTGGGACAAGTTGTCTGATTATGTTACAGTTAGGAAGCTAAAGCACCCACAGCATATGCCTTTTTCTTCACCCAGAATACCAGAATTCTGGTTTGGATTCTTTATATCCAAACGATGTGATCACATAGTAGAGCCCATTATAATTATAACATAATTCTGGATTAAATATTGAAACAATGACGTGCAAATAAAGTTTATAGAGGTGAAAAATAAAAAACTATCAGCTTTCACTCTTCGGCCACAACATTAAAACAGGTTAGTGGTGTTAATGTTGTGGCAGAATGGTGGTTTTGGAGGCCCTGAGGTTGTCATTTACCCCAACCTCACCACCTATTTCCCACCGGTGACAATTTACCTCACTTTAAAAGGCAGATGTGGACTCGAGGAGGTTGAGGTGAACTGTTTTGGAGAAGATCAGGAAAGGTATTGGTGGAGCAGTGTAGCGTCCAGCTGGCTGTCGGCCTGTGTGATTGGCCGGAGCAGTGATTACTTAAATGTAGGATGTAAACAGTGGGTTGTGTAATGTATTCTGTGGTTGATGTGATGGATGTTGCCTCATTGAGAGCCAGTAGGCAGTAGGACTCATTGATCTGTCTGTTCTCTTTAATCAGATGCAGAGAGTTTGGAATCTGCTGAGCTTTTAGTGAGATGAAGTTTCAGACTGTTTTAAAAAGTGACCCAAGACTCTGCAGAGATAAAGACCAACTAAACACAAACTTTTCATCAGGAGAGAGATGGAATGTGAGGATCACTCTCTGACAGTTACATGTCTAAGTATTCTTCACCCCTGTGTATATATACATGTCACAGACCCAGCTCTTAGGCAATGGCAAAGAAAGGCAAATATACACAGTGGTTCTAGGAATATCAAATTATTATTATTTATTTATGTATTAACAGAAACGAATTTTACCTAACAAATTTTACAGTATAAGAGACTGTTTAAAAGATCAGTAGATTGGTGTGAATATTTGGTGTTATTTTAGCTCAAGTGAAGATGATTGGAAACAAAATTTACAATTCAAAACAAAGGTAGTACATGGCAGAAAGATGGTCAGAGTGAGAGCTGAGGACTTTGTTTTGTTTGTCATTTTGAGTTTGTGATGTTTTTTTCTTTTTGTGGCTGGTTAACAGGATATGATGAAGGGGTACAGGGATGATTATGATGATAGTGTATAGAAGTAGTACAATGATTAGGTACAATGAATGGGGAACAATGATGGGGTAGGATGACAGGGTGTAGACAGGTTATGATCACGTTGGCCAACATTGCCAGACTATGTGTTTCATTAAGTTAAAAAATTCAACCATCAGAAACCAGCTCTAGACTCTGTTAAATGATCTGACAGGCTATTTTTTGAGGCAGACAGGGATTTACAGAGGTTTTCTCTGACGTCAGCACATTGAGAATCATTCAATACTGTAGTGTCCTCATACAGAAATATTTTCCTGAAAACTGATTTTACACAGAAGTTCTTTAACATTTTTGGCTCAGCAGCACATAGCTCAGAGCCAACCAGCTCTCATATACCATCCAATAACTGCCTTCATGCTGCTTTTACTCTGAAGTACTGTGCACTGAAGAGGTTTTCTGAGCTACATACAGTAAAAAATAATTGTATTCAATCAGGCATTATACAGTTATAGTTTGAGCCAAAATGTAATTCAGAAGTATGAGCTCATTTTCGGTTTACTAAAAGGGGGTAAATCTGTCATCATGGGTAAGTCAGCATTATTAAGACTGAGAGAGAGAGTCCTTATTATGTATCACTAATACCTACTGTCACTGGTTTTGTTTTTGACTAATCTGAGCGGTCAGTGTTAGCTGTTTTCTGATTAAAGTATAAAGACGGTTTTGCTGTTGCTGAGAATGTTCTCCCAAAAAAAAACAACCACTTTGTTTGTGCAAGCAGCTTATTATGACCCATAGTTACATTTTATTGTATTACTATTTTCAGCAGATGCTCCAAAAATAGCTCTTACTAGATGTTAACTCCAGTTATTTGAGAAAATGTGTAGCCCTCTAATAGGCTTTGCTATTGGTTAACCTCTTCGAGCTGCCTAATCAGGAGTTAGTGATTGCACACTGCAGTTCTGAATATAACCCCAGAAAATACACTGCCTGTCTCCCTTTGGAACTCAGCAACATATACCAAAAGGGGGCCATCTGGCCCTGCAGTGTGAAGCCTTGTACACGGTCTGTCCTCTAAGTCTATTCTCTATACTTTGCTCTTGATTAACAGTGAGGGTGGAGGCCTGTAGTTACTCATATACTCACATACTCCAAGCTGGACCCCAGCCCTGACCCATAGAGGCAAGCAACTGACTAGTAATGAGGAAAAAAACAATAAATGAGCTTAGCTCCACAGCTTGGGCATCACTTGTAGAAGGGTCCCAAGGGTCAATACTTACCACACTAGGCAACAAGACAATCCTCCATGTCATCAATCTCCCTCAGACAGTTGGAGTACGAGCCATGGCCTCACATCTCCTGCAGATTGCATTGCAAATCCAGTGAGCAATCTCTTCCTTTCAACCACCGAACAGTGAGATGCCAGCCCAGGACCGTGCAAGCATGACGTGCATTCTCTGCCGGAGTCGGTGCTGAAGGCAGGTCCAGATTTGAACACTGGGTGGGTGAGGGAGGGACTCCATTTCCAGGGGGATTGCACTCAGGGAGAACTAGAGAGAATAATGCGCACTCTTCTTGCTTGATAAAAGGTCAGGCACAGGCCAACCGTAGTGCTGCACCAGATCAGTGAGGCCACGTCTGGCAATATGCACAATTGTCCTCTAGCGGCCCTCTCTTGGACATGACATGGGACCTGTCCACTCCCACCGTTTTCAGATTGAGGGTCTCCATCTCAGTTTTGGCAGGTTTATATGGCACATTAATTCTTACCATGTACCACAATGACACCATTTTGAATGTCCTATCCTAGCTGGTCAGGAATGTACATAGAGGGCTTGGTGAGTTCCAAAAGGCTATTACCTTTTGGTCCCAGGTGGGCTTACACAGCCTGTGGAGCCTGTCACAGCTTGGGTGCAGTTTGAAACTGTACATCAGGCATCATTATGTGTCTCTGAAATCATCCTTGCTGGTGTAAATTAGTAACATAAATATAATTTCTAATAGACTGCTGCATCAAATCAAATACTCTAATATGTGTTGATCTGGGGGGGACAAATACAGTGTAAATTGTTGTATAACTGAAGTGTTGAAATATGTTATTTGTGTGCTTGGTTTGTAACTTTGCTTATCTGTTCTTTGCGTAGAACAAAGAATTTATTTATTTCAATAAATGTGCTAGACAACAGTTTATTGCCTCATCCATGACCAGACATCTGTGGCTGGTGAACATACAGAACCAAGCCATTTAACAGTTATAGAATAAAACATCAACATATCTTGTTCATAAACATTTACTTTTACTAATCGCGCAGATACTTTTATCCAAGGGAATTACAAGTGAAGAACAACATGAAGCGTCAGTACAGTAGGAAACCTTCAAGTAAAAGCACCAAAAGTGAGCAGTAAGTGCAAGTTAGGTAAACAGAGGGATGCCCTTGCTCTGATGATTAATGATTGATGATCTGGTAGCTCATTTCACCATAATGGAACCACAAACAAGTGGCAAGACTGCTTTGTGTGCAGTCGTGGCAATGCCAGGGGACATTCCTTGGTGGAACACAGTAGCCAGGAAGGACCATAAGCCTGAATGATTGAGTTAAAGGGGATGGGTTTAGAAACAGAACTCACTCTTTAAGTGAGCATTGTGACTTGAATTTGATTGCTATGAGCATGATGTCTCTTGCTACCAGACTGGAGATGTTATTGATTGTTTATCCACAGACTGCCTCTTTTATGGTTGAATGAAACTATGAAAGTGCTGATGTTGATCTTTTCTGGTTATTTTTAGCCATATTATATTTAATTTATTAGACACATTTAAGCAACATGAACTGTTTGAACAGTCTGCTTCACCTTGTGTTGAGGTAATATTGGTTCTTATTCATTAGATATTACAAGGTCATATTTATTAGGATTTACATCTGCAGTCAGTCTTGGATGGTCAGTTGGTTGGATGGTCGAATGTCACTGCTCAGAACAAACCATTAAAACCCTGACTGATATTTCATATATCAAAAAGAGCTGAAAAAAGAGAGACATCCTTCATCATTGTCATTGTCATCATCCTCATCCATCAGTCAACTTCATTAAACCCTACAGAGCCTCACAGAGCTCAGACTAAACTTTTAGCACTGATGTATTCAAGTGTTACTTGAGGTTTTAGTTTAAATGGAAGCTGCTGAAACAGAGAAACATAAATATGCAGTAACATTACAACAGACCTCGGCATAAAAACCCTATTCAGACTAACACATTGTTTTCTATTTTCTAGGAGTTTCAGTCGTATGTCAAATATGTGATCATCTAATAGATTATGAATTTATTGAAAATTTTAAGAGTCCTCAGGAGATGAAATATAGTTATACAGACAGCAAAGATAAACATAAAAATCAATCTCTCTTTCACCTTTTGGTGCCTCTTTGTGGTGGGGTTATGTCTCTTTGTAGTGGTTGTTAGTCTCTGTGTTGTGGTTTGGTGCCTCTGTGGTGGTTATGTCTCTGTGGTTTTTTGAGTCTCTTTGTGGTGTTTTCTTGCCTCTTTGTGGGGGTTGTAATTCTGTATGTGATGATTGTGATTCCTTGTAGTGTTCATGAGTCTCTTTGTGATTGTTTTGTGTCTCTTTGTGGTGTTTTTTTGTCTTTGTGGTTGGTTTGCATCCCTGTGGTGTTTTTTTGTCTCTGACAGTTTTTTGCTGGTTCAGGGTCCAGAGTAATGAGTGCACATTACAGCTGGACAAACTGGCTATTAATATTTAAACAGAGAGAGAGCAGTTGGGGGCTCTGCTGTCAGCTCAGATTATTACAGAAAATAACTGTTTCTGCAGTTAGCAGCCCAGAGGAGTCCATTAAACTCCAGTCACATTAATGATGTTTTCCTTCATGATGGAAGAGAAACCCCTGCAGCAAAAGATCTGCAGAAAAATGGATTGTTTGACATCAGCTACTGAGAAGCAGCTGCTGAATCTACTGAAATAGATTTATTAAAGCAGGACAAACATCTTCAGATTAAAGGTCAGTTCTGCTGTAACAAGACAGTCCTCATCAGAGAAACAGCTGAAAATGATTTGTTCAAACTCTTCAATCAACTTGTGATTATCGCCTAGTGATCACGATCACAAAGTTTTTCCACTTGCTGCTCCATCACATGATCATCTCTTGCAGGTGGTTCTCTCCCAGGTTTTTTTTTTTCCTTTGTCATGAAATCTCACATGTTCAAATATCTCGCTTTGGGAAGTAGATGAGAGTTGGCGACCCCAGGACAAGTTTTCGTCTTCAGGGAAAATAAAGATGAAGTCTATGAAAACTCAGATTCATCCAGGGCTGATCTCTGTGTGTGATTTTACTGCTGTATGTGCAGAACTGTTAAAGGGTCAGTTCAACTAAAATAAAAACAAAGTAAAAGAAGTATTTTCAGGCAGGTTCTGGTTCAGTTTTAATGACTTGTCCTTCAATGAGAATACAAACAGCTGCAGGTATCAGAAAATATTTTGAGTTCAGTTGTTCAAATATGACAGGAACAGGAACATAGTCAGTCATCTTTGTTGATTTACATCTATATAACATAGAAAAAATTAACAGTTTATATTTACATAACAGAAAGCTTCATGTTTATTCCTGTCATCCTAAAAGGACTTGATTAGTTTTTGGTTGATTTCTTTAATTCATTTATTTTTTAAGTTTAGTCTTGAAAACTAAAACTTGTTGAAGACTGATGAACAACCTTATACTGTTTTCTGTTAAGGATGTGAACTCTGATTCAAATGATGAAGCCAACTTTTCTCTCTGTTTAGTTCATTTGGAGCTCCAAGCTGTTCTTTGTTTGCAGATGTGACTATTTTGAGCCAGTGATTTATATTCCATTTTCTCCTTTTGAAACTGTTTAAAACTTTTTAAAACAGTGGATTAGGACACTCACTATGAATACGATGTGTCGTATGGTGACTGATGGGACCAAGTTAGACAGGATCTGCCCCAGTCTGTTCTTGTTCGAGTTGACAGTCTGCAAAATAAAGACAATTAAAATAAATCAACATCCATTTTAGCTTTCAGCTCTAATCTGGTACCTAAACATTTTCCCCACAGGTCCATGTTTGTTTATTCAGAGATCATTATTCTGATATAAAATGCTCCCTCCGGTGACATCAAAGGTAAATTCTGTACAACCTGCATTTGTTAGGATTTAGAACCTGATCCAGTAAGCTATTGGAAACAACCCTTTGACACAGAGGGTGTATTGTTCTGTAGTAGAAGGGGGTGGATGCAGTCTGTCATGTTTTAAACATCAGTTCTGCTTCAGTCGGTGCTTTCCTACATTACCCAGTATGCCCTGGGATAGACAGGCCCTGGAGCTGTGGACTGGTTATATGTAGCAGCGTAGAGAAGTGTAAAAGCAAGAACAGTGGGTTCGGTAATGAGGACTCAGCTGGTTTTCATTGCTCCTCAGGAAACATTTCCTGTTCAGTCTGCAGAAACACAGAAACTGTTTTATAACAGAATTCCAAAGTAAAATGGACCTTATATAACAGACACAATGTTGGCCACAAATTCAAAATACAAGTCCAGGTGATTAAGGTGTTAGTGGTGACATCAAAGTTCCTCATCCTCCTCATCCTTCTCCTTACCCTCTGGTTGAATCATCCTGTCTTATTGTCTGTCACAGGTGAATATAAACTCAATTTGTTTGTAGCAGTCAACCGTCAGTGACCTAAGACACCTGTCTGATGTCAGAAACATTCCCAGTATGCACCGCAGTTAACTGCTGAATTACATCAATAGAAAAACCTAAGAAGCTTTTAGGGGAAGTGTAGATACACTCTAGCAGTAATTTCAGGTGCTATAGCTTGAGGAGAGGTGATGCAACATAACAAAGTTGATGAGGTAAATGTAACAAAAAGAACATAAAGTGAGGTTAGATGGGGTGAACACACTTGACAGGATATGATATGATTTAATAATACAACAAAGTGATAAGTCATATGAAATGACATAAGCTTGGTAGATGTAACAGAGTAAAGTCATGTAAAATTACGATAGAGCATAGAAAGTGATGTAAAGCAAAAAGATGTACAGTTACAGCATAAATTAAGAATCAAATTAAGTAGTATAAAGTAAAAGTCAAAGTACAAAGGCACAGTTAGTTAAATGTGACATAGAATGTTTGGTGTAAAGTGAGGTTAGTTGAGGTGAGGTACAGTATAAAAAAGCAGAGTAAAGTAAAACAAGATGTCCCATCAGGCAGAAGGATTCTGTTTGACATCCTCTCCCTCATTTATCCTCAAACAGAAATTTCCCTTCTTGTAGGTTTGACACTAAATCCTTAAAGATCCTCCTGTCAGGATGTCACCACAGTGATGGAAGACGTATCTCACATTGCTATAACAACAGAGAGAGAGAGTGAGAGCACCTCTTTGATCTACAATCTATCCCCCCCCCCCCCTGCTGCCTGTCCTGCTTTTTTTCCCTCCTTCTGTTGTTGATTGTCAACAGCTGCAGGTGATTAACTCTGATCAGAACCAACGGGATGTTGACATGCAGGAACTCAAACCAATGACACCTGACAAACACAACCTGAGAAGAACGCACAGATCAAAGAACAAACTGTCAGAGTCTCACTCAAACAGAGAGAGAAAGACCTGAACTCACCTGAAAATTGATAGAGATACATCAAGAGTTCAATAATTTTAATAAGAATTTCATTAACCCCTGATAGGACATTAGCTAAAACCTGTTTAAGTGCTCCTAGCAGCCTTAGAGTCTCATAACCAACTCACAGACACCACAAAGAGGATCACAACCACCACAAAGAGACTCACAACCACCACGGAGTAACATAACCACCACAAAGAGGCACCAAATAGGATCATCAGCAACAACTCCATTTCTGAGGACATGACCTGGCTCAAGGGTCATGGCAGAACTGACACCTAACAGACCTTACAGAATTTATTTCATTAACACACGAAAAACATGAAAAAACAAACAGTCCAGTGTCCTGGTGGCCCACTGCTCAAAGCTGCATTTACCATAGGCAAACTCATGTAATAAAAAGGAAGGCAAATGTGACAAAGTGAATTAAAGTCATGTAAAGTAACGTGACAGAGCAAAGTGTCAATGTGGTATAAAGTAACATGATGTAAAGCCACATTATAGTGGAAATGTGTCTTTTACTGATGCTTCAGAAAGTTCAATATTATAGATGTGATCATAAGAAACAACAACTTAGTGTCACATACCAATGTCACGGTATGTGAAGTAACACTCCATTAAAATTATCCAAGAGGGAATATGAAACCATCACTTCAAACAGCAGTGACAAATGGCTATAAGAGTTGAAGACAACAATTCACTGTCTGAAAACACCTGAACTGATGAGAAACCACTGCAAGACAGATGTGATTGATTTCAGCACTTATCCTCCACTCAGATTAGACTGAAACAGATGTATGTCTTCTGACTGAATAAGAGGAGGAGGCTGTTAAACAGTAGCATGCAATGTAATCTGTATTTGGTTGCATGTTTATGCAGCCTTTTAGCTATATGTCAGGCGGAGTTTAGGTGACAATCTGTTGGGTGAGAAACACTGCCATGAAGCAAATCCACTCTTTTTCAGGCAGGATGAAACTGAGCAGTAGAGTTTAATGTGAAAAACCGAGTGACCTTCAGAGGTCACACTGTTGCTAACTGCATACCTGTGAAAATCCTCACAGTTTAATTACATCAGTCACAGAGGGGCATAGTGTTGGCATGGAAACAAAGAGATGAATGACAGGAGGAAATACACAACTGAGGTGATGAAGCTGAATATAAAAACTCAGATCAATAAATGAAATTCAGGCTGCTTGAAGAGATGTGCAGTTAGGTTTTACAGACCAAAATACAACTTAGAAAAAATTCTCACTGGCCTCTGTAACCCATATATCTCCAAAATGGTCCTGGTTTTAGATTTGTAGCCATGCAGTTTTCAGATAATCCAGCGGGTTGTAAAATGATCAGGCCAAGGAAGACACCCTATGAAAGAAAGGCACAAAAACGCAAGACAAATGTTTGAAAAACTTACGTAGATAAGCCACAGTTTTTCCGTGATAATGTTCTGTGGACAGATTAAACCAAAGTAGAGCTAGTTTGATTATAGGTGACAAAATGAAGCCCATAAGGAAAAGAGCACCATACCTACAGTAAAAGATGGTAGAAATTCTATCATGCTGTTGAGCTGCTTTGCTGCCTCTGGTAATAAAGGCATTGAATGTACCAAAGGAATTATGAAATCAGAAGATTAGCAAGGGTTTTTTGAGTGAGTTGTGTTACCCAGTGTTAGAAACATAGGTTTGAGGCAAAGCTCTTGGGCAGAGCGAGCTGAAACCTGTCATTGCAAACAAGGACTCCTGCACACTTAAAGGAGCTTGAACACATTCCCATTGAAGAGTGGCAGAAACTACCAGCAGAAATGTTTTTGTTTATATTATTTCACTATTAGGGAAGATTTGTTTTCTTTTTTTGTTTTCTTTTTTTTCAGTGACCCTATGCTTTTTCCTATTTCAGACCGAAATTGACAAAAATTTGAAACACCGACTTAAAATGTAGCTGGGAGACACACCAGGGTCTAAATAAATTAATCTAAATATGTGTTTTCTGTGTAACTTGTTAAATCACCTTCTGATGGATGAAATAGCTTGGATATCTGATCCCTTATTGTTTAAAATATTTTTTTAAATTTGGTAGTGTACATTTTTATTTATCTGTGGGTCAGAGCTCAGCTAATTAAAAAGTTATCACAGCTCAATTGTTATCTCATTGATGTCTTACCCAGACATTATTTTTATATTTATCAATGGAATGATCAGTGTGTTTATCAGAGCTAGAAAAAGATCCAAAATGAGTCTCAGCATGCTTTTCACTCAGATTTAAATAAAATTTCTTAAAGTTTGGGAAAATTACAACAAGAGAACATTTCAGATTTCACTGCAGCGTTTAAAACTGTTTTTCGTTTGTCTTTAGATGACTTGATGGGAGAATATTAATTTTTCTTGGTCTCTGTTGGATTTTAGTTTATGGCATCTCTTTGATGATGAAAGAGATGATGATTTCCAGCCTGAGGCTTCATTCAGTTTAATGTCCACAGAGTCGAAGGATGTCATCATGATGATGACTTTGTGTATTAACACCAAAGATTCAGTCTCAGGACAAAACCTTGTTTATGTCCTACTGTGATGTACGGTAACTAACTCTGATGTGGTTAGAATAGGTTTTCAGATTTAGAGTTTATTAAGGCATTAAAAAGTTTTGGTTGTAATCTGAATAGCTGGATGTGTTTTCACACAAAATGGGAAAAAGAAAACACAGTGTTCTTAAATATCTTCCTCTAAACATGTAAAAACAGATTGAATTGAGTAAAAGTTGTCTATTGTTTCTTTGTTGGTTCTGTTGGTTGGTGGAACATTGTCCTCCAGAAACATATTTCACCTCCAGACACCAGAGAGGATCTATAATTGATTGTCTGGTCTTTGATTGTCATTGATTCTGTTTTGTTTGACCTCTGGGCCACTCTGATATGTTCTAACTTTTTCTCCTCCTCTTTCTCCTGTTTTATTATTCTCCTGGCTGGTTCTCCTCCTTGTTGTCCTCCCCCTGGCTGTCCTCCATGTTCTAACTCCCGTTTCTGTGTAGAACCGGTTCCACCTGCAGATGATGATGGGGATTCCAGAGTCCTGTCTGTCTGATCTGTTGCTGACGGTTCTACAGCAGTCTGGTTGGAGGGAGGGTACTGTGGTTCTATGTCGGGGTTGGGAGGAAGCTCAAGGTCTCCTGCGGCTCCTGGAGGGTTGGAGCAGTGCATCGTGGGATGGTGGGGGCAGGGTCACCTGGCACCTCCGGGCCCTTCTTAACCTGACACGGTCAGCCCACGACGACACGCAGATCCATGACTTCCTGTCCCGACACTTCAGGCAGAACCAGCCCCCACCAGCGTCCATGCTGCTGTTTGGGACCGACCCACAGTGCGCAGCTGCGGTGCTACGCAGTGCCCAGGACCTCGGGCTCACCTTACCCATGGTTCACTGGGTGCTGGGCCAACCGCTCAACCCTGATGCATTGCATGCCATTGGGCTGCCGCTCGGCCTGCTGGCTTATGGTCAGGTGGACAGGAAACCACTTGATTTTTACGTCAGAGATGCATTGCAGCTTGTCACCAGGGCTGTTGCTGCGGCAACTGTGGTGAGACCAGACCTGGCCCTGATCCAGAACATGGTGAACTGCTACGACAAACCCAACAAACACGAGGTGCCATCATCAGGACAATACCTGTCCAGGTAACACACCCGTCTTACTGACTCATCCACCTGTAACACCTGTGTCCATCTCACGCCTCTTGTAAACTCTCAAAGAAATAGTTTAAGAATTAGAAAAATAAACTCGTTTATTGTTCATGGCAGGTTATGTATCATAATAACCAGGTCATTTTTAAATGTGTCATTTTAACTCTTTAGGTTTTGGGTGCATTAAACAAAAGAGATATAACATGTTAACCAGCAAGCTTTAAAGATGCTGATACATGGGTTTTGTTATCGTTTGAGTAATCCCAGCTAGGTTAGGTTTTGGGTGCATTAAACAAAAGAGATATAACATGTTAACCAGCAAGCTTTAAAGATGCTGATACATGGGTTTTGTTATCTTTTGAGTAATCCCAGCTAAACTAAGCTAGCTGTTTCCCCTGTTTTCAGTCTTTATGCTAAGTCAAGCTAACCAGCTGTGGCTTCATATTTACCCTACAAACATTAGAGTTTCAATCTTAATGTCTAACTCAGAGAGAAAGGGAACGGAAATTGTAATTAAATGTTGAACTGCTCCAGTAAGTGTAACAATTATGAGTTAGTTGAATACAATTTCATTAAACCTGTCTGAAATTTATAAAACTGAAATTCAGATGAAATTCAGTGATATCCTGATAAAGCTGGAGTGTAACACTTTTTTCTGCACTTTAGAGGTACCACCAATACAAAACAACTTCGAAATAAAGCAGATCTCTCCTCTTCTTATGTAAGGTGAAAACTTTAGGAAAATATTTTATATTATATCATAATTTTATACATTGACTAATTTTGCACCTTCTTTCATCTTCCCTCTAAGTACATCTTTGAGTGAAAGTGAGGAGGTCTAAATATATTTTCCCGTCTGTTCAGTCCTGCAATTCCTGTTGGTAGTCACAAACCAGCGACAGATGTTTCTGTTCAGACCAGTTATAATCAGTTTTATTGCTGCATCAGGTCTTTTCTGTTCTTTCAGTCATAAACTGATATTTTGTCATTTAAATTTTACAAAGACAACAAATACCAGCAGAGCAGAGGCACTAAGTGGGGTTTACATTTCTGTCTTTACATCCATACTGTATTATATATTAGACTATTGATTATTAAATTTTATCTTGTATTATTATTATATTTTTACAGCTATCAGGATTTGGCTCTGAGAGTGTCCTTATTCCCCTGAGAATATGTCAGTTTGTCAGACACATATCATGATATATCACCGTGTGAAATGATTTTTATTGTTTTGCAGGAAACAAGTTGATTTTTACAGAGATCCAAGTTGCTTATTATAAATACTCCTGTTCTCAAATCAAGAGAAAATATCATAACTGTCCACAAGGATATTATACCCTAATAAGTCTTAAATAGCTGAACACATATTCGCCCAAAATATACTAAATCTTTCACATGATAAGAGGATCAGTATTTATAGTATGTGCCTAAACAATCTCCAACAATTCTGCATATAAAATTAGATTTTAAATTTATTACTTCAAAACAGTGAATCGAAATTACAACAGTAGATTAATAATTAGTGTTCATTAGCAGATTTAATCAGATAGACTGTGAAATATTTAGATTTATTTATTTTTGTACAAATGAGAAACAAAGGAGTTTCCATATTTCTACAGCAGGCAGCTGATTAAAGTATATTCTTCTTACATCTTGTTTTCCTTTAGATGCCTGTTATCAGTAACATGGAGAAAATGTAACCACTGCTGCTAGCAGGGTAATAAGAGCACATTGGTAGATTTCAAATGCTGATGCCAGAGGCAAAGCTAATGTAGTTCAGTCATTTCATTTACACAGTAGGACACAAAGGCTTATGGGATGGTGAGGCAGACAAGGGTCAGAACCAAAGAAGACAGTCTATATAGTTAAACAAATTCATTCAGGAGCAGACAGTAATCCAAGTGCAAGAATACAAGGGCCAGTGGCTTGTGAGCTGAGGAATGTTTCTGGGGATCTCAGGCGAATGGCCTGGGGGCTGGGAAGGAGCAGAGCAGGAGACCTTAGGTGGATGACCTGGGGTCACGAGAGATGAGCAGAATAGGTCTTGAGGGTGACCAGGAGGCGTGGTCAAAGGGTATAACACCTCAGGGCAATGGTTTTGATCCTGGCAATTTAGGCAGAGCAGCTTGGGGGGAAGGTCTGGAGGCTTGACAGACAGACGAAACCGTTCTAGGCCACAGGGATGCTTTAGAGAACATTGTGGAAGACAAGAGTGAGGTAGGATTTTTGTGCGCAGTGTCAACAGAAGGGCCTTTTCGGTAGGTGGAGACAAAGCAGGAGGCCAGCAATGAAGGCAGGATTACCCACGAGGCAGATAAGGATGGTTAGAAAAAGAAGGGAGTCATCAAACATGGCTGACTGATGATCTGGGAGGTTTGGCTGCAGGTCTGCAGGGTTTGCCAGCTTGAGGTTTGACAGGCATTGACAAGGGCTTCTGACTGGGATTCAAGCAGGATGTCTGAAAGGGACAGCTAACCTGGGGTCAAGAGCAGGTGTTTGCTGTGCTGCCGACTGAAGACCAGGAAAAGGCTTGCCATTGACCACGATGGCTGACTCAGGAACAAGCTTGATGGCGGTTGACTCAGGAACGAGGTTGACATCAACCGACTCAGGAAAAGATTTGATATCAGCAGATACAGGAACAGCCCTGGAAACAGGCGGGATTTAGGCTGGGACAGTTGACTCAGGAACATACAACACATCAGCTGTGATCCCAAAAACAGGAAATGACGAGATGCTGGCAGGGACCCCGCTCACAGGAAAAGACCCCAGCAGGGATCCCCAACATAGGAACATATGAGATGTCAACTTGAACCCCTGATGCAGGAACAGAAGAGACACTGGCAGGGACCCTGATGCAAGAACAGGTTAGAAGTTGGCTTGGAACCCTTAATGCTGAAATAGGCAACATGTTGCCTAGGACCCCCAACTGAGCAACAGACAGGACCTCAGCAGGGACAGCCCTTTGGTTGTTTTTACAGCATGTTTTGGGTCATTAGCCAGCTGTACTGTGAAACACCGTCCTATCAGTTTTGCAGCATTTAGCTGAATCTGAGCATATAGTATAGCCATAGGGCCATACTGTATTCATCCTGCTGCTTCAATCAGCAGTCAAATGATCAATAGACACCGGTGACCCCATGCCACTGGCAGCTATACATGTCCATGATGCAACAGTGCTTCCAATATTTTTGACAGATGATATGGTGGATGCCCTTTCTTTACTTAAGATTACCAGTGGTTTGCACCTTGCAGTAGACCCTCCATATTAACAATCATGAAGGTGTCTCTTGATTGTAGACTTTGACATTGTAGCTTAAACACTGCAAGTTGAATCACTGTGAGCTCCAGGAAATGCTGCAACCTGCCATACTTGATGC
The DNA here is from genome assembly GCA_016859345.1 of Istiophorus platypterus. Taxonomy (NCBI): domain Eukaryota; kingdom Metazoa; phylum Chordata; class Actinopteri; order Istiophoriformes; family Istiophoridae; genus Istiophorus; species Istiophorus platypterus. The sequence continues at coordinate 29,328,559 of CM029123.1, forward strand.
TGAAATGGCATGTTGAAATATTGCAAGCTGCAGGTGACATTCAAGCTGCATGAAACACTGAGCTGTGGCAAATACTGCAAGGTTACATACTTTAAGCGTAAACACTGTGAACTGCAGGAAAAAGTGCCAGCTGAAACACTGCAAGCTGAAACAATGAGTTGAAACACCAAAAGCTGCAAGAAACACTGCTAGCTGAAATACTTTAAGCTGCTGGATACTCTGAGCTGCAAGAAACACTGAGCTAGAGGAAACACTGAGCTGCAGGACACATCGCAAGCAGAATGAATGGCAGCTGCAGGAAACAATGCAATACGCAGACAACACTGAAATACTGTGAGCTGTAGGACTGAGGCTATAAGTTTAACTTCTGCTCTCAGTTATCTGACAGAAAATGATCAAACACATTCATACTTAATGAAATTTCAGTCAGAATGAGAGATTAAAAAATCTTTGAAGACAGATTATCTGCTGCAAAGGAAAAAGAACAAAAGAAAAAACGTGAGAGAGACGTGAGAGATGTAATGTAAAGTCAGTTCACAGACTCATTATCAGAACATAAGAATGTCTTTAAACCCTGAATTCTTTCGGAATTAATTACCAGAAAATAATATAACAATCTGACATTGGGCTTGGATGTTTGTTGTGTTAAAGTCAAAATTTTTGTCTTTAGCCAGGAACCTGGTCAACATTTTTTTTTTTTTTTTAACACTGTTTCAAATTGCTCCCATTTCAATTCAAGTTTTTTTACGCGCAAAATAAAAAAACACATTAAAGCAGAGGAAGAACTTACTGTTCGATAGTTTAACCATTATACATGTTTATGTTCTGGCCACCAGTGTGGTTATTTACAGTTTGGTTACTATCTGATCAGGGTTTTTTGGTTACTTTGTTGGACTCTAAATTCTACCTATTTATCATATCACTCTGTGCTCTGTGTCAGAGGTTCAACGAGCAATTGTTAAATGGTGCAAAAATGTTCACATCAGTTAAAATCTGTCAGTAAAAATCTTTTAGTGTCTAAATTAAAAACATGCTGCAGAATAAATGTTTGTGCTCAAATACCTTTGTTGCACAGGGTTGTCTCTCAGTAATTAATAATGTGGATTTTTCTATTAGAAAAAAATAAGATTATCTAATCATTCCTCCATGTAAAGCCCCCGCAAAGAGAAATGCTGAGCTTTATTTATAAAATACATTTCCTATGCAGAAAAAAAATCACAATGTGTTTCACATCAAGAAGAAGAAATGAAAAAAGAAAGAATATAGAAAGAAAATTATAGTAATGATGGGGAGAATGCTAATAGTGATAAAAAATACGAACAGTAATAAAATGAATAATAAAGATGATAACATTTCGGTTTGGTTCAGTTTTATTAATCATATGTTGGTTACCACAAGTTAACGATACAATGAAATGTGTTGGACAAGAAAAAAAGTCAGCTAAGCAATAAGCTGTAGTTCTATAAAATATAGAATAAAAATAAAATATACATGAAAATATAGGATTTATGAATAAAAGTAAAGGATACGAATATATACAGCAGTATTGCACATTGGTTTTGTAGCACTCCTACTCCAATAGCAGCAGTCATGGCTGATAGTGTAATTTTTATGTAAGCAGCAGAGCAAACAGTAGACAGTACAGATAAGCAGGTAAGCAAATGTAAAGATATTTAGATTTTTAGAATTATGAGAAGCCTGATGGCCTGGTGGTAAAAAAATACGTCCTTAAGACTGATTTAATATGTGGCCATGCTCCTGCATCACCTACCATATAGTAACAAAGAGAACAATCTGGGTGCTGGGTAGTTGTAGTCATTGATAATGCTTTGTGCCTTCTCCAGGCACCACTGTTGGAAGGTATCCTGAGAAGCTGGAGTCTGTTGCCAGTGATGTCCCATACCGCCTCCTCTCTTTAGCAATTTGCACCTGCATGCAGAGCAGTTCCTGTACCTGACTGTGGTGCAGCCCATCTGCATGCTCTTACAGTGCATCTGGTGTTGATTTCAAATTTTCTGAGTCTCCTCAGTGTATAGGATCCTTACTAAAAGTGTTTGTGATCATAGAAGTCAAAAACTGTGCATGTGAAAAATTGATCAAAGTTATTAAACCTTCTGTACTCACACCCTCATGCAATTTAACTATCAATCACAGTCGCCTAAAAAGGTGCACACTTTGGTGAACTTCATGCTCCATTGAAATAACTTGATGGATTGCACTGACCATAAATGGTCAATGCAAATCCTTCATTAATATATACATGATATACATATTGTTCCTGTGGAGAATGGAAGCAGTGTTCCAAATCAAACAAAGTTTAAGGGCTAATGGCTGCAAAAGCTGTTAATGCAACAAAAAGGACAAATGCCAAGATTATTCAAGTTATCAGACATGGTGCTTTGAATACTTTGTTGCACACAGTCAGAGTACGGACCGACCAGCAGAGGTACAGAGACACTGATGCTTGCTTCTTGCTTTTTTTGTTTAGCCTCTATAGGCTATTGACATGTATGTAACTGATGACATCACACACTCAATATCGAAAACACTTGTGTTTAACAAAATTCAACATATATTTATTTCTCTGTCGGAGTTGGTTATGTATGCAGGTGGTGTTGGGTGAGGTTGCTGTAGAGGACAGGTTGTGTGTGGCAGCTACCCTGGTGTCCACAGTGTTTCCAATGCATCTGCTTCATTTACTGGGAATTTCTTTATTTTTTTTTCTCTAATGAGTGGTGTAAGTTGTTTGACATGGGCCTTGGGGAAGCTCTGCACTCATTAAGTGCCCTTCTATTTTTTGATGTATTGATATTTTTTAAATGATAAGTTAAATGTTTGTGGAACTAAGGTTCCACTAAGTATTAATTTTCAGATGTTCTACATACATACAGTATGACTCGTGAATGCCTTCTGTTATCAATATTATACAAGTCGACTCTTCCCAACATACACACAGAAAAAGTTAGGGAAAACAGAACCAAATGGTACAAAACGGGAAAAAAAACACAAAAGAAATACAGTCAATTACAGCACTTAAAACCTTTTTCCAAATGCACCGTGATGTCTTCATTGTGCATTTAGAAAGTATTCACACCCCTTCACTTTTTCAAATTTTATTGAAAAAACAATTCCCTCATCAATCTACAATCAATTTTTTCAATTTTTGCAAATTTATAGGGATTAAAATAAGGAAATATCAAATTGAAATAAGTAAGACCCTGTTTTTTGACCCTTGAAATTTAGCACAGTTGCCTCCCCTTTCCCTTGATCATTTTTGATTTGTCTCTTCACCTTGAGAGACCAACTGTGGTAAATTCATTGATTGGACATAATTGGGTAAGGCATTCACCTGTCTCTATATATAAAACATGGCTGTGGAATCTGTTTTTTTTGGCTAACTGTGAGTTACCTCCCATGCAAGCATAGCTCAGAGCATGCTTTGCAACTTTGGTCTTCGAGGTACTTGCTGTCTATATCAAAAACCACTGGGATTTAATTTTGATTAAGTTTAACTGAAAGAGAATCCCCAGACATAATTTTTATAGCTGTATATATTGAATATTAAGGGATAATCTGGTTTTTCATTTTGTCAGTTTTGGTTACGGTGGCTATGTGCTTCAGTGGTCCCACTTGACTCCCTCACTTCATCTTTAGTTTTAATAGAATGGAATGAAGATGAGGATGAATTTTTGTCCCTTTGCCTGTAAAACCAAAATTATTTCATCAATTTTATATAGTAGTATAAAAGAAAACTCATCCAGTGGTGTTTGTCTTCAATGAAAGGGTGCTTATAGTATGAGGTTTCCAAGGGGCAGAGTATAAAGGTTAAACTAAAGAAGCCGTGGAACTGCTCCTCATAGAACTGAATACCATGTATTGAATGTTGTGGAGAAAAATCTTTATAAAGTTACAACCTCATAGAACTGAAGAAAATTAGTCCTCAGAATTCGAGGTGTTTTTTATCGAGAACCTTCTATCTAGAACATCTGTTTAAAATGTCATAGGATTTTAATATTTATTTAGAATGCCTTTATTATTTTGGAATAAAGTAGAATCGAACTTTTCTGTATATCAGTTTTGTTCTCTATGATGTGAAGGCATTGAACTCAAAATCCCAAAACCACCAAAAACAAAGATAAAACATGATAATTCAATGGTCTTCACATGTTGCATTGATCAGCTAATGAAATAACACCTCCAGCCAGATGTTCCGCCTCCAGCAGGTTTATGTGTTACCCTCCTTTTTTCTTCTCCTATAGATTTCTGTCCAATACATCTTTCTCTGGTCTGACGGGTCTGATCCAAGTTCATCAGAACCAGTCTCAGGTCCTTACATCACAACGGTTCCACATCTGGAGCCTGCGTCGGGATGCTCTGGGTCAACCAACCTGGGTGACGGTGGGCAGCTGGGAGGGGGGTCAGCTGCAGGTGGAAGACCAGGGAGTCTGGCATGGACCAAAATCTAGGCACAGGACAGATGGGATAGGCGGGAGGACAAGGGGCCGCTGGAGGGCAGGGATGCCGGTAGTGGGGAGTCGGGTCCGGGTGGTGACTCTGGTGGAACATCCATTTGTGTTCACACGGGATGTGGACGATGAGGGCAGCTGCCCGGCTGGTCAGTTCTGTCTTGATGCCGGGACCAACAGCTCGGATAATCTGGAAAGGTTATTCAGGGAGGTGGCAGGCGGAAATGTCAGCTTCCTGCCTACCCAATATAGCAAGTGTTGCTATGGATACTGTATCGACCTATTGGAGAAGTTGGCTGAGGACCTGGGCTTCGAGTTCGACCTTTACATCGTTGGAGATGGCAAATATGGTGCATGGAAGGGGGGCCGCTGGACTGGGCTGGTTGGGGATCTTCTGAACAGACTGGCAGACATGGCTGTCACCTCCTTCAGTATAAACTCAGCTCGGAGTCGGGTAATTGACTTCACCTCTCCCTTCTTCTCAACCAGCCTGGGCATCCTGGTGCGAAGTAAGGACACGGCAGCCCCTATTGGAGCCTTCATGTGGCCCCTGCACTGGTCCATGTGGGTGGGTATCTTCCTGGCCCTGCACATCACTGCACTTTTCCTCACTCTGTACGAGTGGAAGAGTCCATTTGGAATGACGCCACATGGACGCAACAGGATGAGGGTGTTTTCTTACTCATCAGCTCTAAACCTTTGCTATGCCATCCTGTTCGGACGCACTGTCTCCTCCAAGACACCAAAGTGCTGGACGGGTCGGTTCCTGATGAACCTGTGGGCTATCTTCTGCCTGCTGGTGCTGTCCAGCTACACTGCCAACCTTGCCGCTGTCATGGTTGGAGAGAAGACCTTTGAGGAGGTCTCAGGGATCCATGATGCCAAAGTGAGATAACATAATATTTTAAAAATTCTTTTGATTTCATTTGTTTGTTCTCCAGAGATGCAGAGAAGAGCCAAAGTTTGATCTTTCATAGAAACCAAATCTGTGTGAATCCTGACATCTTTAGATGAATGCAGTTACTGAACTGTCCATGTGTTATTTGCTGTTTTTTTGTGATATCTCTTTCATCAAACAGCAACCAATCATAGGTCATATGGAGCCACATAGAAATATGTCCACCTTGTTTCCATCAGAATAATGGTTAGAGGAGGTGGTAAGAGTTTCTCAGCCCTGGGATCAGGACTAATCACAGGCTAGTGTCAAAGCTGTTCCTGTTTTCTGCCTGAGGATAATGGTCATTTACTGCATGTCACTCCCCTGCTCTCTCTATTTCCTGTCTGTCTTCACTGCTGTCAAATAAAGACATAATAATAAGAGTAAAAAGGTTTTGTGGGTGGGTTTTTATCTTTACCTGACAGTGAGAGGAGACAGTAAATAAGGGAAGAGAGACCTGGATGATGACATGCACAAACATGATGGGCCTCATGGCCACTAAGAAAGAGTGTCAGAGCTGGGATACCTTTATTCTATCACCCTCTGTTTTTTTTACAAAATGATTGCACATTTAATTTGTTCTTTGGATTACCTGCCTTTCCCCAATTACATTCTTAATTCAGCAGTTTATTGAAGCATGAACCTTGCCCCAGGATGTCCAGTAACAGTTCAAAAATAATCCCAGAATATTAATTGAATGTTATCCATGACCTCATCAGGGCATTCCAGCATCATCAAAATAAGTTGTTACCATCTTTACCAGAGCTTTTAAAAAAAAACAAAACAAAAACAAAACCCAACAACTATTCTGTGGTTTATGTTTACACTGAGGATTCTGCAGATTTATGCAACTTATAGATTTGAACTTATACATCTAGATGAACAGTGAATAACAGTGTAAGCTCTTACCTGGTCCAACTGACACCATGGTCCTCTCCAAGACATTTTAACAACATGTAACTTTTAAGATGATTCTGATAATCAATAAATGTATATGACAGTATAAATGATTTGTTCTGTGAGATAGAAACAGATATTGATCTTGTGAAAATGGGTTATGCTCAGATTGACTCAGCCTTTCATATATGAAATATTTAAATGGGGTATGTAGAGAAAATATGAGAGAAGAGTAAAAAGAAATTTTTATTTGGATAAATTAGATATGTAACAGCTCAGTGAACAGTTAATTTGGCATTTTTCCACATAAAAATGTTATCTGGAAGATATATATATAAGTTGGTATGTGTAACTTTTGTGTTTGTTTGTTTCTTAAGTTCTGCAGAGAACCTATGTTTTGTAAAATCCTGTAATTCTATGTGAGATAGGCCAGGAATAAAACTATAGAAAACCCAGCAAACAAAAAGTCTGTAACACCAATAATAAAACATTTATTTTTACATGAACACAGAGTCCATACTTGTTGTGGAAATCAGAGATGTTGAGGTGGATGAGGAGGCAGACACAGAGAGACACACTGGAGACTCAGAAGGCTTAAGTTGTAGTAGTATTTACTGAGCTTGGGAGAAGTGACACCAACACAGCATGGAGCAGTGCCAGCATCAATTTTCTCGACACTCTTACCGTTGAATAGATGTTGCCTTTGGGCCAAGAGCCACATTTAGATTACGAACCAATATGGAGACAATTCGTCTGCTAATGTCAGAAGTAGATAAACTCTGACCTTGACTAGATCAGTGAGTTCCTAGCATATCTTCCTCCCATAGTGGTGTCGGTTTATAGGAAGGTCAGCTCAAGAGTGGATTGGATTAGTTTAGGGTCACCTCAGCTGAGGAGAGATTTCCCTCTAAGGAAAAAGGGGAATTTTCCTTCGCAGTACTGACATGCATGTTATTTCATTTAAGAAAATCATCAAATCTGCAGCTGCATGTAGATAATTTAACAACTTGAAACTGGTTTAATTCAATCTAATGCACATTGCTTTAACTAATGAACTCCAATTTCAGCTTTTATTTTTATTTATATAGCGCTGAATCATAACAGAGGTTATCTCATGGCATTTTTCATATAGCGCAGTTCTAGACCATACTCTTTATAGTTATTATTTATAGAGACCCAACGATTCCCCCATGAGAAAACACTTGGTGACAGTGGCTTTAACAGGTAGAAACCCTGAACAGAACCCAACTCATTGGGTGATAGGACATCTGCTTTGACTTGCTGGGTTGAGAGAGAAAGAGAGGGAGAGAGAGAGAGCAAGAGACAGAGAGAAAAGGAGAGAAGGGGGCAAGAAGGAGAAGAGAGAAAGAGCATGGCACAATACAAGTACCAGGTAAAGATATAAGATAATGAGACAAATAATAAAACTAATAGTTATAAGGATATGGCTAATAATAATACTAATAGGACTAAATAAAATAGTAATAACAATCATAATAATTGAAGAAGTGGGTGTTGATCAGGATCTTGGGGGCAGAAGGTGCTTAGCCATCACAGATCCAGATACTACAGTATCAATGAAACAAGCAGAAGCAACAGGAGGAGAGTGGAGAGAGAGAGATGAGGAAGCACAAAATTACAAGAGAAAGAAGAAGTAAAGTCGGTAGCCAGCAATGTTGGGATATTAATGTGTAACGATGGAGAGGAAGAGGAGGAGAGAGGAGCTTGGTGCATCATGGGAAGTCCCCCAGCAGTCTAGGCCTGTAGCAGCATAACTAAGGGATGTTTCAAGCTAAGCCTGAGCCAGCCCTTACTATAAGCTTTATCTATTTATTTATTAGGGCTACTCTTAAACGTAGAGACGATGTCTGCCTCCTGGACCCAAACTAGAAGATGGTTCTACAGTAGAGGAGCCTGATAACTGAAAGCTCTGCCTCCTGCTCTGCTTGTGGAGACTGTAGGAACCACAAGTAGGCCTGTGTTCTGGGAGCGAAGTATTCTACTTGGGTAGTAAGGTACTATGAGCTCTTTAAGACAGGATGGTGCCCGATCATCAAGGGCTTTCTAGGTGAAGAGGAGGATTTTAAATTGTATTGTGGATTTCACAGGGAGGTGGTCAGAGATACTAACACAGGAGAGATATGATCTCTTTTTAGGTTCCTTTCAATACTCTGGCTGCAGCATTCGGAATCAGCTGGAGAGCATTTAAAGTTTTGTTGTGATCGCCTGATAAGGAGTTGCAATATTAGAGCCTAGAAATAACAAAAGCATGTACTAGTTTTTCTGCATCATTTTCAGACAGAATTTGCCGGATTTTTGGAGTTTTAGGTTGGTGGAAAAAAAGAAATCCTTGAAGTTTGTTTCATATGGGAGTTAAACGGTATACCCTGATCAAAGACAACTCCCCGATTTCCTAATGGTGGTTCAAGAGGTCAGGGCAATGCCATCTAGATTAAGTATGTCATTAGCTAATGCATTTCTGAGGTGTTTTTGGCCAAGTGCAATAGCACAAGTTTTGTCTGAATTTAACAGGAGGAAGTTGCTGGCCTTCAAGATCTTAATGTCTTTATGACATGCTTGATTATATGCTAACTGATTGGTTTTGTCAGGCTTCATTGATAGGTACAATGCGGTATCAAGCACATAACAATGGAGTTTATGGAGTGTTTCCTAATAGTATTGCCTAAGGGAAGCATATAGAAGGTGAATATAACTGGTCCAAGCACAGAACCTTATGGGACTCTGTGATTAACTTTTGATAATATGGAGGATTTTTTCATTGACATGCACGGACTGAAATTGATCCAATAAATAGGACTTAAACCAGCAAAGAGGGATTAATTTAATGCCAATAAACTGTTTCAGTCCCTGAAATAGGATGTGATGGTTAGTAGTGTCAAATGTGGCACTAAGATCTAAAAAAACAAATATGGAGATAAGTCCTTTGTCTTATGCGGTTTTGCTATCATGTGCTATTATGCCTCTAAATCCTGATTGGAAATGCTCATAAAACACTATTCTGTAAAAAGTCACACAACTGGTTGGTGACAGCTTTCTCAAGGATCTTAGAGTGAAAGGGAAAGTTAGATGTGGGTCTGTAGCTGGCTAAAACAGGGGTCAAGATTAGGCTATTTAAGAAGATGTTTAATTACAGCTACTTTAAAGGACTGCGGTACATAGCCTGTTAATAAAGACGGATGTATTATATCTAATAGAGATGTGCTATGAGTAAAATTTCCTTAAGCAGCCTGTTTGGGATGTGGCACTATCAACAAGATGATCAATTTTGGAGGGACTAAAGGTGGCATCAGAGTTCTCTTTTACATTGTGATATTGTAGTGAATTAAGAACTGATGGAATTACTTTCTTAAATTTAGCTACAGCACTATTAGATGAACATGTAGTAAAGACGTTTGTGCCTAATGTTGTATAGTCCAGCAAAAGGAATTCAAAAGTTATTTAACAATGGTGTGAGAGAAGAGGGTTCTTTGGAAAGAAGATTAAATAATTAATTTCTATGCCATAAGTCAGTACAAGGTTGAGGGTCTAGTTAAAACAGTAGGTATATTTACCCCCTGAGCAAAGCCAATTGAGTCTAATGGTGAGATAAACACACTGCTAAGGCTATCAATGCCCACATTAATATTGAAACCACCTACAATAATTATTTTATCTGTACTAATGACTAAGGTTGATTTAAAAACTCATTTGAATAAAAATTCAGAGTATGGTCCAGTATGGTTACACTGTAACAAATAGCATAGGTTTTAAAGTTTTCCAGGCTGGATGTGTAAGACTAAGAATCAGGCTTTCAAATTATATATAAATGACTTTAGGTTTAGGGTTGATTATTAGGCAAGAGGTCCCTGAGATCAAACAGCAACTGCTGAACCTTAATGGAGCTCTGGGAAGAAACTAAGGTCTAAACTACTGAACTTTTCATCAGCAGATGGATTACAGATCCAGCACATTGATTTCAAAATAAACTCACCGGAGTTACAGTCTGTGGTGACAGCCTCTGCTTATATCAAACATCAGTGAAATAAAATAATAAAGTTCTGTTAACCAATTAAAAAACAAAACTTTTGTATCTCTTATTAACCCAGTTAAAACTCATACCATTGTTAAAACAGTGTTCATCTATGAGGAGGAATTTAGCTCACAACCAGATAAAGGCAAACTTTTAGATTTTGTATGATGAGAAGGAAAATAAAAATAAAATGTTAACATGCACTGCACAGCAAAATGCAAAGTATATTCAGAATTTTTTTAGGCAGACCTTTATTGGACATGGAGAGGAAGAAACCATGTGACCAGACTAAACCCAGTCCTAATAGGAATTGTGAATTTACAGTGATGAGCTTAATACCTTCCTCAATGAAAACAATATCCTAGAGAAATCCCAATCTTTTTTACATCCAATCACTGCAAAGAAACAGCTTTAGTCAAAATTAAAAAATGTATTCAGACTTGCTGCTGACTCAATGCAAGTATCATTCCTTCTTACTGCAGCATTTTATATCGTTAATAACATTTTAATTCACCAACTTGAGAACTGGATTGGTCTCTGTGATAGTGTTTTAAACTGGGTATAAATCCTACATTACTGGCAGAGGATTTAATCCTATAGTTGATGTATTTTTTTAATGTGTCTAATCCCCTAAACACATTCTTATTTATATTTTTGTCTTTTATTTCTTTTTAGACTATTATTTTTATAAAATTGATTTAATATATTTTCATCTATGCTTTTGTGCTTATTTGTTCTTGCTGCATTTGTTTGCTCTTGTTTTTTTATGTGTGAAATGTAATGCATTTGATATTGATAGTTATTATTATTGATCTGATCTATTCTCCTAGGATTTTCACATATCAGATAAATACTGACTTTTCATTATTGCAGGTTTCTGTGCATGTTGCGATTTTTTAGTCAGATGCAAAATGAGCATCTGACTAAAAGTCAGAGTCTGAATAGTTTCTCATGTTTCTGTGACTGTGACTGCAAACTCTGCAAATCATCTTTCTGTTAAAGTCCTCCTTTCATTCCTCTTCTTCTTTGGTGGTGTGTCAGCTGCACCACCCATCCCAGGGTTTTCGTTTTGGGACAGTGAGGGAGAGCAGCGCTGAAGATTATATGAAGAAGAGTTTTCCAGAGATGCACGAGTACATGAGACATTTTAATGAACCTACTACACCTGAAGGAGTTGCAACCCTCAAGTAAGAGGACAAACACCACCTGGTGGTTCCAGAGTCACAGTCATAGATCTGGCTAGATCTGGTTCTTGTCAGATCACATATGATGTCTTTGTGTTGTTGACTCTGTTTTTGCTGTTTAAAATATCCTCGATTGATTGGGCCTCATGTAACAGCCCTTTAAACTAATGGACATGTTCCTCATTGACCCTTGGAACCTGATTTACACATCATAAATTGTCCCCCTCCTCAGAGTCCTGATATGAACACACAGACGAGCAACAAATGTTGATCTCATTCAGCATTCCAATTCCTGTGAATATCAATAACTCTGATGTCTATCCAGAATAAACCTCCATAAATCCATCTGGAAATTAGAGAAAAAAGAGGCTGCAGAACTTGGCTGAGGGACATCCAATTTTTAAGTTTCTTCATTATCACAATTGTCTAGTGATAGTTGTTTGTACACCTTTTGGGTAAACTGCAAACAGGAGCTGATCACAGCTGATTCCCCAAATTTTGATGGGGACAGTTTAACTAAATGGAAACAAATATATATAAGAAAACAGACAGAATCGAGTCTCAATGGAACTGAAGAACAGTTATATCATCAGGATGCTTTTTACTGTTAACATATTGATAGGTCTTTGTATTTTTTTCAAGATGAAGTTTTCAACTTTATCAAAGTCCAAAGTCCAAAGTCCTTTTAGCTCTCACAGAAAGAAGGTTGGGGTCAGTAACACTTCAGTTTTTCCACTTTTCTGTTTGTGTTGATGATAATGGCTGACCTGAGATCTGTACTTTCTGTTCAGTTTCACCAAATCACACACTGTGTGAGAACTTAGTCAATCAGGAGGCATAGGAGAGTCATTTAATATTTTGTTTCCATGTTAACAGACTCCATATCTGTCTGAGGAACCAGATCTCACAACAGGTCATGACTCCTGAAAATTTATAAAAACATCAGAGTCACTGACCAACATCAGCAGAGAGCTGACTCACTGCAAGAGATAAATCTGTGTCTGTGCTAATAATAATCATATCAAGTAATATGATTTAATTTATATTAAATCCATCTTGGGGCACTGCCTTTAAAAAGGAAGAGGATAGCTAATTTACTGATTCAGTTTCCAAATATACTATCAACCTGGCATATAAAGCAAAATAAAAGCAAACACAAAGTGGTAGCTGAGGCCACATGATGTTGACAAAGGAAACTTAAAACAAGATGGACGAATAAAAGGTGGCTACAGGGACCCCATGGCATGTAAGGAGGAGTGTGAGATAGCCAATAGTAACCAGCTATGCTTTGTGGATCCTTTTGCTTGTAAAATCAGCTGGCAGACCTTGTTTTGTGGCTGCTGGTGCTAAATTTAACTTGTTCGCTATTACTTAATCATAGGCAAATTAGTGTTGCTGCCATTGAGAGAAAAAGTTCATGTAGTAGTCTGCACAGAGCAGGCCTACAGAGTACAAGGTCACTGCCCCTGCACCTGGGGTGAAGAAGGGAGGGAAGAAACAGAGCTCTTTGGTTTTGTTGACCAGGTGACATCATGAGCCGTAGGCAAGCACCATAGCTGTTTGTTGGGTCAATGGGTGGAGATCATGTATATGTGGAATTCTGGGAAGTTGAGGACAGTTTAAATCAAACAATGAGCAAATTCAACTGTGGACACCTAGGAGACCCTGAACTTTGATTACTGTAGTAACCATGTCTCTCTGTGTTGAAGGACAGATCCTCCTCAGCTTGACGCCTTCATCATGGACAAAGCTCTGCTTGACTACGAAGTTTCCATTGACGCTGACTGTAAACTGGCAACTGTTGGAAAACCATTCGCCATTGAAGGTAACTGATTCTTTTTGTAGGACCAGTGTGAGGTCCAGACATTTGGGCATTGTTAGACAGTGAGGACATTTCTCCCCTACTCTTGATTGAACCTTCAAATCTGTTGTTTGAGGGGTCAGACCTGGTTTCAGAGTTCAGGTTAGAATCAGGTTCATGTTCAGGTTCATGTTAGCAGGGTTATGGATTGCATCATGTTAGTCATGAGTCACAAGTATAGAGATATGAAATATGTTTTATGAAGTTTCATCAGATCAGAAGAGCAGGCTCTGTGAATTTAAAGATTCACATTGAGTTATTTTCTCCTGCAGAGACTCTGCATAGAAAACACTGGATAATCAACAGTGCTTATATAAACTATGATTTACATACAGTGGATATCATGTATAAATACCATCTATACCTACATAAAATAGAAAAATGTATATTTATCTGTACATATACAGTTAGGTATGTAAATATTCTGACATCGCTGCAGTTTTGTAATTTTGCCTCTGTCCACTCAGAGGCTCTGTAAACTCAGAGGCTCATAAGTAAATGGAAAATGAACTGACAATCCCTGTCATGGCTGGGTCTAGCCTGTTCTTTCATTACTTCATGACATATTATGCAGATAAAGTGGTTAGGAGTTGATTCCAAGTACAGAATTGTTAATTTGGTAGTTGTTCAGTGGAACTCCAAAGCAGAGCAAGAGAATGGTGCCATCATTAGGCAGAAAAAACAAAACATGTTAATCAGACAGATAGCAGAAATTTTAGGAGTGGCTTAACTGATATTTTGTTACATTCTTAAAAAGAAGGAATTTACTGGCAAACTCAGCAACACCAAAAGGTCTGGAAAACTACATAAGACAAATAAAGTGGATGATTACAGAAGTATGTGTATAATTGTCAAAGCCTATAATCAAGAGACACCCTTATGAATGGAAATACAGAGGGTTTAGTACAAGGTTCACAGAAAGGCCAGATTAGACTTTTCAAGAAAACATCTAAAAAAGCTTGCCTAGTTCTGGAACACGATTCTGTGGACAGATGAAACCAAGATTCACTTGTACCAGAATGATGGGAGTAGAAGAATATTGATAAGGAAAGGAATGATTCATGATCCAAAGCCGCAACATCATCTCTCAAACATGATGGAGGCAGTGTTGTAGAATGGGCATGTATGGTTGCCAATGAAATTGGGTCACTAGTGTTTGTTGATGATGTGACTGCAGATAGAGATAGTGGGATGAATTCTGGAGTGTATAGGTCTATACTATCTGCTCAAATTGAGCCAGATGCTGTTCAAATGGTTAATAGCCCAAAACATAGTGTGATAGCAACCCAAGAATCTCTCAAGGTAAGACTGCAGAGCACCATTCTCAACACAGCTAGCAGGCCTGGTGGGCTTCTTTCTTTACTGAGCTGTCACCAGTAAAAGTAAAGGTGCAGGAGTGTGTATGTTTTTTACTAATGACTGATGTACAGTTACAGAAATTATTGTCATAGTGTTCCCCAGACATAGAAAATTGGGCTTTGAAATGCAGACTCTTCTTTATGCCAAGTGAATTAATGGCTTTTTTAATCACAGCTATTAAAGTCCCAGCACCTGCTAATACTAAGGTAGTGCTGGAGGAACTGCAGAGAGCAATTAATAACCAAAAGAATGCACATCCACACAGAGCTATGATTGTGGCAGGTGACTTTCATTACACAGACCTAGTTAAGATGGTGGCATGCAGTGGCTCAGCACTCTCTGATACAATGTCTCAGTGGATTACCATTCTGAATGAAGGCACCACAGACGACGGAGAGAGAGAGGGCAAAAGTGAGGCTGCCGTGCTGGTGTCCTTGCTTGGCTAAGGAAAGATTCCCACAAGCCCGCATTACCAAGCACTTCATTGCAATTACCAGATCTATCAACAACAAAAAATGAGAAGCCAAAGCTGCTCATCACCTTTGCAGAAATCCATCAACAATTGTTTTGTGATAATCTTAACAGAAAACTGGCAACACCGATTGATCCCTGACTCAGCCAAAGAGCTAGGAGGCCACTCAGTTTACTGAATTGACCGAAAAGAGACTCCAGTAAGAGCAGAGTTGGGCAGACACTGTTCCCCTATTTGGAGTGTTTATCAGTTAAAGAAGATCCTTTTACCTACCTCTGCAGCTCACCATTTTTTATTGTTACCTCAGCTTACATTCCACCAGATGCTAACACTAGCTTTGCCCTCAGCTCCCTCCTAAAGGAAATAAATGCTGCTAGAAGGAATAACTGCATTAGGATAAGTGCTAACCCTAATGTGGTAATTAACATACATGGAGACCTTTTATCATACCAATCTTAAGTCTGTTCTCCCAAATTTTTCAACATTTTAAACATGCTACCAGGGGAAATAACTTTGGACCATTTATATTCAAACAACAAGAGTGGACATTAAGCCTCACCTCTTCCACGTCTAGGCTAGTCAGATTACCCCTCCCTGCTCCTAACCCCAGCCTACACTACTGTGAAGAAAAAAACCCACAATCTTTCCATAAGACTTGGAAAACCTGGCATGTAGGGTTCACATCATGAACTACAGGAAACTGCAGTGCCTTCATATCAGAGGATCTAAATTGCATCTTTGCTTGTCCTGAGATGAGAGGACATGGCATTGATATGACCCTCTCCAGCCTCTAATAGCCACATGCTAACAGTGGAAACAATGGATGTGAGCTGTGTGCTCAAGATTGTGGATGTGAGGAAAAGCTGCAGGCCCTGACTGAATACCAGGAAGGGTTCTCAGAGTCTATGCCAAACAACTTGCAGAAAGTTTCATCATCATCTTCAAACTGCCTCTGACACATTCATTTCCCCTGGTTACAAGTCAACCATTATTATTCCAGTCCTGAAAAAGACCCCAACAACAGCTTTAATGACTAAAGACCAATTTCAGTGAAACCCATTGTTATGAAATTCAATTCAATTCTAACCTGTTCTATTTTTTTTTTATTAAAGACAGTACTACCCAAACTCCACAAAAATGTTACCCAACCAGAAACAAAAATATTCTTGACAAACATCACATCTCCATATCTCCATATCTCCATACAAACATATGTCCCATCCCATCTCATCCCATAAATATGGATAATACAGAAGTAAAGAAGTAAAAGGGTAAAAGTAAGCAATAAATACCACTAAAAACATTAAAAATGAAAAAAAAAGCCATTAAAAATACATGATCTGAGTACTTGTGCATGTGCAATTGAGTCCTGGGTCACAGGGTTTGAGTGGTAACAACATTAAAAAGACACAGTAGAGTATGTCCTAATATGTGCAAAATGTAACCAGTAAGACATTAAAATTATTAATTTGCAAAGAGGTTAAAAAGAAGTGAAACAATTGAGTGGCCTTGTCCACCCCTAATACCCCCACTCTAGCAGTTTCATTCAAGAACTGCATGTGGCATAATTCAGAGTTATATTTGAAGTCTGTGGTGTAGAATGTGAATAGCAAGGGAGAGAAAATCAGTCCACCATGGGGGGCCCCTGTGCTACCTACCACCATCTCAGAGACACAGTCATGCAGCCTGAAGAACTAAAGGCTCCCTGTCAGGTAATCAGTGATTCATGTTACAAGAGAGGCAACTACCTGCATCTTTGTAAGATTACTTATTAGCAATAGGGGCTGTATGGTGTTGTAGGTGCTGGTCACAACAAAAAACATGATAACTCCTCACAACACCATCTGCCTTATCCAAGTCAGAGTAGGCCCTGTGAAGCATCTACAGGATGGTATCATCCACACCTATTTGCTCCTGATAGGTGAACTGCAACAGGTCCAGTGCATGCTCGACCTGGGATCTAAGTACACAAAGGAGCAGCCACTCCAGGGTCTTCATAAGTTGTGATATTAAGGCCACTGGTCTGAAGTCATTCAGTTTGGTGGGGTGTCCCTTCCTGGGCACCGGAGTATAGATGATGTCTTCCATAGTGCTGGTACCCTCCCTGACTGTAGGCTCTGGTTGAAGATGAAACAGAGCAGCTCACTCAGTTGTAAAGCACAGGTTTTAAGCAGCCTAGGGCACACCCTATCAGGTCCAGCAGCCTTTCCTCTGTGTAGTCTCCACAGCGCCCCCCTAATTTGGTCTGTTCTAATAATTGGACGGAGGGGAGATAGGGGGTTAGCAGCTGGGTGGATGATATATACTGGGAAAGTGAGGTGATGGGGTAAGTAGGTGGGAAAGCTCCGTCACCTGATGGTGTTTGTGAGGACAGAACCAGCTGTTGTGTCCAGGGCAGGGCAGACATTGGCCCATGTGTCAAACGTGTTATAGAACAGGCTGAACTCATTAGCCCTATCCACACTGCCCTCTACTGCAAGGCTGTTCTTTGGCTTGGAGCCTGTGATGATGCTTATACCGCTCCACACCTTCCTGTTGGTGTTTTGCTGTATCCTCCCTTCCACTTTCCTCCTGTATTCCTCCTTTGCCTCCCTCAGCTGGCACTTTAGTCCCCCCTGTGTCTGCCTGAGCAGCTCCCTGTCTCCACTCATGAAAGCCTTCTTCTTCTGGTTAAGAAGGGCCTTGACATTACTAGTAATCCAGAGCTTGTTGTTTGGGAAGCAGTGTACAGTCTTAGCTGGGATGACATTTTCCATGCAGAATTTTAGATAATTTGTGGTGCAGTATTAATTCTATCAATGTCCTCCCTGTTTGACTCCTGCAACACAGTCCAATCTGTGCATTTGAAACAGTCTCTGAGAAACTCAGAGGCCTTAGGTGACTATTCCCTGAATGAGCATGTGGTGTGTGGTTGCCTAATAACAATCGGAGTATACAGGGGCTGAAGGAAAATAGGTTATGATCTGATCTGCCCAGTGGTCACAGGGCAGATGAGTATGTATGCATCCTTGACATTGGCATACAGCAGATCAATTGTCATGTTATTCCTGGTGTGGCAGTCCACAAATTGAGTAAAACCATTCAGATGGGATGTAAAGGTTACATGGCTGAAGTCTCCAGATATCTTGACAAAAGTGTTAGGATGTTGTGTCTGCAGCCTCACAACAGTTGATTGAACAATGTCACATGCAGGCTCAGCATCAGCCCGCGGTGGAATGTAAACAACAATGACCACTACATGGGAAAACTCCCTCGGCACATAGTATGGTCTTAATCTAAATGCCAGCATCTCTATGTCGTGGCAGCAGATCCTCTCCTTCATAGTCACGTCCTCTGGGTTAAACCATTTGTGGTTGACAAATAAAGCAACTTGCCTGCCTTTCTGCTTACCACTCACTTTCAAGTCCCTGTCCACTTGCACCATACTGAAGCCATGTATATCCACAGCTGAGTCCAGAATGTTGTTGTTCAACCACATGTTGGTGTAACACATCAGGCTGCACTAATGATAAGTCCTCTGGTTCTTCACTAGCATAGCGAGCTCATCACTCTTGTTGGTTAGAGAGTTAACATTCCCCATGATGATCAATGGTAGAAAGGGCTTGAATCTCAAACTCCTATCCTTCATCTTATTTCGAGCCCTACACCTACAGTATAATCTCTTCAGCTCACTCCTGATAGGGTCCTTGACAATGGTTATATATGTTGACACTAGTAGTGTGAGGAGATCCTTCTTTGAATACACAAGGGGCCTTGCTCCTTAACTCTTTTCCAACTCTTTTCTCAATGAAAAAATATGAGGATAAGGACTAAAAAATGTCAGAGTGTGTTATGTAGCTTACAGGACAGGCTGCCACTCAAGACAGCAACAGAAGCAACCTCATCCTGAACACGGATGCATGGTCCAGCCCTCATCACTCTATTCACCCATGACCTCACCCTCATCTACACCATTAACACTATAGTTAAGTTTTGTTGTCAACACCTCTATAGTGGGTTTTATATCCCACCATAGAGGTATTTTTTACTTATTTTTATTTATTTATTTATATAGATAATGGTTGACCTTAGGAGATCCAGGAGGACCACATATGCCCCTCTGCACATAAATGATGAGGAGATGGGGTGTCAATGTCATCAGATTCTGGGGAATCCATGCAACAAAATATTTCTCATGGTCCCTTAAGACCTCAAGCTCAAAAGAAGCTTTTCTTCCTTAAAAAAAGAAGAAAAACAAATCTCAAACAAGCCAAGGTTCCCTTTTGACTTCTAGTAAACTTTTACAGAGTGACACAGAGAGTATTCCACAGTGTGGTATGCCAAGCTTCACTGCAGAGAACCAGAGGGACTTGGTTTGGGAGGAAAAAGCAAATGTGGGAACTGTGCTCCTGAACATGTATACAGCCTATCCTAGCCATCTACAGAGGAAGACTATCAATATCAGTAAGGATCCAACCCACCTAGGCCACAGTTTTTGTTTCCTTGTTATTGGGGAAGATATCACAACTATAAAGAGACTCATTGTGGTTGTTTTTCATTTCTTTGCAGTCATTTTGTGCATCTCTGTCAGTCTGGGGGTCCTTATATTTGAGGGGGTGGGTGGCCCTGTTGTCTTATATGTCCATGGTTCACATAAAAACTGCACTGAGAGTTGCATCAAAATACATTCGTAGGAGTATGAAGTAGGGATGGAAAATTTCATGGGTGATTCAGAAGTGATTCAATTCAACTTTATTTATATAGCGCCATATCATAACAAACATTTTCTCAGGGCACTTTTCATATAGAGCAGGTCTAGACCAGACTCTTAATAGTTATTTACAGAGACCCAACATTTCCCCCATGAGCAAGCACATCGTGAAAACTCCCTTTTAACAGGTAGAAACGTTGAACAGATCCCGGCTTATGGTGGACGGCCATCTGCCTCAACCGGCTGGGTTGAGAGTGAGAGAGAGAGTGAGAGAGAGAGAGAGTGTGTGAGAGAGAGAGAGAGAGAGAGAGAGAGAGAGAGAGAGAGTGAGAGAGAGAGACAGACGGGGGGCAGGCGGGAGTAGAGAGAGCATAGCACAATAATGGGACTAATAGCTATATATACTATAATTATACTAACAGGGCTAATAATATTTCTAATAGAACTAAATGTAATGATTACAGTAGCAATCATGATAATTAGAGCAGTTGGTGTTGATCAGGCTCATGGGGCAGTAGATGGTCTGTAACCATGGATCCAGACTCAGGAGCATCAGAAAAACCTGCAGAAAGCAACAGGAGGAAGAGGAGAGAGACAAGGAAGCACAAAACTATGGGAGAGAGGAAGAACAGTTAATGAAAAGCAATTTTTGAGGTGATAATGTGCACAGGGAGAGAGGCGGAGGCGATGGAAAGGGAAGCTCAGTGCTTCATGGGAAGTGAAGGGGAGACAATGAAATCATGTGTACAATGTAATGGGCTCTCCACAATATTCTAAAATAACATTATTATCAGTATAAGAATTATCGTTAATATACTAATTTCATTCACATATCTATCTTTTAATTAATGTGTTTAACATTTGATTTCTTGTTTTATTCTCATATTCTCTTCTTTCCTTTACAAGTTTTATTCAGACTTAACTGTTCAGAAATCAGTGTTTTGTTTTTCATCTGTTTCATAATTGACTTTTTTTTGCCACCATTGTTTACAGGTTACTGTATACCTGTTAATTTAACGGTGCTTCCTGGTTATATTATGGGCCTGTTGTTTTTTCATTATGAATTACTGTTTCCAGGTTATGGTATTGGTCTGCCTCAGAACTCTCCTCTGACGTCCAACATCTCTGAGTTCATCAGCAGATATAAATCAGATGGATACATGGACCTGCTGCATGACAAGTGGTACAAAGTGGTTCCCTGTGGGAATAGAGTTTTTGCTGTCACAGAGGTCAGTCTACATGAAATATATAAATGATGCTCAAATATAAGTAAAACAATATGTGTCCTTCTATATTTATCTATATGTGGCAAACAAGAAGAATTTAAAATACATATTGATGTGCTCTTTATTTCATGTTATGATTATGCTTCTCTTGTAATTCAGACAGAATTTTCTCTTGTTTCTTGAAAAAAGATAATTGAATTTAAAATGGCCCCCAAAAATCTGTGGTAAACATAGACAAAATAAATGATCAAAATATTAACAAGACATGTTAGGAGTACAGTGAAATACAGCAGCATACTTGTTTTTCTCTAAGAAATTGCCGGTCAAAATGATCCCCTTGCTGTTCAGAGTGGCTATTAACATCAGCACCCAACAAAAGATGTGTCAGATCGATAGACGGACGGATGGATTGATGGATGGATGGATGGATGGATAGATAGATAGGGAGATGGGTAGGGAGATAAGGAGATCTGGTGATTGTGAAGTCCATAGGATATATCCACTAATATATATATATATATATATATATATATATATATATTAATGTATATAAACGGACAGGTTATTACATGGATGATTGATGGATGGATGGAGGCATGGATGGTGGATATATGGATAGATGATTGATAAATGTGTGTAGACAAAGAAACATGTTGGTATTAAATTGAACTAAACCAAAAAAAATTTTTTTTGTCAAAATAAACTACAATCAACATCAATTTACCCACTTTTTCAAGCTTCTCTTGAAAGAGTCTTGAATATGGTTGGGAGCTCAATCAATCAAGCAAATGGATCTTGAGTGGATATTGTTTTGTCAACTGTTGTTTCCAAGTTGAAGAATGAACTATTAAGTTCAAAGGTGATCCAGTTTGTGTTTGCTGTCGTCAGTCCATATTTATAAATGTTATGTACTTGCCCTGATTATAAGTATAGTTGTACTAATGAAGGTAGTGCAAGTGTAGTTACTGCCAGCTGTTGAGTGTTTAGTTGTGTACCTGTGTTTTCAGGCGTTCAAGTCCCAGTAACTCCCTGAACACAGTCTGAGGATTCATGCTTTTTCCTCTTGACTCACTTAATCCTGAGATGGCATGTTTCAGCTTGTGCTGTAATCCGCAGCTGGAATCTACGTGTTCAGCTCCTTATTGACAAAGACAGAAGCCTGACATTATCAGCTCCTGGAGTGAGACTCCAGGAACAGGTCAATGCTGGGATTTATCTATGATCACCTAGTTTAGAAGGCCAGTGATAATGTAGTGCTCAGAATTGACTTGAACTCCACCTGAAAATAACTATCACTAAAAAATATTACAAACAATGTCTCTGTGGTGGTTTGTTTCTTTTCTCTATTTATCATGGTTATTTTTCTTTGTGGTGGTTTTGATTATATTTGACACAACACTGGTGAGTCTGTTTGATAAAAACATCATGTTTCTTTATTCTTTTTGATCCTCCAAAGCAGTTTCTTTCTTCATCCATGCAGGTGCAAATTTTTGTAGAATGTAAATGCTTCTTTCTCTGTCAGACTTTTCTGATGGGGAGTAGTCACTTTTTTTCTTGTTCTGTCTCTGTCAGACTCTTCAGATGGGGATCAGTCACTTTTCAGGACTCTTTGTTTTGTTGTGTTTTGGAGTGGGCGGAGCTTTGCTGACTCTGGCAGGTGAACACGGTTTCTACCGACTAGTCCTACCCCACATCCGCCGCCGACAGAACCTCAAATACTGGCTGCACACCTCACAGGTGAGTGTCAGAGTGTGTTTTTAAGTTCATTATAGATTTATATTGTCAGACAAACTTAAGTTTCATTTATTTTGTCCATACCCCTGTCAGAGGAAAACACCAAGCTCCATTTAGGAATCTGGTAATGTAATGACACACCTAGTAGAACATCATACGTATATCTTCTTCAAAATCTTCTGGTATATTCAGCACACATATGAATATTTAAAATGTATTTTTTTTAGCTTTGGAAACTGATCACAGACCAGGCTTATTGAAACTATCCCACCACTAAACAGTTTAGTAAAATCCTCAGCTTCATGTATTCTAACTTACCAATCAGCATATAACACAAAGAGCTCATGAAGTGCTATTTAAATATTAAGATGTTGAACCAAGATTTGATGAAGAGGTTCAGAATGGTTCTAATGAAGTGCAGAAGTTTTGAAGAAGCCGGGTTTTTCACTGATACCAGCAAACAGATTGTTTGTGTGTTTGACAGAAAATCCATCGAGCTTTGAACATGACGTATGAAGATGTGAAGAGGCAGCGAGCTGAGAAAGAAAAAAGGTCTGTAACTCCATCATACTTATGTCCAATCATGGGAGTGTTTTCCTGACAAATGTAAAAATGTGTGAATTAGACACTGATCAAAGTTGATTTCGTTTCCTAATAAAAGACTGATAGAGATGAAACTAAATGATTTCGCCTAATATAAAAAAGTTGATGAAACAGTCTCAACTCAAGTTCTAATTACTTGCTTATTTTGAGGCTTTTGACTGTATCACATGGTTGTCATCAGTAAAAATTTTTTGTCAGTGTATCTGTGGTAAAGAACAAACTGTTGACAAACAATGTTTCTCTTTTTCTATTCAGCTGTAACCTGCAGTCAGGCCTCAAGTCTCAGCCCCCCCCAGGCTCCCGTGCCCCATCGGCCCCTGGAGTTTCAGCCAAGTGGAACAATGAAACCAGCAAGGGTGCTGCCACCACTGCCATTGCTGCCACAAAGGATGCCCGAGACTTCAAACGAGTACACTTCAACCTGGAGACCCTCAACACCCGTCGCCTGCTTGCTCGCATTGCTGCCTGTGACACCAAGGCAGTTGGGGCTAAAAATGAGATGGAGGGGACAGCCAAGTTGAAGGTGGCACAAAACAGCAGACTGTGTGAGAACGGAGGACCAGCATCTTCATTTGCCAGCCTGGTGCTGTCCCTCCCCTCCTCATCTTCCTCTTCTACTTCTGTCTCCTCCTCTGCTCAACCCAATATCTCTGTTCCTCCTCCTGCGGCTGTAGCCCCTCCCCCTGAAATTGCAGCCCCATCCCCCGCTGCAGTGGTACCTCCCAGGCCCGGTGAGCTGCAGGAGCTGCAGGAACAGATTGAACAGATGAGGGAGAAACTGAGGACGGCTCTGGCGAGGAGGGCTGAAATCCAGACCACTCTGGCCAAACCCGTCGCCACAGTGACAACCAACCCAACCACGGTTACCACGATGACAACAGTGACAATGACAACGACGATGACGACAGGAGTGACCCCCACCCTCTTACCCACTGTTGCCTCGGCAACACCCCTTCCTTCCAACATGAAGTGTGTGACAACCATGACAGACCCGCCTCACAAAGTCCTGTCCAAAGTCCGCCCCCTCCACAGCAGACTGATCAATCAGAGGAGGTGATGCTCTCTGTTCAGGTCACATAACCCTCTGTGCACAGCGGCCATTTTAATCAGCTGAGAATTATATAAATTAAAATTTTATTTTAGAATACCACAGTTAACCACAAAGAATCTGAATAAACAGAAAACAGAACATTTGGCTATTGATGCCTTGACCAGACTTTCTTCAACAAGCAACTAGGTCATACACCGGGGTCAGACTATTTCATCACTCCTCAAAAAATTTTCTTAATCCATGCAGGTAATCAATTACAATTGCATTATTATTATTATGGCAATTATTATTGATTACTACAGTCATTATAGATTGGGGTAGACCTTTAAATTTGATCCTTGAAATATTAAGGTCCTATAAAATTAACTATTAACATATTCCCACTTTTAACCTCCTTAAACCAAAAACCCTTAATTCCAGTCCATTAATGTATGCGTTAAAAATAACAAACCATTAAAATTCCATTGATTTTCTTTGCAAGTTAAGTTGTTTAGAAGACATGTAGTTTACTCAAATTAGTAGAAATTTTTAAAATATCTGACTAGCAAATGCTGCAGTTAAGATTTTTTGTGTTTTTTCAGGGGAAAATTAAGATGTTTTATCAGAATTTTGCTTTAGGTTTGGTGGCTTCTTACTTGATGAACACGCTGTTTGAGTTGACCAGATAACATGAAATCCATTGCTTAAATTTTAGTGAAAATGGGCCTTGAAAAATATTTGAGGAGTTTGCACTCCTCAAAGTCTTTTCTGTATGCTGATAATTTTGAGCATTTATTACAATCCATTATAGTATTTATTAAATTCACAAATCATCCCAAATCTAATTGATAAACCCCTGAATTTGCTTTTTAATTTAAAGCTGTGCAGATGAGCTATTAAAAATAATACATTACACTTCATGCATTTATCTGTTCAGTTTCCCTTTAGAATGTTTTTTTTTTACCTTTAAAAAACTCTTAAACCTAGCAAATAATTAAAGACAACTTTATATATTATCATTTCTTAGATTTAGATACCTTAATATTGTTATCTTTAGAATATTTTTTAATGGATTTCATGGGGAAAATTTAGGACTGTTTTTTTTTTTATAGTGAGGAGATAGTGGGCCACAGGGAGGTTAGAGAAACATATTAAAGTCAATTTGAAGAATATTAGGAACATCAGAGGACCATAAAATTGATTTTCTTCTTTTTTTTTAAACCAGTTTTAACACATTCTTGGTTTGGGTTTTTTCATGAGAGTTGATGACGATAAGTCAAATATAAAATAATGCAAAGGCAAACAGTAATGCATAGAGCTATACCTTAAAAAGTCCTCAAAGAATCTAGAGGTATATGTTTTTCAGATTTTTATATATTTGGTAATAAGTTTTAATTAAGTTTTGGCTTAATTAAAGCAGGCAGTTGATCCTGTTGCTGCTATTTTGATGACCTTTCTCTTTTTTATGTGCGTAAATGTTTATTTTTAAACCATTTCCTCCTCAGATTGTTTAAAATGGTCGCTTTAGCAGGGATTAAAGTATGGACACTGCTTCAGGATCTTTTTTGAACTCTGACGGTGTAGAAACTGGACATCCTGTGAGGCTGAAAGCACGGCTGCTCTGCTCAGCAACAAACATCGGAGGAAAAACAGGAACCTCATAGGGTTTTAAAATAACTACAGGAAATAAATACACCAAACAAAACATGAAGGAGATTCAGACCAGACATACACAATTTGCGTCCAACACAAATGCTGGTGTCATTGCAATAAAGTAGTTTGTCTTTTATGTAGAGAGGTGAAGAGTAACATAGATGATTCAAGTTTAAGAACCTAAAAGGACCTTCATTTATCTGAAAATTCAAGTGTTTAACTAAAATCTTGATTCCATTAATAATCTATCTCCATAGTTTAAGACTTTTTAAGTCTTAAAAAAATGACCCTTAAAAACTACAAAATAGCATGAAATTCATCCCTGAATTTTTACTAAAATATAGTAAAAATTTAAAGTTCTTTTAAGGTCTACAACTTAAATCAATATGAAACTTTTTTAACTTTGAAATTACATTAATTTACCCATCAATGATTAAGATATTTAAATGGAATTTAATGGTTTATCTGCAGGGTTTCGGTAATACAAACTAATAATTAATCAAAAATCTGTTCATATAATTTAGTATTAAAATATTTTACATCTTTTTAAATGTTAAAAGTTGTAATCTTTTAAGGTATATTAGTAAATTTAGTGTAGAATTTTTTTTTTTATTATAATATGATATAATATTAAGGATTTTGATGGAGAAAATGATTCATAGGCTTTTCTTTTATACCAAATTTGGGGTGAATTAATGGATTATACAGTACTAAGATAATTTTGATGAATTATCTGTCATTGAATTTACTTTTTAAAGGGTTTTTTCTCAAACTGAAAATCTATTAAATTATCTTTGAATCCATTAAGTATCCCATTAAAATATCTCGATTACATATCTATTAATGGGTAAATTATTGGATTTATAATGTAAAAAATAAAAACAAGGGGATATGGTTTCCACTCACTGGGAGATGAAAATGATGAACTGTTCCTTTAAGTTTTCTGGTAGGTGTGATAAACCAGGTAAAAACCAAGTGTTTCCACAGGTTCAATCCAAGTCTTCCTCTTGACCTGTGTTTTTCTGAGGTGTTGACTGACCCGTATGTTTGTACTGAAGAGCTGTGAGGTAGAGGTCTTCACAGGTCTACTCATTTCTTAGGAACTGAGACCTTACCTGGGACCCAAGTTGTATCAGTTCCAAATCCTCCTCAGTATAATCAGGCCAGGTCAAGTCTGGTTTTACTTCTGCAGATCCCGAGTCTGTGTGTGACTATGTCCAATATCCAAGTGAGTCTGAATGGACACAAAGAGTATGTGGTATCAGGTTTTTTGAGGTGAGAAAGATTCACAGCTCTCATTCTCTTTTTGTTTTTTCAGTTAATTTCATTGATAGATATTATAACACATTCAGATTCAGAAAACTTTATTTATCCTAGAAGGGCAATTGAGTATTTACAATCTACCAGGACCATATACTAACTCTAAATAACTCTGTACATGGGAAAGAGATGCACACTGGCCCCCTTGTGTGGCCCCCTGCATGTAGTAAATAAATGAAGCATTCTAAGATTTTTATGTTTTTACATTCACTGAATGTATAGACTTAAACATTTTTGTGATGACCAGACAAAGGCATTCATTTAAAATGATTAATGTTGATATTTAACAGTCTGATAGCAGAAGGAATGAAGGACTTAAAATAGTGGTTTGTTTTCCTAAGGGGCACTTTATAGCTCCGGCCTGAATACATTGCTGTGAATTTACTCGATAGGATGTGGTCAGGTTGACTAATAATTCCCTTTGCTTTCTGGGCCATATGTTTCTTCCAGAGGGACCACAAGTCTTTTAGCTGGACTCCAATTATCTTGGAGCAGATCTTAATGATATTGTTTAGGCTATTCCTATCCTTCACAGACAACCCATTAAACCAACAAATAAAAGAAAAGTTTAAATGACCTTAGATAAATGACTGACAAAAAATGTATAGGATGGTGTTAC
>CM029124.1:0-10000 GCA_016859345.1 Istiophorus platypterus
TTTGTGTTCAGATCTGTTATCAGTCTGTTCACCTTTGTGTGTCCCTGTGTGTCTCAGCAGAGGATAAAAGTCCAGCAGTGTGTAGCTCACCTCTCAGATTTTTCTGCTTGTTCTGTCGGGTTGAAAGAAAAACAGAAACATGAAGTTTTACCTGCTGCTGTTACTGCTGCTGCCACTCTGCTCAGGTACAACCTCATACATTTTACTCTTTAATCTTAAGGTATGATTATATACATACACACATACATTTAAAAAAAAATAGTAAATGATGACTTATGTATTTAATATCTTTGTCAGTCTACACTTGCACAAGTATGGCCATTGGATCAGATTGGTTTAGTTTGAGCCAGGTGGATCAGGTGTCAGTGTTGACGTACAGGTATTAATGAATTTTAAACTTGTTGACAGGAACTTTAGGTCATTTCAACAGGACTATCCACTCAATGTTATTACAGAGTACTACGTCATTTAGCTTTACTGACATAGATTAAGTCAGGTGCGTCTCAAGCTTGATCACATCAGGGATGATCTACTGAGGTATGTTGTATGTGTGATCCGACCAAAGTATGTTTGTGTTGCAGCTAAAGAGTTTCACATTGAGTGTTATGGTCAGGACTTCCTGATGGTCAACAACCAGCTGCTGCAGTGTGCCAGCAAAGTCAAACAGGCCTGCTACACCAGAGGTGAGTTCACAATCTGTTCACTCAGGCTCCACTCCCTCTGAAGGATATGCCCATGCAGGTGTGTCCTTCAGGTGGTTCAAGCTATTAATCTTTGTTTTACATGAACTCACTGAACCAAATTCAAGACTTTTGAGTCTTGAATCTTTAATGAGAAACACTGAATACAAACATAAACTGTTTTTCATAAGAAAATGATGTGTTCCCTGTTTGCAGCTGATGGAGAAAAAGGCTGCACTACACTGAATAACTGCTCCCGAAATGGATGGACTTGCTGCTATGAGAACCGCTGCAATGCCTGACACAGCCCAGGGAAAAACTTGACCTCATCAAATGTTATGTTGTTAAATAAAGCTGTGAGGGTAATTTCATAGAATGCGGTGTCATATTCGTCTGAACTTAGTGTTGATGAATATTTACAGTTTATGGACTTTGAATTGAAGACCATTGTCTCCGTGGACTTTATTAAACTGTGCCATCTTGAGTGTGTGAAAAATCATTTCAAAATCTATAGGATTCAAATCAGCTGCATTCTATGAATATCTAGCCGATTTGCTGGTGCAGAACAAAACAGGTGAATTCACAGAAGGGCCGTTGGAACACATCCGTATATGGGAGGCTCTTGATTTCCACCTTAAAGTCTCTATGAACTCTGTCCTGTGCAAATGTAGAGAAGGTAAGATCTAAGTTGATCAACATGGCTATTTATCAGTCTCCTTTAGTTGTTTTTGTGAGCACTGAAATTAACTAGCTTAACGTTTTCCTCTCAGGCTGCATGTTTCTGCTCTAGTGTATTGATGAATGTTATCTGGGTTTATGCAGCCTGAAAGGAATATATGCAGACAGTACCCAGAGCTGAGAAAATTACCTATTTTTCTACATTCTCCAGATCAAAAATTGTCCTTCCTTGAACCAAAACATTCAGAAAAAGCTCTGCATATTAAATTTTTATCAATATTGTCTTATTCCAGCACATGCTCATATTATCATGTTTGTATGGAACAAAACCAACCTGGTTAGTCATTAATTGAGTAGATGAACTGCTGGGCCACAAAACAAACACCAGCCATCGGGCTAATGAGATAACATAGTTTGGCTGATAGGTGACTGGCCTGTGTAAGTGAATGAGAAATAAAATATTCATCAGAGCCTGCAGAACAAATTCATTTACACTGTGCAAAAAAAAAAAAAAAAGAGGAACACAGAATTAGCTCTGAAAGCTCATCTGTGATATATATTAGGGATGTAATACTGGAAGATGTTTTTCTGATAGTGTGACCAAAAAGTCTTTGACTAGGTAGCCATGACGGAATGATAAGACATCTAATGGGGGTCTGACAAATCCTCTCCTGTCATAAGGCTATGCAAATTAAATTGGTGTCAACATGGACCAGGCAAACATGGAAAGGACACTCAATGTCCGACAGCTGCTTTAGATTTAGCAAAGGGGAGTAGACAGGGAAAAACTCAGGGTCTATCAAAGAAAACCTGCCAACAAGCAGGTTAGCTTCAGAGTCATGTTACACCTGGACTGTCATTGCTTCCATGATAAAAGCAGGAATAAAGCAAACACCTGATTTTGTTGTCAGTTTTCAAACATTTATTTGCATTTTTTTGTTGAAATCTTCAGTACAGTCTGTCATCTGACAGGAATGCATGAGAGAAGACATGATTGGCTCAAAACAGTCACATGAACATCGTCGTCGTCATCATTATCATCATGAGTATCAATGTCATTACTGAATGCTGAAAAATAAACACTTTAATCCAGAAAATCCCTCAAGACCCTACCACTAATCCCATCCCTACACAAATGAACCCACCCTCACCTCATAATCCCACCCAGAGCATCCTATGATCCATCCAAACACCCTCTGTCCCCACCCCTACCTGAATGTCCAGGTGAATCCCTGAACTCTGTACAAGCCCTTCAGAGACAAGCGTAGAAAAGATGAAGATAAACCGACGAGTATTAAAAAGGCAAAAACATGAACAATCCCACCTAAAACCCCCAAATGCTCCCTCCCTCCCCCACCTGATAGCCTTGCCCCCTGGAGTGACATCATCATCCCAACATTCAGGAAACATTTGAACATAAATGGTCCAGAAGAGACAAAAACAATCATCATCAGCAGTCATTCAGTGAGTCACTGAAAACCAGCCACTCAGAGGAGAGAATCTCGTGTCCTGTGACATGATTGGCTGAGAGATTTGAGTGTGGGATTTATTTTTTACAGTGTAGCAGAGGAGCTACAGCCCCCCCATGGTGAACAGAAATATACACACAGACATCTGTAGTATATACAAACACAGATCCTCTGTCACTTTGATCCACTTGTCAATTTTCTTTCTGATTATTAAAAACCAAACATGTCAGTCACAGCTTTTACCCTGAAGGTTACATGTCTACTGTTTACTTTCCATTTACCTCCTGTTTACTTTACCTCGATCCCTGAACTCTCTAGACTGATTCTCACACCTGCCTCAGGTGACAGGTTCTTGAAACAGAATTGTGTCCTTATGACCAGACTGGACTGAACCTGACTGATTCTGACAGATTTAAGACCCATAATGAAACAAAATAATGTGAAGCTCTCTGACTGGCTGTTTGTTAGTGAAATGCATCCTTTATATTCAATCATACCTTAGCCTGAAACGTCCACGCTTTCTGGATTCCTGTATATTTCAGGTTAAAAACCTTCTGTAATGAAGAGCTTTGATTGTGAAAATCAGAATTGCTGAATTTGTTGGTTTGAAAAGAAAGATGATTGAACAAAGTGAAGTCCAAAAAATAAATTAACTCTGTTGGGTATCCTGTTTATAGAAAAAGTTAAAAGCTTTGAAAATTTACAGCTCACAGCTCATTTTACACAATTCCTTCGATCAAAAATTGTTAGGAATCCAATTATCCGTTGAAAGTATTCATCATTAAAACACATCCATAAACATGATTAGAGTCAGGTTTTTTCTTTAAAGAATTTAAAAAACAAGTTACTAAAAGATTTAAGACTCAGGTTTTCTCTTACCCCGAACACTTCCTGTTCAACTGCGCTGCTCTCATTGGTGGAGAAAAAGTTATCTGAGACACACCTGTCTCAAATGTACTGTGCTTTTCATCCTTCAAGTCTTTTGTTTTTTTGAAATTGTAACATTTTGTTTTTTTGAAACTGTAACATTTTGTTTTAAAACCAAAATTCTCACTTTTGTGAGTTTTCTTCACCTTTTTCAGGCATTCTCACCTGTCCTCTGCTCTCTGCTGCCCCCCCGTGACAGACAGGCGGAAAATGCACCTGGGCCGAGTTGAGATTTTTAAAACTAAATTGAGGATGAGAGTCTCTAGGTGGTACCGGTGTGTGTCAGGTAACGTGTCCTCCTTCAGGCTCTTCTCAGGTAAATCTGATTCTCCAGGTGTTTGAAACTGTGACATCACATGTTTGTTTAAACTGAAGGAACTGCTGACTGGTGAGATAAACCATGTGACTCTGCAGCTGCAGCTTTGAGTCCTGACACAGACATACAGACATTTATACTTCTCTACTAGTGAGGACCCTCATTAACATTACGCATCCCCAACCACTGATAATTTTAAATTTTACTAGTTTCCATTTAGTCAAACTATCTCTATTAAGAGTTTTTGAATCAGCTCTGATTAGCTCCTGTTTGCAATACAGCCATAGATGTGCAGAAAACTATCACTTGATCACTGTGACACTGAAGGAAACTTAAAAACAGTAAGATTCTGAATAGAGTTCTGTGGCCACTATTTCCTCTAGTTTCTAGGTGGATTTCTGGCAATTTATTTAGGAGGGACATCAAAGATGATGACATCGTCTGGAAGAGGAAGTCACACTGAAACATATTAATATGTTTTAGGACTGCGTGTTCAATTATATTTTGTATTACTCTCACTTAAGCCCTATACTGACTGGATTTTAATCTTAAACCAGATCTGAACCGTCAGACATTTGAAAGTCTGATACAAAGTGAGGACTTAACAAAATCCACCTTGTAAAAATGTCCTAAAAATGTCCTAACTATGTAAAAATGTCCTCACTTTACAGAGTTGTTTTCAGAAGGTGTATAGCTCAGCCTGGTCCTCACAAAAATAGCTGTACCACAACATTCACTCACAAAGGGACTCTGTCTATGAGGGGGGTGTCAGGGGGGGCAGCCCTTCGTCACTGGGTGTGGCTGTGTCATCACTTGGTTCGAGGCTGTCTTTCAGACTCACCGTGCTGTCTGAGGGGGGTGGAGTTGACTCTGAGCAGGGCGGAGTTAACTCTGAGGCAGGTGGGGCTAGCTCTATGGGTGGTGGAGTTTCTGGGAAGGGTTCTTGGGTCCCATTGGCCGTTGGAGGAGGATCGTGTTCCTGTGCAGGTGTGGCTGTGATGGGAGGGGGTGGTGTGAAAGTGGGTTCTGCCCGGCGGGAAGCAGGGTTAGACAGGAGGCTATCGGTGAGAGAGAGCGAAGATTTCTCCACCAAACGCCACTGCATGATGCTGGTGTCTTTCCCACCCGTCGAGATCAGATGACTGTCATTATACAGGAAGCTAACGTTGGTCACATGACTGCTGTGGGCACTGTACTTATGGCTGGGAGCCTGCAGACATACATATTATTGACATGTTGCTTAGTTGTTTGAAATAGTTTATTAAAAATAGTTAATAACATTAAATTACATTGATTACAGTAAACATGTATGATTCATTGATTAGAAACCTGCTGTTAATAATTCAGGTTTACTGTGGACAATATTAAAAAGAAATAGTTTGGGAAGTTAGAGTCAGAGTTCCTTTTATTCTAAAGTTGGAAGGATGTGCTTTGTCTTTAGTGATCACGTGGATGTGCGACTGTTTCAGATTTTTCTTTGCTGACATTTTGGTTGCTGTAAGAGTAATCAAATTGAAGATTTTAATAACGCTTGTCTTTATGTGTGTTTCTGTACATGTCTTTCTATGGTTGTGTAGACAAATTTTTGTTTGAAACCATAGTGTTGGCCAGTCCTCACAACATCAAAGTGCTGTTTGAGAGTTAATAGTTGTTTCACAGTTCCAGTTTCAATCAGATTTAGGTTAGGGTTACGTTCAGGGTTGAGATTAGGCATTTATTTGTGATGTTTAAGGTTAGGGTAAGGGGCTAGTGATAGAATTATGTCAATGAGTGCCGTAATAATTAATACAAGACAAGTATATAATATATGTGTATGAGTGTGTGTCACCTTGGGGGTGGAGCATGGGTAGGCAAACAGGTGAACTTTACAGAAGTCATCAGCCAAAGCAATCACTTTCCTGTTGTGAGATCTGATCAGAGCATTGATGTCTGTACCATCTGAACCCTCTGGCCACACACCTGAGATACAACATACAAAGAAAAACACACATTCATTAATGTTGAATCTGAACAAAATGAAACTTGTCTAACCCCAACTCAAGATCTGTGAGGGAAGAATCTCCACTTTGTAACACCACCGAACAATCAGAATGTTTCTGTAGTTCTACAAATCCCAACAGAGTGAGACATCTCTAATAAACCATCAGCTTATCTCGTGTCCATTTAAGGAGTCACATTTTTCAGTTAAACTTTGTTTCATATCATATCTATAATATAAACTGAACAACTTTATATGTTTTAATCAGGAGTTTCAGTCCTTGGTTAATCATGAAACATCAGATGTGTCAGATTTAGCATCTGCAGCTGTTATTTCACTACATCAGATACAGATTTAATCTGCATTTGGGATATACTGCTGCTTAAATTTGTTTTTATTTGGTTTAATTTTTTTATCCACCCAAAGAGAGTGTCTGCCCCCGACCAACTAATGAATTCAAAAACAAACAGAAGAGGAATTATACACGAAAACCTAATAAATCTCCACTGCTGAAGTTCATCAAAATAGGAGAATTAAGAATTAAATATGGACTCTTACACAGTAGATCACTCCCATCCAAAGGTGTATTAGTAAATGATCTGATATCAGATTATCATATTGATATATTTAGCCTTACTGAGACAAAGCTGTCTCATGACGAATGTTAGCCTAAATGAACAATCCTACTTAGCTTGGCATGACAGTCTTAAAACTTACATGAGGCCCTCAGCGATGCCAGAGCGGCCTATTACTCATCTTTAATAGAGGAAAATAAAAACAACCCTAGGTTTCTTTTCATCACATAGCCAGACTGACTGAGAGTCATAGCTCAATTGAGCCATGTATTCCTATAGCTCTCAGTAGCAACGATTTCATGAGTTTCTATAATTAAATACTTCAAAGACAAAATTCACCTCCTCCTGGGCTCAACTAGGACTAATTTATCTTCCTATCTACCTTAAATATACTTATAATCAGAACTTGCTCAGGGCTCAGCTTGAACCATCCCCTCACTACGCTGCCATAGGCCTAGACTGCTGTGGGACTTCCCATGATGCACTAAACACCACTCTCCTCCTCTTCCTCTCAATCTGTACACAATCATATCTCATCA
Organism: Istiophorus platypterus; assembly: GCA_016859345.1. Taxonomy (NCBI): domain Eukaryota; kingdom Metazoa; phylum Chordata; class Actinopteri; order Istiophoriformes; family Istiophoridae; genus Istiophorus; species Istiophorus platypterus. The sequence continues at coordinate 7,163 of CM029124.1, forward strand.
ATACCCCCCCCCCCACAAGCTGGGATCTGTTCAAGTATTCTACCTGTTAAAGGGAGTTTTTTTCCTTGCCCATGTCACCAAGTGCCTGTTCAGGGGGAGCTGTTGTGTGTCTGTAAATAATAACTATAAAGACCTGACCTTTATGAAAAGTGCCCTGAGGTAGCCTCTGTTATAATTGGGGACTGTTTCAACAAAATTGAATAGAACTGAATTATTTGTATTCTGAAAATTTTTCAGGATGAATAAACTTCTGTCTGGTATCATGTTCAGGTTATAGTCGGAGTGTTTACCAGGCAATTGATACATTAAGGTCAATACAATGACAGTACTGTACAAGGGTTTGAATAAGCTTGATATCAGCAGTTAATATTAAAGGACTCAATCAAAACACTGAGCATAGGGTGCCCACATGCTTTTGGACATACGATATATGTCAGATTATTTGGAAAAACCACCACCACACATACAACACAAAAATATAGGTGTTTATAAAAGCAGTTCTCACACACACACACACACACACACACACACACACACACACACACACACACACACACACAAACACACACACACAGTCTCTCAGGAATACTGACCGAACACGTGGTATCCCAGTACACAGGTGTATGTTGCCCAGTCAATGTCTTTACACTCTGAACGATTTCTGATCAGTTTACAACCGTTTGGAACGTCCCCTGAAAATACACAAGTGTTACTACACACTTTGCTATTACTGGACAGTATTAAAACACTACAATACACTGTTCTGTAACACAATGGTGCTATGGTAATGAGGCGTCAGACTATCATAATAGTATTTCTAATGGAATACTACTGTAGGAGATTATCAGAGGACTCACAGTAAAGGATCTCATAGTCTCCAGAGTTTGACATGATGAAGTTGTTGTCAGGTGACCAATCCAGGTGTGTGATGTAGCTGGAATGTCCCTGTAAAACAGTTATGAACACACCTGAACATGATCATCATCATCATTATCACCTGAACATCATGGTTGTCAGCCTCATCGTAACACAAAATTTCAGCATCTTCATTTTCAACCAGAGGGGGCAATAAAACAATGCTTTCCAGCCTGTTGCTAAGTTAATCTGCCAAACACCTCACCTGTGGTATTCAGGTACTGATGGCAATGGTAATAGTGTGGTAATATAGGCTCCAGGTATGTTGTTGACATTGGTTCCTTCATATCCATCATGGGATGCTCAAATGTTTTTTAGTTGCAGTTATTTTTGCAAATATGTTGTTATAGTGGTAACTGGCATGCCTTCAAAAACCCTTTCAAGCCTCTGTGTTAGTGCATTGACTATACAGGAGGTTAATTTTGCCATTCCAATCAAAGCTGCAGGGGCTGGACTGGGTCTTAGCAGCAAGTTTTGACAGAAACCCAATCAATAATTTTGTTGTATTGATTGTCCATATTGTAAGTCTAGTGTTTACACTATTTGTAATCTGCAACAAATTAGCAGCACTGCTGCTAAAATTTCACGTTTTATTAATATTCATGAATAAATGTAATCACTGCAACTTGCACTTTCTACATTGCTTGCAGCTGACTGGGGTTAGTATGAAAGGAAAGGGACCCTACCACTCCCCTGTAAAAAATACACGTCACCATTTAGCAGTCCAACCTTTGTTTACTAATGTGTGTGCAGCACTTGGACAATTAAGTTTTGAGAAGCTACACTAATTTCTTTGGCAAAGGCAGTAGAAATATCACTTAATTGAGTACCAGAATTGAGTCAAACAAAGTGAAGGTATATGAAGTTCCTTTGAAAAGTGATTGTTTAGGCCAAGCCAAATGGTTACTAGTTAAACCTGTTAGGCTACACAAAAACACTGTTGCACAGCCTATATTTTACACAGCTGAAGTACTTGCACCGTTCACCTTAATAACGCAGGTTCAGGGTCTAATTAAAAGGATATTGTAACAGTGCATTATTGACATCTTTTGGAAGTAATACTGAACCTTGTGCAATGATTCCTTATCTGAGAGGTTAGCACCTCATGTGGCCAGGATATGAATAAGACAATTTCAATTATTTGTCCATATCGTTACACACAGATTAAATGTTTCTGCTTGAGCTTTTTTTGTGAAATTAAATATTAAAATTCTATGCGTAGACATTTTTTTGTACAGTGTTCACATCTGTGTAAGAAAAACATCTGTGCTTCATTATTCATTATTTTAAAGTGACAATTTATAATATGACGTGTTAAGCCCTTAAACAATGCTTTTTTTGCAGCACAAATATTCACAACAATATCCCAACAAATGAGGTACTATTTTATAGTCATTTGAAAGTAAACGGGGTGCTGAGGTCTGTATCAAAAAATTGAATGCACTATTTCTCAAAAATTTTGTGAGCACAAATTTTTATTTTGCCTGCACAAACAATGCTCCAATTAATCAAAATTTTTTTTATTATTACCCTGATTATACGGGCTGCTATCTTCAAAGAGGTGCAAACTAAGATTAAACTGGTTCAACTTTGTCCTTTAAACTTATCTTGGTTTTTATTTTATTTGAATTTTCAGATGAGTTTGAAAGACTGTCTTTATTTAATTCATATTCTCCATTTCATATTGTTTAAAAATAAAAAAAATAGTTTTTTATTATCAATCAATTTTTTTTTTTTTTTTAATTTTCACTTCCCTTTGGTGACAAATTATATTCTTTGAAATTATTACTACACCTATTTGGGCCTCCAGATCCCTTCAACTGTAAATAGCTCCCACTAAATTACAAACGACAGGGCAACCATATATAACCCTATCCATAGTGATTCTAATGTTGTTTAAAAGTGAAATATTGTAGAAAGTGA
>CM029124.1:15000-167500 GCA_016859345.1 Istiophorus platypterus
GCTTCCATAATGCTTTGAGACATGTGAACAGGAAGTTTAATGTTGCCATGATTTAAGTGAGTTACTCTGTGCACTACTACCTACACCCAAATTTTAGCCTGTATTTGTTTCCATTCAGTCGTACCGTCTCACTCTGGTTCCAATTGAGGCAACTGGGCTGATGAAATCGAACCATTACATGATGTGTGTTTGGTACATGAGTGAAATCTGTGTATGTCTATATTTGTGTGTATATTTGTGTGTGTATTTTCTGTATATATGTGTACAACACTAAACATATACACATAAAATAGTAAATTTTATATATATATATATATATATATATATATATATATATATACATACACACACACACACACACACACACAGATAAAAGTTTGTGCCCCCTGTAGGGTCAGTACAGTACAGTACAGTAATATCTCCCTTTGGCAAGTCTTACAGCTTGTAAACACTTTTTGTAGCAGCTAAGAGTCTTTTGGTTCTTGTTTTCAGGGATTTTCACACATTCTTTCTGTAAAGGCTTGTAGTTCTTTGAGATTCTTGGGATGTCTTGCATGCACTGCTCTTTTCAGGTCTATAAACAGTCTTTTGATGTCAGGGGATTGTGAGGGACATGGTAAAACCTTCAGCTTGCCCCTTTTAAGGACGTCCACTGAGGTGTGTTAGGGCTCATTATCCTGTTGTAGGAGCCATCCTATTCTAAAATGCATTCGGCTTATCTTGATGATACTTTGCAAACAACTTACACTGAATTTTGTGGTAGGGATAACTATTAAACTTAACAGAAATTCCAAATGGGATTGCACAGACTTTTTCTGGCCACTGTATATATACTGTTAAGTACATGCAGTATGTATTTGGACTGTGACAATTTTCATAATTTTCCACGTGTACACAACTACAGTGTATTTTAAATGAAGCCACCAAGATGTGATTGAAGTGTCAACTTTCAGCTTTACTTCAGAGGGATTTCACAGAATTATTAAATAAACCATTTAAGGAATTACAGACATTTTTGTACACGGTTCATGACAAACATGGTGAAAAAAAGATCTGGAGTTGATTCCAAGTGTTGAAGAAAAAATCTTCACAACATCTAATCTGGTCAAGAACACTCTCCAGCAGGAGGGTGTACCATTGTCAAAGTCGACAATCAAGAGACACCTTCAAGAATGTAAATACAGAGGGTTTAACACAAGGTGCAAACCACTGGTAACGGTCAAGAAAAGAAACGGCCAGATCAGACTTTACCAGAAAACATCTGAAACGCCCCAACAGTTCTGGAACAAGATTCTCTGGATGAAACAAAGATGAACTTGTCCCAGAATGATGGAAGAGAATAGTCTGGAGAAGGAACGACTCCTGATCCAGAACCACATCATCATCTGTCAGACATGTTGGAGCAGTCTTATGGCCAGGACATGTTCGGCTGCAGATGGACCCGGGTCACTGCTGATTATTGATGGTGTGACTGATGGCAGAAGCAGCAGGATGAATCCTGAAATAAACAGGGCTGAACTATCTGATCAGATTAAGCCAAATGCTGCAAAACTGACAGGAAGGTGTTCCACAGTACAAATGGATAATGACCCCAAAAATACTATGAAAGCAAAACAAAAGAGCTTTTCAAGGCCAAGAAATGGAATATTATAAATGGCCAAGTCGACCAACCGACATTAATCCAACTGCTATTCACTTCCTGATGACCTAACTGAGGGTAGAAAGACCCATAAACAAGTATTGGTGGTTGCAGTAAAGGCTTGGCAAAGCTTCTCAAGAGAGGAAATTCAGCTTATGCGGATACCCATTGGTTCCAGACTTCAGGCAGTCATTGACTGCAAAGGATTCTGATCCATGGATTAAAAATAATCTTTATATACAATTGTTGGTTTCCCCAATTACTTTTGAGGCTCTCAAAAGGGAGTAACTTTTTCATAAAAAGGCTGTAATTCCTAAATAGTGCAATATCTTGTTAAACCCTTCGAAGAAAAGCTAAAAGTCTACACTTCAATCATATCTTGATGGCTTTGTTGTGATGTTGTACAGAGGCCAAATTCCAAAAATTGTATAACAGTCCAAAATGGTTTTAATTTTGTGGCTGATTAGTCTACAAATGTGTGCATTTCATTGTATTTTTCTGTAAAAGTGTGTTTTTACCACCTCAATGTCTCTGTCAGTTCTCAGTTCATGGTCCCAGAGGATGATTTTTCGGTCTTTTCCTCCTCCGGTCAGCAGAGTGCCGTTCCTCATCTCACACATACAGAAAACACTGCCCTCGTGACCTTTGACCTGCCGACTGATCTGAAATGCTATGTGGGTGCACGCATGCACACACACACACACACACACACACACACACACACACACACACACACACACACACACACACACACACACACACACACACACACACAAAAGTCACACATCTCCTAAACTGAAGCATTAATCAAAGTAGGCAACAGAAAGAAAAAACACAAAAATAGAAGCTGAGACACAGGGTCTGACATTAACACCCACCAATCGCCAATGGCAGGTAATTTTCTATTTGGTCAGTAAACTAGAAGACTAAATATTTGTCAATAAACACTGTCCTGAGAGTCTCTACCACATTTTGATTTATGGACGTTCTGCTTCTGTCTTCTGTCTGTGTCCGAGTTTCACAAACATTCTGTGAAGCCCCGCCTCTACTTTTCCATTGGCGTAATACAGGTAACCTATGTAATGTTTCTGAGGTAACTTACCTGCCGCTGGTAGACTACTAACCGATAGAGAGAGAGAGAGAGGTGAGTACATATAATAACAATATAGTGCAGTAGCCTAATATATAAATCAGTGTCCAGAAAACTTTGTTGCTGATCTGCTAAACTTTGCTGCTTATTCTGACTTTGAGGAGAGAGATTAGCTAAAACAAACAAAAAAAAGACAATGTTAACCTCGCTAGCTAGAGACCGGTAGATAAAATAAATTAGTTAAAATAGTGTGTCTTCTTCTTCTTCTTCTTTCGGCTTTTCCCTTTAGGGGTCACCACAGCGAATCAGTGTCCTCCATCTACCCCTGTCTTCTGCGTCCTCTTCTCTCACACCAACTACCTTCATGTCCACTTTCACTACATCCATAAACCTCCTCTTTGGTCTTCCTCTAGGCCTCCTGCCTGTCAGTTCAAAACTCAGTATCCTTCTATCAATATATTCACTATCTCTTCTCAGGACATGTCCAAACCATCTCAGTCTGGCCTCTCTGACTTTATCTCCAAAACCTCTAACATGTGCTGTCCCTCTGATGTACTCATTCCTGATCCTATCCATCCTGGTCACTCCCAGAGAGAACCTCAACATCTTCATCTCTGCTACCTCCAGCTCTGCCTCCTGTCTTTTCCTCAGTGGCACTGTCTCTAGACCAAACAGCATCGCTGGTCTCACCACAGTTTTGTACACCTTTCCTTTCATTTTAGCTGAAACTCTTCTATCACACATCACACCTGACACTTTTCTCCACCCGTTCCAGCCTGCCTGCACACGCTTCTTCACCTCTTTTCCACGCTCTCCATTGCCCTGGACTGTTGACTCTAAGCACTTAAAATCCTCCACCTTCTTTATTTCTTCTCCCTGTAACTAAAATAGTGTGTCTATATTTAGAAAATAAAAATAAATAAATAAATTTTCTTTAACCTTGAATGTAAGGACTTATGAATGAATTTATTTACCACTGATCAATATCATAAAAAGTTATTCTGCAACTTTTGCACTGGCCTCTTTAAGTTCAGATTCAATATATTCCTGCTTCACCCATCTCTTAAAAACTAAGGAGTGGCCACTAATTGGAGGAAAGTTACAGTGCAGGTCTTAACAGGCAACTCTAGGCCCAAAATATACAACCAGTAAATACAGCCCTGCCCATTGCTCACTCTTAATCATTTTCTTTTGTTTGCTCTCTTTTCTTTGTGCACACTTCCACACTTTTTGCACGTTGACACATTTGGAAATTCAAGTCTCTTCCTTTTTGTTCTTTCATTTTACTTTTGGCACCTCTTTGATTTTTCCTTTTGCCATTAAAGTTTTTCTTGTAAAAAGGATTTTGTAGCATAATTTCACTCATCACTACTCTCCAAGCCTCTTCTGCAGTCTTATACAATGCTTTTGTTTTTTTTTTACTTTGTTAAGTTACATATGCACTTTGATGTTTATCTAACACTAGCCTCAGTTTGAGACTCAATACCAAAGTGAATGAGCCATATTTTTATATTTTGTACTTCAGCAGGTTTCGTTTTGATAGTATTTTGGAATTTTTGCAGTCCAATGAATTGGACTACTTTTAAGACTGTTTAACGAGTCTAGCTAAGGAAAGTGAGTGTAGCAGAGCTTATCTGATTACAAGTGCAACAATTCAAGAAACCAGCAGAGAGAATGCATCATGTTCAAGCTCCTGTCTGCTTGCAAGAGCCATTCTCAGCCCTGAAATCTGTTCCATCCACTGGAGTGAGGCTGTCAGCTGAGCAGTCCCACGATCAAAGTTTGACGACCGGTGCATCCCAGGCAGCAGTGCCTCGCTGGATAGCTGAGCGTGACATCAGCATCGAACCACTTCAGATAGTAAAGCTAAAGAGTTGATATCAGATTGCGCTTTGCATTCCTAATTTTAAGTCCTTGACAAACTTCATTCACTACTGCAAAATAAAACGACCATTTTGTCAAAGATCACCTTATTCATTGTTTTTGTTCTGACCTCTTTGTCATTTGTTGTATCTTTTATATATTTAGCCATAAATAAATCCTCAATTATTACCATGTCGTGGTATTGTGTACTCCTTCAAAGCAGAGACAACTGCAATTCTCATTTTGGCTGAGAATTTACTACTTCTGATTATAAGACTAATTAACTTTGTTTAATCTATTTTCCTTCAATAGAAGGTGGCACCCCAATTTTCAATGAGAGCGAAATTCAGAGTAAAGTTCTGCTAATAGAGAAGAAAGAAAGCTGAAACTGAAGTGAATATAAAGTGTCTTTCCCCATTTAAGGAGAGTTTTTGCAGGTATTTAAAATAAAAGGTGTATCCAAAAGGTATGTACAAAAAAATATTTTTTTCTACCTGTGTTCATTCCTCCGATTCATACTAGACGTTAAACGAGGCTCACATAGGGTTGGGCTTGGGTCCAAAGGTTTGATCAACTGCATCATCTGATTTATTGCACATTTTTTGGAGGTTTAGACCAGTAAAGTAAAATATACAACATAACACTCCTCCACCATTTGCTGGTTCTGGTCTGTGTCAAAATCCACTTTTAAGACCTGAACTGTTTAGTTTATATTTGAATATATGTATTATTTTTTTGTAATTGTTTTTATGTTTCAAGATATAAACATTAGGAGAACCTCAGGTAAGATTGCCTTATTCCATCACAGGAATGTGAATGGCTGCAACCAACAGTTATTTTTACAGATTACGATCATGGAAAACTAACAAATATTCACATTGGAGAAGCTGGCCCTAGTGGCCTTCTGGATGTTTTACTTTAAAAAGGATTTTATAGCATAATTTCACTCATCACTAATAAAGACATACAAAAAATATTCAAAAATAAAACTGTGTGTTAATCAAATCAAGTGGAGATTTTCCAGAACAGACGTTTTTACTATTAAATTCCCTCTATATTTCACACAAAGACAGTCTTTGGAAACATGGAGGATTTAACAGTAAAATCAGTTCACATTAAATGCATTCATCCTTTTAATCCACTTTACACTGGTTGGGATTCCAGCAGAGCACCATAGTGGGATATGATATAATTTAGTATTAACAAAAAATAAATGAGTCTGTTTCATGTAAAAATGGTTGAAGAGAAACACAAATTTAAACTTGGTTTATTGTGCTTAGTCTGCTGTATTTTGGCATTTTATAGAAATTAGGTGAACAACACAGTTGTGTTTTTAAAATGCAGTTCCTGCAGCAGCCAGCAGGAGGCAGCACATCCCACAAAACACTTTGTCTTCTCAGGTTTCCGCTACTTCCTTTTTGAACAAATCTGCTGCTGAAGTTTGAAATCATTTTAACAGCTTAAAACATTTCACTCTCTGTCCAGCATGGAGTCAGTTTACTACATTAGAACATTGCTATATTACTCCTTAGCTCTCTAACATTAAACATTTGGACTGAAAAGAATTGGTCTGATTTTTTCTTTAATCACTTCAACAATTTGTTGTAATACTGATTTCAGTCTGATAGTTTGAATGTGACACCGAAACACTGATCTGATTTCATTTTGGAATTACTCATACGCTCCTCTTCGAATTAGTTTAACATGACACTAAAACCATTACTTTAAGTGGACCAGCACACACACACACATACACGCGCAAATACACACACGCACGCACGCACGCACGCACGCACGCACGCACGCACACACACCTTCCCTCGCATTTTTATTTAGAATCAGTTTATATTTCTGTTTCTACTGTGTTTCTACTGTTTCTATTGTATCTCTCCTGAATTTGACCTGTGTTTCCACTGTGTTTCTATTCTATTTCTATTGTATTTCTGCTGTGTTTATACTCTATTTTACTCTGTTTCCACTGTGCACAAATGTTCTGTGAACAAAAGTGATATGATTTTCTCTGAAGGATTGTTGACTGCTGGGGTGGAAACTGCTCATAAGCTAAAGAGTCATCAAGGTTTCATCTCCCAGTAAACACACAAAACTAACTGATCTCTAATTTGATCAAAGAGGTTTTACACTGGTTCCTCCTCACCTCTGGGTCCCTTTCCAGTTGGTGTCTCAGCAGAGCTCCTGGTCCAGACCAGCAGGACTCCTCCAGAGTCTCCAGTCAGGATGTCTCCAGTGCTCAGGAAGGCCAGACACTGGACAAACTTTGGCTTCTCGTATTTCTGAAAACAAAACAAGAAAGGGGGTCAGCGTTAGACCAGGAAAACAGAGATAGACCGGGACCTCTGAGATAAGCCAAGACAACAGAGTTGCGCCAGGAAAGAAATATCATTAATAATTCTGTGAACAACACAGTTGTGTTTTTAATATGCAGTTCCTGCAGCAGCCAGTAGGAGGCAGCAGATCCCACAAAAAACACTGTCTTCTCAGGTTTCCTCTTATAGGATACAATGCTATATAAACAAACACTGAACTGAATGGAAGTGATTCAATTTCCCAACTTTAGCAAGAAAAATTTTAATTCTTGGCTTCACTCCTCTGCAAACCAGTTTAAAAACATGACGCTTAAGACATTAGTGTAATTGGGCGCGTGCCCATGCACGCACGCACACACACACACACACACACACACACACACACATACATACACACACAAACACACACCTCCCCTGTTTTACTTTCAGTGAGAAAATGAACTGCTTTCTACTGTTCCTATTCTGTTTTCTTGAAACCGATCTGTAAAAAATAAAAAATTAATATTAAAGTTTAATTGTTTCATTGACAAATTGTTCTGATGCTTATGTTTAGGATTTTGAGTGATTTGTTAAAAAGTTTGACTTTTGACGACAGGATCAAAAGTTTTCATGAACAGAATTTACATTTGAATTATTTTCTCTGTTTTACTCCACATGTCTGAGGTTACTGCATTTTAGTTCAACTGAGTTTTTTTTTTTTTTTAATTTAATTCATTCTGCTAAAGAGTTTTCTCTGACATGAACTGAATTGCAACTAAAACTGTCTGTATGTGAGAAAAACTCATCAGTTTTAGATAATCAGAGTAACTTGAGTGTAATTTTGTGATAAACTTTTAATCTTGAGGTTTGTTCCTTAGTGTTCAGCCGGGTGGAGCTTCCTGTTTGTCTGGAGATCAAATTCCTCGCATTTACTTTTTTTCCGCATGTCTCTGCTTAACCAACTCTCATTCATTTTTTTTGCCGATTTAACTCATCAGGTTGGACTCTTTACCTGAAGTGACTGATTGCTTTTTCAGATAACAAGTTTTCAGATTAATGAACGCACACCAGTTTTATCTCATTTCTGTAAAAAGTGACTTGTTGCCTTTATGTACCAAGAGCTTTTCTCCAGAAAGCAATGCCAATGTTAACATGTGTTTTACTTCTATTTCTATCACTTCTTTTCTTCTGCTAAATTTAGCATGCTAACTGGCTAGCCTGTTAGGGTAGCCTGTTGTATCCAGGCTACTCTGAAGAAGTACACTGCACAGAGGGCATTTTCTAACCTCTTTGCTTGTAAACACAACAATTGCTGAGGTTTTTAGCAGGGGACCATTATCATCACCACCTGCTCTTGGCAAGAAACCCCGTACGGTGGAAGAGAAAAAATATTTAACATTTTTAAAGGCCCTGTTTTCTCATGTTTGCTTGTCATGTAGAATTTTACTGAGGTACTATCTTGTGTTCCTCTTGAAATTATTACATTTCATTAAAGGAAACCATCAGTTGAAAAAAAAAATCAAGGAAATTCCTAAGGTTTGTTGTAACCTGTTAGATATATGGGTTAGACCTGATCCAGCAGGTGAAAACAGGACATAAAAAATATATATATTATTATTCCGCTAGGTTTGAAGAGTGGGTTCACTGTTATTACTTCCAACAAGGAGGTTATGTAATCTTCTATGTCTGGTTGTTTGTTGATTTTTTTGTATGTTTATTGTCAGTAGGATTATGCAAAAGTACTTAACTCATTTGCACTGAACTTTGTGGAAGGAAGGGGTCTGGGCTAGGGAAGAGCCCATTAAATTTTGGGGCAAATCCAGATCATTTACTGTGAATTTGAATTTTATTCTCTGAAGTGTAAGTTTGACAGGTAAGCTTCACATTTTCTGCGTTCTACTGAGCGCAGTTTCTATTTTAGTTTATTACTACAATTTGTTTCATTAGAATCAAACTTCAAGCATAAGACAGAAAATAATGTGTTGCCATATAAACAGATGGTGCGACCTAATATGTCAGTCAATATTTCTTACATTTAAATTTAAATGAACTTGAAAAATAAAAACTTGTCCTCACCCCAAAGATTCCCTGTTTACGAGCCAGGGAGGTCCCAGTCCATGTCCAGAAGAAGATGTGAGACTTTCCACAGGTGACAATAGTGTTTGGGTCGGTAGGGTGAAACTCTACGGCTAGGACCACCTCATTTGTGGTCTGAAAGAACACCACAGACCAGTTAGAGTCCAGTTAGAATCCAGTTAGAACCAGTAAGAACCAGCCAGACACCCGTTAGAACTATTGCTGGCTGTTTGTTCATTCCCCACTAGATCAGGCTAGTTTGCAGTAAAGGAATTTCTATAAAACAACTGAAAACTTAAAGAAAATTTGTCTTACAATGGATCTGAACTACACTGCAAAACATTCTGAAAAAAACTGAATCCATTTAAGTTAAAATAATCAAAAACAAAAACATAACATTTGTTTCGTGCCAATGACAAAATGTGTTCACCTTGATTTCAGCGATCTTTGACTTCTTCTGCCAATCCCAAACTGTCAACATGTGATCGTTACAGTCGTCAATCACACTCAGGTGCTGACCAGAGTCCTGAAAGACAAACCAGGAAAGTCCGTGAATGACCTAGACACAAACACACAGGCCCTGTTCAAACCTGGCATTAACATGTGTCTTGGAGAGGGTGAGAGAGCTAATATGTTGTGAAAAAATCTAATTGGAGAGAAAAAATCAGCAAAAACAAAACCATTTGGAAGAAAACATAAAGAAAAGGATCTTAGACAAGAGAAAAGACACACTGAGAAGCTAACTTGGCTAACATGACAGCTAATGTCACTGAAGAGGAGGGGAAAGGCTAACTGAGCTAAGGACTATGATACATCAAACCAAAGGATTAAAGACACCAAACTATAACACAGTCTTCTTCAGTCTTCTTCCCACTTAAATAAATGAGTAGAGTTGTGAGGTAAGCACCCTCATATTTTCAAAAAATCCTTTTACAGACTGCAGACCTCTGCCACACAGGAGAGAGACCAGTTATAAGTAACCTCTTGATATATGCAGACAGTACTGACATAAAGCTGTGGAAGGCAGGTGATCATTAAAGATGAGGAAAGTAACAGTGCACTGCTCACTGAAAATTTTTATCACAATGGGACCTGCACGTTTCAAGGCAATGAGGTCAGTCCAACCACCACCAGTGCACCCCCCAATCTGAGCTACAGCTCCCACATCCATCCTGACTGACACCAGACCGTCAGAACAAACTGCAGGACCCCCCCCCCCCATCACTGACCCACACAGGGAGACCACTACCAGTAGGCCTAGCAAGACATCTGAAGATGAAAAGATAGCCAGTGATGCAGACATTGTTATCTTCGTAGGCTCAAATGGGAAATTTGATAAAAAGGGAACAGCTTAGTAAAATGTAGTGCCCTGAGACTGAAAACACCTTTCAGTTGCTCAGATTCCATCTTGGTTCAGCCCAGCCACATTATATTGTACACTCTGAACTCAGGGCGCAGCAGGAAAGGGTAGCACCATCGCAGAGACCCAGAAAAAATTCTACTGGCCCCCAATATCCTCCACAATCTCATCCAAAAGGCAGCCACACCAGGACCAGAGCACCTACATAACATCTGGACCTGCTATAACAATCCCACCAGACCCGGGCCCTGGAAGTAAACATAAAAATGACTAAAACAATGATTCTTCAAAAAAGATCCAGATTTCAGGGAAACACATAGTTTCACATTAGGAACACACAAATTAGAGAACTGTACAGGTTATAATTATTCAGTAGTGAAAGTAAGTTCCACTGGAGGTTTTAACCCAGAAGGAAATGAGCTGAGAGAAAAGCACGCAGGTAATTTAATGCAAAAAATATAAAATCTGCATTCAAATCCCACTTTGAATCTGGCTCAAATTATTTGAATTTGTCAAAGAAGTCATTCTCCTCTAAGGTAATCAGGTGTGGGTTCCTCTTTCTAGACTGGACAAGCACCCAGTCGAAACTGTGCATCTAGAGTTCAGCTGAAGCATCCTAAAGCTGCACAGAGATACCACAGAGCTTAATTAGGCCAATTCCCATTAATCATCAAAATTTAATGAAGAGCAATTATAAAACTGCTTTCAAATTAAAAACAGTGACCGCCCCCTCCCATATCTCTACAAAGCCCTGCAGTGCCAAGACCTGAGCAAAGAAAGCCTCCCCTCACTAATCTTGTCATGACAGTTAGATGACAAACACTTTACGAACCTGTTGTGCCACAGGAGAAGACAGAGAACAAACCAGCTGAATCGACGAGGTTATAAACACACCAGAAATAAAATTATATCATTCATCAGAATGCAAAAACAAAGTGCAGTGCTATCTGGCCCTGGAAAGACGGAATAGTATGGGAGACAACACAGTGTCGACACCAAGCACAGAACCACCTTGACAAAGTACAGAGTCAGCGAGCACAGCATCGATGAGACGGACCAATACCAAAAAAACATAGCTCCATAAAGAGGAGCGGTTGTGTCGGCTGGGTAAAAGAGACAGGTGGGAAAGAGCTGCTCTTTTTAACAGAATCCACAAAGCTCCAGCCAATACAAACAAAGTATTTCACCAAAATTCAAATACAAGCTTCCTCAATTCAGCCACATGACAAACACAAACAAACTGCCAGTCCTGCTTCGAGAGCACATAGCAAGCAGCTGTCTAGGAGCAGAGTGTGTCTTTACCTGCCATACTTTGAGGAGCAGTGATTTATTATTAATAAATAATGTTGATATTGTTGAACTATGATATTTATATGCTTTGTTGTTGATACCTCAGAAGCATAAGGATTTTCTGTCATATTTTCTGTTATCAGAGACTGAAAATAAACGTTAGTGATGTGAAGAACCACATTGGTCTCAGTACTGTGGTCCATACAGACTACAGTTGTCATGATGTAGCTGGTTATACTCACAGCTTTCGAGAAAGCCAGAGAGCCAACACCTCGCTCAAATGTTCCCAAACCGACGACTTGCAGAGTCGACAGACTGACGCTGTCCCAGATTCGAACATGAGGCTGCAGTGCCTGAGCACAGGGAGAGAGAGTAGTTACTATTGTCATCATAATCAGTAATATTTTTGTTATTATCATTAGTTTACAGATTTTTTTTTTTTTTTAATATCTAGTTACCATGGTTACAGATGGACTTGTAATTAAAACAGTAATTAGTCCATCTGGCTTTCTTTCACATTATTGTTGTTTGTTTTTAGTCAGTGATGTGAGATGTAAACGATATCATCATAGTTCTGGTGATAGTCTTTTTTGGTAAATGTTTGGTTTTCAACAGTAAATTTTTTGTACAGGAAGTAAACTCTGCCTGACTCTTACTTCAACATTACATTCATTTTGTGCAGAAAAATAAAGCATGTTTGTTCGCACCCGTCCGTCCTTGTCCACTCCGGCGATCTGTCCTGTCGCAATCCGGATTTTATCAGGATGAATGGCCAGACTGGCAGAGAGACAAAGAGAGGATGTCACTCACCTGTCAACACAAACCAATAAGAGAGGAGCAGGTAATGTATGTTTGAGTGTTTTCTCACCACTTGACACAATCAGTGTGTCCGAGGTAATGTCTCTGAGTTCGTTCTTCATAGTTAAACAGAACCACAACGGAGGCGATGAAGTAAACGATCTCTCCGGTTGGAAGGAGGTAGATGTTCGCTCTGCAGTCTCTGCCACGGTAACCATACCTGTGTGAAGTCAAGGAAGCACCTGGACAAAACCTGGAGATCTACCAAAATGTATTGAATGTCTACTGAAGATTTTCTAAAGATTTACAGAGGATTTACATATTTACTGAGGTATGTGTTTGCTCTGTAGTCTCTGCCATGATAATCCTACCCGTTGCAACCCAAGGACACACCTGGGGATCAACTGACAATCCGTAGATCTAAAGGGAAGTTTTTGAAGATCTAATGAAGCTCACTGAGGATCTACTGAGAAACTACATTTACCACAGAGAAACTACTAGTGAAGATCTACTGAGACAAACTGAAGATCACTAAACAACTACAGGTCTCCCCAAGATGAACTACTGAGAATCTAGAAAATGCTTTCTGTTGATTCATTGAGGGTTTACTAAAAGTTACCTAGGGATTTATTGTGGATCTGATGAGATTACCTAATTGCCACTCAGGTCTACCGAGGATCTATTAAGGTCTAATGAGGATTCAGTGAGTCTCACATCGGCTACCGTTAGGAGTAGCTTTTCTTTGAGGACCTCCAAGTGTTTGGCTGCATTCATCCTTCCTCAGCTCTGACAGGTCTCCCTGCTCCAGCTACTGAGATGCCTCCCCAAAGCATGATGCTGCCACCACCATGCTTCACTATAAGGAATGTATTAGTCAGGTGATTAGCAGTGCCTGGTATTCACCTGACACAGTTTTGGACAGAGTGTTCTAATTCACAATTATCGAGGCCACTCAGCTACAGAGAACACTCAAAGGTTTAGAAATGGTTTTAAGCCCTTGGATAGATTTATTCCACACCAGAGAGTTTCTTGGACTTCATGTCTTGGTTTTTGTCCAGACAGGCAGTGTTAATTGTGGGACCTTGTATACACAGGTGTGTGTCTTTCTAAACCATGTCCAATGAATTCAGTTTGACAAATTCGGACTCCAATCCATGTTTAGACACATCTCAAGGATAAATAAACCAAGTAAGAAGCACCTGACCACAGTCCACAGCAAATGGTCTGAATATTTTTTCCGAAGGATTTTTAATAGAAATTTTAAAAACTTTCCAAACACGTTTTCACTTTGTCAACATGGGTTACTGGATGTAGTCTGATGGGTAAATATGGCAGGTTTATCCATTTAGATATTCTGAGGCCACAGTGGTTAATTTTCAACTGCTGATATAGCTGTCTTTCATTATCTAATACATTTAAAGGGGTTGTACCTGAATATAAATCACTTTTTCTGGTATGAAATGTGGTTGAATAATACAAATACCTAGTATTATTACTATGACTAATATTGAAAGTGTCAGAGTCCCTGTTGTGTAGCGTGAAGGATACACCCATTCCATCTTTAGTCTCTCTGAAGGAAGCTCTGTCCGAACATCCTCGTAGCTCTCAACATCTGAAGGGATGAACATGGTGATCGGTCGACCGCGCATGAACATCTTAATGTGATTCCCCTCTGAAACAGCAGAAATACACAAAAAGAGGAACATATGTTGAAGGAAAAAGTATGAAAAAAAATAAAAACAAAGTAAGTTGTTTTGTATTATTTTTGAGTCTCTTTATGGTTGTCAACAAATACAAGTATTTAATTGGAATTGGTTACAAATGATCAACAAAACTCTCATCAGGATCTGATTGGACTGCATAAACCAACAGGTTTAATCAGGATCTTTAAATGTTTTTGTTAAAGAACTGAATCCGATCTGTTTGAGATATTTTACAGTGTAAAAACAAACTTGTCAGTTCTGCTGTTACAGAGACTGTTTGGCCATATTCTTATTTTTTGCATTGTTTTAAATTCTGTTTAGCACTGTTCTAGCTTTATTTTAAGTCTAGTTCTAACTATGCTGATTTCTTGGATCAGAGGGGGATCTTGTCCTGCAACAGAAACTATTGTGGGGGTTTTTTTTAGCTTAGAACTAGCAGTCTTCCACTCTATAAACTCATACCTCTATTCTGCTCCTCAAGTGGCACAAAGGCTGGATGGTGTTTTATGACTATTTTAATACAAACATTTACCCACCACTGTGGCAGAATGCGGCACTCTGAGAATTACTCAATAAGCGGATGATCTGCCCACGTTTGGTGCTTGATGGGTATTAATGTAAGACCCTGCTAGCTTTAGATTTAAAGAAATCGACTGACCAGGTTAAACCTGACCTCTTCTTTTTACTAAGAATGGAACAAATGTCTAAAAGTCACGGAGTTCACCCATTTTGAAATCTTGAAATTTGAATCAATGAGAAGATAACTTTCAAATACCATGTAACTTAACTGGTGAGGAAATTAAGGGAAAAAATGATTCTTCTATTGGACTAAACAGGTTTTCCTCTGAGGGAAATTTCTCATCAGTCTTTGATTATATTGACATTTCACATATGTCATCTTCACCTGCGACCCTGAAGCCCTTGGATCCAGTTTATCACTCAGCACTAAGATCAATTACTGGTGATAATTATGATACTCATCATTGTGAGATGTATGCTACACACTGGGTTTTGTATATTTATTTATTCATAAGAACCTTACTGTTTCCAAGCCCCTTAAATTACTGTTGTATTTTAATGCAGGCCTTTATCCTACATGATCAAATAATTGGATTATGCTGCAGGTCCCGGTTGTTTTGACTGAGCTTCGAAAATCTAGTTTTTCTTTTGTTTTAAATTTTAGTTGCTCTATTTTCCTTATGGTGGTATTAATTCACTAATTTGGCTTTTTATCATTTTGCTTTTTGTCAGTGTTTTATCCAAGTTCCCCATTTATGTTTGTTGGGGTCTAGGACTTTTTGTTTATTTTTTTCCTTTTGTTTAACTATATTGTATATGAAGTCTCTACATCATATATTTCCAAATTAAAATAAAGGTTGAGTGAATGAATAAAAAAACATTAAAGATCTCAGTGTGTCTGCAGATTATTAGAAGTTTGGAGCAACCAGGACTCTTCCTAGAGCTGCCCTCCCGACCAAACTGAGCAAAAACCAAGTCATGACGTTGAAACAGACTGTGACCTGCTGATTCAATAAAAACACAACAATCAAACATCAGTCAGACAGACGAGTGACAGCTGAGACAAATAAGGGACAAGTGAGGGACAGGTAAGGTAGTGTTGATGTCATGCAGGGGAAGGAGATGCTGTGTCATAGTTTACCTCCATAAAATCACTGCCATTAAAAAAAAACATTTATTCGTTTGACCTGAAACAACATATCGATCAATGTTGGAGTGAGATCAGTGTCCTGTTGTGTTTTTTCATTTTGAGGTGGTGGTGGTGGGTTTCTGTTTATCAGTTGTCAGTTATTGAAATCGCTTGTTCAACCTTAATCAGAAATGATTCAGACCCCTTTACCTTTTTTTCACCTTGATTTATTGCAGCCTCATGCTGAAATGGTTTAAATTCATTTTTTCCCCCTCAATCTACCCTGAATGACAAAGAAAACAGAATTTTAGAGATTTTTAAAATTTATTTAAAAGGAAAAACTGAAATATCACATTGACGTAAGTGTGCTCTTACATTTGAAATTTAGCTCAGTTTGCACCTTATTTCTCTTGATTTTTTTTTTGATGTTTCTACACCTTGACTTGGGTCCACCTGTGGTAAATTCAGCTGATTGGGCATGATGTGGAAAGGCACACCTGTGCCTAGAGATAGGGTCTCATAGCTGACCATGCACATCAGAGCAAAAACCAAGTCATGAGGTTGAAGGTTGAAGGACCAGCCTGCAGAGCTCAGACACAGGATTGTATGGAAGCTCAGATCTGAGGAAGGATATAAAAGACTTTCTGCTGCATTGAAGGTTCCTAACAGAACAGTGGCTCCATAATTCTTCACTGGGAGAAGTTTGCAACTACCAGAGCTCTTCCTAGAGCTTCCCCCCCAACCAAACTGAGCATTTGGGGGATAAGGGCCTTGGTAAGAGAGGTGCCCAAGTACCCAATTATCACCCTGGCTGAGCTCCAGAGATCCTGTGTGGAGACAGGAGAAACTTCTAGAAGGACAACATTCATTGTAAAATGCAACAGATCTGTACTGGTAGGGGCAGAATTGTGTTGTGGGGTCATAGGTACAGGGAGACTGGCCACTGTTGAAGGGAAATTTGAACCGAAAAAAGTACAGAGATTTCCTTAATGATAACCTGGTCTGGAGCTGGGGACCTCAGACTGGACTGAAGGTTCAGTCAAACAGGAAAATGAGCACACAACCCAGACAATGCATGAGTGGCATTGGCACAACTCCGAGAATGTCTAAGTGGCCCCACCAGAGCTCTGACTTGATTCCAATGACCATCTCTTAAGAACCCCGAAAATGTCTGTCCACTGATGGTCCCCTTTCAACTTGACAGAACTTGAGAGGATCTGCAGAGAAGAATGGCATAAAATCCCCGAATCCAGATGTACAAAGCTTTTCATATCAAACTCAAGTTGACTAGAGGCAGTAATCGCTGCCAAAAGGTGGTTCAACTCAAGGATCAGAATTCATACATCAATTTGATATTTCAGTTTGTTTTTTCTTTAAATAATTTGGCAAAAATTAAAAAAAAAAAATCGTTTTGATGAGGGAAAAATGAATTTAAATGATTTTAACACGAGAGTACAACATAACGAATTGTAAAAAAAAAAAAAAAAAAAATGAATGCACTGTATATGGAGGTAAATTATGTAATTTGGCAGAGCCATAGACAGGTGTGCCATCACCTGAACAGTCTGAAGAGGAGAGAGAGCAGGAGGGTGAGCAAAGCTGACAATATAAAGCAGAGAGAAAGAGAAATGTGATTGATTCAGAGCAGAAACAGGAAGCGGTCATTCAGCTGCTTATAGCATGTTAGCCTGTTAGCTTGTGGTTAGCCTGCTAGCTCACTAACGACTCATCAGGACTTACCAGCTTGGCTGTTTTTCTCTCGGGTTGACATTTTGGCTGGTTTGGGACAAAGACATAGTCACTCAAAAAAAAAACAAAAAATTCAACAAAAACATAAGCACAAACAACAATAACAATAAAACAACATATAAAAACAACAAAAACACTGCTTCTAAGACTCAGTACACAGAAGTCAAACTCAACTTAAAGAACCAATAAGCGTAAATGTTTTGAATATCAAGGAGACAGTGTTGTTGTTGTTGGTGGATCCGGCTTCCTATTGGCTTTTAAACTGGATGATGGTGACTATGATCCTACCATGATGAAGATGAATATGTGTTTACCTTGACTGACCACCACATCTTTGTGTCTGAAAAGAGAAAAAGAAAAACATCTCACTGTGTGTTTGTGTTTCAGAGCAAAACATCAACTGAACCTTTATTCATTAATCTAAGGTTATTCTGAATTTTTATTTAAGGCTCTGAGTTAATAGGTGAAATACACTTGTAGACTCTTGCCCATCTAAACCTCGTGTTTGCACAGCAGCGCCAAGTGTTAAAATGCTGAATGAGGCAGACTACTGATCAGATGGTTTGATAATCAATAAACCTTGGAGATAAACAGACTGAGTTTTGATTTGTGGAAAACAAGGCATATTTTCTTTTGTTCTCTGCAAACAATGATGATAATTCAGGAGTTAAGTTTCCCTAGATGACTCAAAAAAGCCTGAGATACTCCGGTAAACAAAAACAAAAACTTGTCGTTTCATTTGAATGGGTTTTAGTTTGTTAAAGTTGTCTCAAAATTCTGGAGCTAAAAGTATATTATTTATTTAACTACTGTTCACTCTGATTTCTCCTCTATAATACAATAAATTGTTTTGTCTGTGATTGATTGTTGAGTTCCGTAATCAAGTCATAATTCAACTGGGTTGGTTTTATATATCTGGACTTCTTTAGAATGTTTTATAAAATATAAATGTGGCACTCTGGTTTATATGACTTTATAATGTCTTCGGCATGAATGTGGTTTGACAATACTGCCAAAGAGTCAAGGATAATTCCACTCAATAAGATGAAGGAAGAGAATACAAGTCATTAAATAAGAGAAAACAATAAAATGGTGAAAAAACAATATGGTTTTTGTGTGTATGATCTGTATGTATACTAGGCTATGTCAAGATAATTATTTGTCACATTCAGTGATGTTTTAGGCACGTCTCCCTCACTGTGTGATATTCCATCACATATTGTGCAGCTAAGTCTGCTGTTTGTCTCTCCTAATGGAATCTGTTGCTTTTCACTGTGATTAGCTCTGTGACGTTCGAGAATAACAAAAAGATTTCTCAAAGTATTCCACTTTGATTATATTTGTCATATTTTTTTTAGAGGAAACGCATCTGTTTCTCCACCTCACCTTTTGTGACGTGACCACAGACACGTTCCTCTGTTGGTAGCAGGACTCGTGTCGTCCGTCTCTATGGTCAGACTGTGGTCACTGAGAGGTACTCCACCAGTAGATTTACAATTTGGGGCCAGATAGCCATTAAGTTTGTTTTCAAGTTTTGGTTTGATTTGACCAGTGTTATGCACCTTTTGTCAATTTAAGAATTTGGCTTTGGCTCTGATTAGTGGTTGGAAAAGAGCTCTGTTCTGAGGTTGAACAGTATTGCATGTTATTTGATTAGTAAGTCTCAGGACCAGCTGACAGAAGGGGCTCTTTGGGGGGGTTCGGTTTTTGGGTCTGTAGTGCCTGAAATCTCAGTTTGTCTCAGGGCAAAATTTAAATGTCCTTCTTTTAAAATGTTGAATTAATTAATCAATGGGTAACAACCTAATTCTGCTCAGGATCATTGCTTGAAGAATTCCTTTGGATGTTTAACATTGATCTACAGAATTCTGTATGCAGAGCCTCTATGGAATGCTTGTCCCATTTAGTGTGGTCTTGATGACAGAGTGGACCCCTAACTTCACTACTAGAAAAGGGCCAATCACATCACTGATCTGACCCCTTCATAAACAGCTGAGCCAACGACAATGGAGACTTTCATTTTTGAAGAAACAGTCTGATCCTTCACTGATTGATATTGGATTTGTTCTGAAAAGAACGCTCTAACTAATAAATTTAATTTTTTTTAAATATCGGTATTGTAATTCAAATTTAAGCATCATTCAGACAGACAGATGTCCTATATTAAAACAAAACATGGGGCGCATTGATGGGGATGTGTTGTTAGGTTTACTGTTAAGACAGTGAAATGTGAAGCACAGTTGAAGCGGTTTTGAATATGCACTTGTATATATGTGATTGGCCTATGCCTAATTCCCCCATTGAAATAAACGCATGGGGATGCATTTTTACACCCAGAGCAAATGCCTTCAGTTGCCATTTGTCTGTCGGTCTTGCTGCCCTCAGTTTTGTCCTCAGAAATTGAAAAGAATGCTCAGTTGGCATGAGCACAGGTGACTGACTAGGCCATTGAGGAATATTCCATTTCGTTGTCTTAAGAAGCTCTTGTTGTTGCTTCCACAGTCTGTTTTGGGTTATTATCATCTGTACTGTCGAGCACCATCTTAATAATTTTGGAGCATTTTGCTGAATCTGATCAGGTAGTTCAGGCCTGTTCACTTCAGGATTCATCTTGCTGCTTCTTCCATCAGTCAAATCATCAATAAAACCAGTGACCCAGTTCCACTGGCAGCCAAACATGTCTCGGCCATCTCCTGGAGAATTTTCTTGACCAGACTAGATGATGTGAAGGGTTTTTCCTCACGAGTGAAAGAATTCTGTGATCATCCACTTAGTTATCTTGTGTGATCTATGTATGAAAGTTATTGTAATTCCTAAACAGTTAATGCAACATTTTTGTTAAACCCCTTGAATTTTAACTGAAAGTCTACACTTGAATCACGTCTCGATGGCTTTGTTGTAGGTTCATTGTGGTGGTGCGCAGAGGCAAATTTAGGAAAGTTGTGTCACTGTCCAAATACTTATTACCTAGCTGTATGTGTCTGTGTATTTATACCTCTCAGCATTCTTGACTACTTTGGCCAGCAGTTTGGAAGTGGACGCAGCTTTCACTAGTTTGTTCCTGTTGTCCTCTGAACTCTCCCAGGTGCTACTCTGAGAACGCTCCATACCTGAGGACCGCTTCACACTGGGTCCCCTGAACACACATAGACAGATTATACACATACACATACATATACCTCCAAAAGACAAACACACATACAGAAACACGCAGTATCACAGTAGTTCTGTAGTAGCAGGAGGATGATGATGATGATGTATGACTAATAAACAGAAGATCCTCTCACAGCTCCAGATGACTGCATGTCTAACTGTTGCTTTGTTTTCACTGTGTCACATTTATGTTTTCACGTCATTTCATATACTTTATGTATTGATGTATTTTTTAAAAATAATTTTTACATCTGTTTATGTCCAAAGAACCTTATTCCACATTCTATTGCTTTGTGTATTTTTTATCATATGCTTCTGTGTTGTTTTAATCATGCAACATCAGACTCTGTGGACAGGAGGTGAGTAGCGTAAAAGATGTCATTTATTTATGTTCTGCATGTTTGTTTGTTTGTTTTTGATTAAAATTTCAATCATCATTAAGTTTTCTGAACTGATTCAGTCTGTGACTCCAGAGAAACAAAGCTCAGCAGGAAGAAGTTAAACACAAGACCCAGGAGGTTAGTGAGATGGGATACATCAGAAACTCAAAGCCCAGGCTGCAGGAGGCTAGAGGAGGAAGAGGAGGACATGGAGTAAGAAGTGGAGCGGCAGGAGGAGGAAGTCCTCAGGTTAGGCTTATAGGAGAACAGGTTAGTAGTTTTGATAAAAACAAACACACAGTCCAGTCTGAGCTTTCTACCAGCAAAGAGTAAAGAGGAATCAGGAGGATCCAGGAAGTCTCAAAAAGTTCCAGGAGGTCTCAGGAGATTCAAGGATCTACAGGAGGTCTCATGAGGCTCCTGGATTTCCTGGATCTTCAAAGATCTCACAGAAGTTCCTGAAGATTCAAGAACCTCCCGGAGGCCTCAGCATACTCCAGTTAGAGCAGAGGAAGTGGAGGTGGAGCAGTTAGATCAGAGGAGGTCTGCTGGTAGAGGAGGTCCTCCGATGAGGCTGGGAAGAGAATAGGTTAGTAGTTTTGATAAAACAGCCCAGCCAGAGCTTTCTAACAACAAAACATAAAGAGGTCAGGAAACTCCAGGATCTCCAGGAGATCACGAATACCCCTTCTCCACCAATGTAAAACTAGTGTTAGTTCTGGGCTGATGCTGGTTCTGAGTTGGTTCTACTTCCAAACCTTCTAGAAACTGGTTTGCTTTTGCATGGGCTGTAAAGCAGCCATAGAGCCTTGAAATTAGGTCACGGTATACGTCTGTATACATCTCTGCTTTCCAAGCAACGCTAGCGCCAATCTGGCTGTTCTGGCCAGGACTAGCTAAGCTAGCATCCTCAGAATGGTCAACAGATTGGCTGCACTTAAACAATATTAAAACTGATATTTTGGCCTGACTTTCAGACATTTAGGGCTAACGACACTCCATGGCTGTGTTTAGGGGGATTTATAATACTTGGTACACCGACACGGGGAAAAGAGAAAGCAGAGGAGAGGACCGATACATGACCGATAATGACAGCAAAACGCAGTGGACTCTTATACTGGGCTGTAATGGTATAAGTCTACATAAATTAGTCAAATAACATTATTTATGTATGCAGCATAATCCGCTCTTGGTTCTAGACCAGAAATTGTTGGTGTCACTCTCGAAGCAGCGCTCCTGATGGAGAGTCTATTGTTTTGCTGTCGAAGCGCAAATAACTGGTTCGAGATCAGATACTGGCTCCCAAAGGGCCCTTGAACTCCCTTGGTGGAAAAGAGGTATCAGACCTGCTCCTGAGGAGCCACAGTCCTGCTTGTTTCCCTTTTGTCTCTGTTCTTCCTACTATTGATGAGCGGATCAGGTGGCACCTGTGCCTGCTAGTCAGCTGACCCAGTTGTGGGCAGAGCAGAGGACTGTGGGTCCTGGGGGGCGGGGTTAGTAACAACACATAGTGATGTCAGAATAGCATCAGCAGGAAATAAGGTCAGATGCAGCTGACAAATCACAAAGCAGAACCTTTTTGGAGGGGTGTGGCCTTTACTGCTGTCGGTGGACTGGGCTTGTCTCTGTGGCTGAGGGGTCTGGGGGGTCTGGGGAGGGTGAGGGGATGAGGGAGAGAAGGACAGGTCCTTTGGGTGAGGAGGTTCCTCACGCTCCTGGATCTCCTCCATCTGAGATCGCTGGCTGCTGCCCTCCTTTTTCCTGTCTGCTCCACTGTGGACAAAACCAGGACTATGAGAGACTACAAACTACTGACTCTGATTCTACTCTTTTTACTAGTTCTGCTCTACATCTACCGAGCCTACTGTGTTTACTGCAACGATCAAACCACCAAAATCCCTCTGAGACTGCGGGCTGCTGACATCCTCCTTCCTGTTTGCTCCACTGTGGACAAAACCGGACTGTGAGAGATCAGAAATTACTACGGTCACTCTAATTCTACTAATTCTACTGTATCTTTACCAATTCTTTTGTGTTTCTGATTCTACTGTGTTCTCCTTAATAATTCCACTCATTGAGTGCTAGGTTGGACAGCTGCTGCTTAACTATTTTTGTTTACTATAGAGATTCAAACTAACAAAATTAATTTCAGGCTGCTGACTAACGCCACTGCATTCTACTGTCCTTCACCCTATTCCAGCTTGGTTTTGACTGGAGAGGTGAGAGCAATGGACACATGTTTTCAAACAAACAGGGTCAAAACAAACAGCAGATATCGATCCGATTAATCAGATCTGGTCTGTTCTGCTGTAATCAATCAGCTGTTAAGTGAAATCAGTGACATTTAAGGAAACATGGGAGCAGAGATACAGATTAAATTACAGATGACTTCAAAAAATGGCTTCTGTCTCACTTACAAGCAAAATCCTGTTTGTCCACCTATCAATGTAAGTTAGTAGTTTTGAGTGTTTATACCTCTTGGCTGCAGATGATAACGTCTCCTTCCTGGTGACAGAAGTGGAGTCTCTCTTTCGTCCAGATGTTCCTCCATTAGCGATGCAGGACATCGAGTAGGCTTCACGCAGAGCAGCACCACCTGCAGGGGGAAGTACAATGCAGTTAACATAGACTGTAACCAGTACAAAACTGAAACAGACCAGTTAGGGAGTGAATTTAACCAGTTAAAGACTGACAGAACCATTCTGAAACTGAAATCGACTACTTAAAGCCTGACTTATAACCAGTTGATACTGTCAGGGATCTGGTGGTTGCTACATATATAACAATGTTCAGACTCAGATATTAAACTGTAGTTTACAGCCATCAGCAACCAAACAGTCCCAACCTTAGACCCTAGATATTTTACGAAACCTATCAGAACCAAACAACCATGTCCATCATTGACTGGTAGACCCATCATTCATCAATCTGATCAAGCAGAACACCTGTTTCCACAGCATATAATCACGTTTTAACAGACCCAACAGACATCAGGAAAATTAAAAGGAAACCGTACCTTTCCCTCCTTGCTGTTTTTTGGTCGCAGAGGCAGCAGAGTCCTCAGAGGCAGCAAGACGACGAAGGACGTCCGCCAAAGCAGCTTTCATGACCGTCAACTCATCTTCCTGCTGCTGAACACGAAGCTCCAGAGCAGAGAGACGGTCATTGACATCTGAGACACTCGCTCCAGACATACTGTCATCTACAGGGAGACAGAAACACTGGATGTGAATATACTGTTTATACTCCAATCATTACACACTAGAGTCCACATTGATTTTAAATGTAACATCTGCATCATGTCTGTAGACAAACAGGATATCATACTAACATTTTGCTAACTTGATCAAAGCTAGAAATGTTTCATCAGATTCATTACCCCTTCATGAAGATTAGCTCACATCAACTGAGCAACAGAAACCCAGCAGCACGATATTGGGGGGATGTATCAGTGTTCAGGTGTCTGCCTGCATGTAATAAAGGCAGTGATCAGGGGGTAGAGGTTACACTGGTATACGTGTCATATTTCACAGCTGTCTCCCACATTCCTGAGCCCTAAGCTCCATCTCTTTACAACGCACTCACGCGCACACACACTCACGCGTGCACGCACTCACGCGCACACACACTCACGCGTGCACGCATACACACACCCCCCTCCATAATTTTCAATGAGTTTCACCCAGTCAAATAGCTAACTAGCACTTGGGTTTTTTTCTGCATAATGCTGTCAGACTTATACTTGACTGACACTTATTAATATTTTGGATTTCATGTATGAAACAGTTGAACAAGAATAATAAATGGCCTGCAAAGCTTCATTACAACAGATATTCAAACCAGACTCAAGATGGGTGGTGCATACAGTGTCACATCACAGTTTATAGTTCTCAACACAGGTCAAAATTGACAGTAAGCTTTTTAGATTGACAGTAAGCTTTTTCTGAATGTTATAACTTTTTTAACCATGCAAACGTTTTACACAGTGTCTACATAGGATGTGTTCAGGTGCATGACTGAATGTAGGACGCCTGTGTTCTAGCAGTACTCAGAGCAAACCACACAATCACTGTACTTTTCACTCATAACACAAAGGAAAATTGAATATGTTCGCATCAGACCACATTTACAAGTCTGCAGCCCAAAATAAAATTGTATTTACTCAGCCTGTGTAGACACCTGTATCAATGAAAAGGCTGGATCTATTGAAACAGAAAGGCCTCCTAAACATTTGAATGATTCTAATTAATTCATAATATCACTGCAAATCATTATGTTTAGTGAAGATTTTACTAAATAGTCAACTGATCTTTCTGATTATTTTTTGTCAGTGATGCAGTAACAGCAGAGAAAAAAGAAAAACTAAATGTTCAGACATACAGACGCTACATGTGTCTGCATGTCTGCTTTCCTACAAAACACACAATGGTGCGCATCCACCCGCCCGGGCGCGGCCGCACGCGCACACACACAAGCAGACACAGAACACACGCAGATAGTGGGCTCTGTAATTCAGTTCAGCTGACTCCAACAACAACAGGGAGGGAAGTACAGATTTTTTACTCAAACGTATGCTTCTCTTTTGTACTTGTGAGGACCCTCTTTGTCATAATGCATTTTCCAACATGAACTTTCACAGAGAACACTGACATAATGAGGACCAGCAACAATGTCCCCACAGTGCTTAAATGGCCTCTGTAAAATGGTTTAAAACAAACTGGTTCTCACAAAGATACATACAAGCCTCCACGGTTTCAGGTCCAGGAAACAATCCAACACATTCTTTATTCTTCCTGTGTGTGTGTGTGTGTTTGTGTGTGTTTGTGTGTGTGTGTGTGTGTGCGTCTGTAGGTTAGTGTGTCAGCAGTCTGTCTGTTCATCCATTTGGAAATTCTGAGTCAAGTTATACTCCAACAGAATCAGTCTGTATGATATTTTGTTGACCCCATCTCCACTCCCAATTGTTCTACCTGATCTGAATGTCTGCACTGAAGGTAGAGGCCAGAGCAGCTGCCTTTTCAAAAGGAGAAAAGAACTTCTGCCATGTCTGAACACGGGAGAGTCTCTCCTGAAGACATCCATAGTCTCGGCCTCAGCTGCTCACACAAAATGTGAAGCTTTAGTTTCAAAGAGTTGAGAGAGAAGTTCAAACTCAGCTTTCTTTATCACTTCCACACAGCTAACCAATCATTGAGGGGGTTGGCTGCGATGTCAGATAGCCAGACACAAGCCCAATCTGAGCATGGATGTTCAGATCAGGCGTAAACGCAGGGTTTCACATGATGTCAACTACAAGTACGATGCCAACCTGACTCTAAAGATCCGTCTGAAGCAGCAACACATGAAACACCTGACGAGGAGCAGCAGAGTTGGTAACTTCATTATGTTGAGTGTTTTTATGTTATGCCATAACTGACTCACCTGGACACAGGTAAACAGATCTACATACAGCATTTAACAACAATGTTCTTCTCCCTGAAGTTAAATGCTACTCTGTAAATTTCTTCCAAGTTCAGACCAGAGATTCTCCCCCCTCGCAGCAGCAGGTTCAGTCCAATCTGTGAGGATCTAAAGAGCTAAAATAGTTTCTCTGTGGTTAAGGTAATTGGAGTCAGGACTCTGCTAGTTCCCGGGAATACCTGTAAGCACCTGGAAATATGAGTGAACACCTGTAAGTACTAGTGCTTAACATTTTTCTTTCATCCATTCGAGTTTAGAAATTTATTTTTATAAGGGCTGACCTGAATGCCTCAAAGCTCAGGAGCTTTGACCATTGCCATGTAAATGATGTCCAAATCCGTATGTGAATGCTATTTTGTTTTTTTTTTTTGTTTTTAAATCACTGTTCTGTTCAAACCCCAAATAACCCATTAAATAAGAAATTGTATCCAACAATATTATGATGGGTCAACATTAATTATTATCTATTCTCAGACAATGACATTTAATGTTTTTGATAGTTTTGTAACATAACTAACACTGAGACTTGAACCGTGAAACGTGGTAGGCTTACAAGTTACAACTACACTAGCAAGATGTCAAGAAAGTCAAATCTGGAATAACTTCTAACTATGTGAAGATATCCCCCAAAAAGTTGAGTTGAGATGTCCCTTCCCCTAACACACCTTTGGCCACACCGTGTGATACATGCACCTATCACAGAAAACAACATTTATAATGACAAGTATTTTTCATAAACAATGACAAGTACTTGTTCCACATACAGTAATTTTCATGTGTTCTAATCCAATAATTGTTTTGAGTTACTACTTTGTCTTGTTCTCTGTCTGTACATTTTGCTGTGTCAATGTCCGTGCATAGTTCACATTACGTCATATTTTGCAAAAATAAAGGAAAGAAAACTTACATCAGACCAGTGTTTAGTGGGCTCAGAATTTAGGTCCCGACATGACATATTATTTTCACACAAAATGTGAAAAATCAAAGTTTTTCCATCAGGATCAATACCACCCCCCCCCTGCCTTTCTCCTCTAATATTTTAAAACTATAAATGCTGAAGACATCGATCTGCAGGGTCTTGATCAGCGCCATCATGTGGCTAGTCGAATGTTTACGTTTTTAACTCCTGAACCAGTCATTCTTTTCTCTGGTTCAATAGAAACATATCAGTTAAGACAATATTGGTTTAGTTCTTTTAGTTTAAATGTTAGTTTAAAATATTTCCACTATTTTAAATTTTAAAAACTACATTTTCAGTACTTATCCAACATATTTGATCCAATCTAGTGATAGGAATTGAGAACCGATTCTAGTTGGGAACTGGTTCCAAATTGTATGAAACGTCAGAATCGTGTGCCTCCAAGCTTATCAATTCAATTCCTTTTATCAATGCCAGCATGTTTTCTGAGAGTTGAGTATGGCAACACTGTAAAATGTCAATTTCAAGTAAGAGTAGAAACATCAGCAATATGTTCAAACATCTTTCTACGCAAAATGGGCTTAAATTCCAGGGACGCCATGTATTTGACCCTCTACACACAAGTGCCATCTCTTCCCACAGCAGGTCCCTTTCGAAGGGTAAATAGCTTATGTTATAACAACATAAGTGCAGAAATTGATTGAGAATCATTAAGGAAGATGCTATTTCACCAAACTCAGACACAACCATATCTGAATGACCTGATATGGTCAGTTGTTATGCTCAAAAACAACAGACTGCTAACCAGAGGAAAGAGAAAGAAACCACAAAGGAAACAGGCAGGAACGAGTGAACGAAGGAGCAACTACTGATGGTTGGACAGAACAAGGACTAAACCAACAGGCCAATATGCCGGTCGACTTTTTTATCCAAGAAAACAATAATTTCGTCAAAAATCACCAGACAGACAATGGTCAAGCCTCTGACATAAACAGATAAAAATGCATGGAGAAAAGCATCACTAGTACTTCTGTAACTACAAGTCCAGGTTCAGACCAAAGTCATCATAAAAACCCAGACCAGACCATAAATGTCAGCACTGGTCATGTGAGACGGATTTGTGTTTGTCCAAAGATCCACTTGTCGATTCCGTGTTTATGAAACATCGACATGAACCTCATCATCCTGGTCTCATGTAGACCGTCGATCCAATAGGTTTCTGATATGTAACGGCATCAATGAGACATGTCTCTAACCCAACATTCTTCCTCCAAACCTGCTGTCGACAAAGTCAAGACACCCGACTCATCAAAACTGATTTGACTCCTCATTAAAGGAGACCCGTGCTGAAACGGGCCAACAGCTGGAGACTGAGATCTGGTCTAAACCTGGTAACAGATCCTACAGGTCCTGGTCAGTTACAACTCAAACATTAGAGTAGCAGCAATCCCGTGTTCTCTCTCCTGATATAGATCCAGATAGATGAACTCAGAATCTGTTAAATGTCTGAAAAATATCAGGAAAACAAAATGCGTAAACTGAGCAGATAATCCAATAAAACCTATTAATAATGATGTAATGGTTTATTTAATGTGATTTTTTTAAGGGGGTTTGCTAATGGGCGAATTGATGGATTATATTATGGTGTTAGGGTTGTGTTTGCAAAGTAAAGGTAAAGGCAAAGTCTGTTTTCTTTTTTCATTAGTGTTTGCAAATTATGACATTTTTGAGTTTAGCTTTCCAAATTAAATTCAAAGTTAATGAACTCTGAGGACCGAATAAATAAATGAGGCTTAACTGAGGTCATTTAATAAGGAGTCTCATTTCCTATTTAACCCAGTGACGTACCCGCAGCAGGTGGTCGCAGGACCTTTAATACATTTCATTTATGTCTTTTATCTTATTTACAAAATGTATTTTAAATATACATTGTGGGTTTCATCATTTTTAGGCTTACATTTAAACTTCTTAGTTTTATTCCGTTTTATTATCAGCTACTCAGTCACCTAGCACACTGACTTGCACTCACCTGTACAAAGGGTGACATACAAATAAAGTCTGACTGACTGATAAATGCTTTTACACAGTTTAAAAAAATTTCACTGGTTTAATCATTTTTGATCTAATCTTACATCATCAGCTGGTTTCTTTGTTCTTCAATAGGATCTCAATCAGTTTCACTGCTACATCTATTTTATAAACTATATAGACAACGTCCTGCAACACACACACACACACACACAAACACACACAGATGTGAGCAGACTGGATGAATAAATAAATCATTTCCTGACTCTTTGTTCTGTAAATCAGAGTTCGCGCGCGCGCACACACACGCGCGCGCTGTGGTTCCCGGACCTGCAGGATGTCAAAACCAATAAAAGTGTTCAACATGTTTTCGACTCTAACTGGGCTCCCAACTGGTCCCTGCTGGTCTCTATCAGATCCAGTTCTCTCTCCCTGAGGGGGTCCAGGTCTCTGCAGTCTGCTTCAGGAGGAGCACTTGCTTTTGTGTCCAACCAGCCGCTGGAGGGGCGGTGCAGAGTCTTTCTGGTAAATACAGCAGTGACACGTGTAAACCCGCCAGAGACGCGTGCGACTTTCACCGACCAGCCGCTGCACGGACAGGAGACCAGGTGATGTCGAGGGCGCGAGCGGCGGTCGGAACTCACCTAAACTGCCGGTGAATCCGTCCATTTTCCGCGAGAAAAGCGGGAGTCCGGGCCGGAGGCCTGCGGGAGGCTGAGCGCACACTGCGGGCCTCCGTCCGGGTTTTTCCACCGCACCGGGGGGAGGAGAAAGCGAGTTGAGCCGTGCCGGGTCTGTCCCCGCCGCGCTGCACGCCGTGTCCGTCCGTCCAAGAGGCCAAAGATCTGCCGTTTTCCTGCGGGCTGGAAGAGGAAGCCGCTCCCCGGAGGATCCTACAGCCGAAAGGGAGGTGAGAGAAGCCGCGGAGCCGCAGACACGACGGACCGACACTGCTGCGCGTTTCCGACTCCGCCTGCTCTGGCAGCGCGCGCTTCCCCTGGAGGAGCGGGAGGAGGAGGAGGAGGAGGGGGCGGAGGAAGAGGAAGAGGAAGGGGTGCAGAGAGAGAGAGAGGGGGGGGGGGCAGGGGAGGGGTGAGTGGGAGGCAGGTCGGGTTTCAGAGTTGAGCTGCACTGCGGAGTGTTTTTGTTCCTGTGGGTCCAGACGCTGCTAAACAGCGCCGCTCTGCGGACGCGCGCGTATACACACACACCCACGCGCGCCAGAAGCGACTGAGTAACGTCTTTAATAACAAAAGTTTATGTGGACGGCCAGTCACAACATTTCTCATGGTGTTATTGCTGAATGTCTGTTCAACGATAATCAGATATAATGATTGGTCCTCTCATGGCACGGTGAACCCGCTGACAAATAAAGTCAATGATGAATAGGTACAGGGATCTGCTGAATGACGTCTGGAAAGTGTTTGGAAAAAAAAACACTCATCGTATGTTTTAAACAGTCATGATTTAAACTGGTTTGATAATAAGTTCATTTAATGTAAAGTTTAGGTTTACAGGACTTATGTGACAGGTAACGAAGTTGAAATATTCTTTGAAATAAAGGTTGCTTCTGTAGTCATTACTGCCATTTAAACTTGTAATATTAAAATATTTGAAACTTTCATCAGTTTTGAAGCTCTCCGATAAAAGAATGAAAATAAAATCAAACCCACACATAGACCAAAGCTCATTTTTATTTTGTTCAATACAAAAATAAAAATGCATTTTTATAAAAAACAGAATCCCTTCAGAATAATAGTTTGGTTTTTAAAAACGAAGCAATGAAATTTACCATTCATTCATTAATTAATCAACAGAAAGAGAAAACAAAGGAATAAAAGCTAGAATTTTACCATAATTCAGAATAGTTTCTCTGGTTCATTGTGATCAGCTCAAATATCCTGTAATCGCTATTCATACAAGGCTCAACAAAAATATTTTATACTTATCCAAAGCTTGTTTACATGAATCCAGTGTCAATTAAGTTCTCAATCTTCATGTTTAATCAAAGATGTGATCACATGATCTGAAGAGTTTTATAGGAACAGTCTATGATTTTAATCATTTCTGTTTTAAGCTGAGTTTGTCTTCACACTGTTTAAAGTCTGATTCTTCTTCTGTGGTGTGCGAGTCCCAGTGTTTAATACCACTATGTACTACATACTGATACTATATGCAGTACTGATAAAGTATGTGCTACATATGTAAAGTGAGAGTCTGTAGAATGAATTTAGGACTCAGCAACAGCCTGAATGAACCTCTATCATTTAACCAATGAGAGCTCGACACATCCACAGTTCACGGTTTGTTTGATTTGGCTACAACAGTCAGTAGAGTAATTAATTAATTTATCAAAGGAAAATTTAATCAGCAACCGCACACTTGACTTGACGCTTTAATGAGAATTTGCTGCTGTTTAATGTTGTAATTGTTGCTGATTATGGCAAAGTGAACATTTTTTTGTTTGTCAGACATAACAAAAGATTTACAGACATCAGTCTGGGCTCTGCAACACTGAGACAGAGAGTTTTCACTGTCAGTCAATTAATGGAGAAGACATTCGGCATATTAGTTGCCAATAAAGATAATCGTTAGCTGTGTGCCAAGTTCCAGTGTTGGACACGGGGCCTCTTCATTTGTCCTGCTCTAATTGGATAGAGATTGGGCCTCCTCATAAAATTTTATACATGTGTTTATATAGGCTGTTTGTATAATTTCTAATCAACATGAAGCAAAATGGCACTGAAAAACAAAATGAGGGGGGAACTTCCCCAGCTGTCTCATACCTTGATGACATCACTGACTACTCCTTCTTTCAATGTCCAAGTTTACACCTGAACCAAGATCAGATACTTAAGACAGCTTCCTGTTTTGAATCACTTAAACTGACGATGATGATGATGATGACGATGACGATGACGATGACGACGAAGCACTGAACAGTAAACAGCCAATCAGGTCAAAGGTCACAATAATAAACATTCAATAAACATTCAAGCAGCAGAAAAAGGCCAAAGATGCAGTGTGAAGAGTTGTGATGAGAAACGTTTTAAAATGCAGGAAAATTTAAGGCAAGTCTGGTCCTGAGCAGCTACTGATTAGTTATATGAAGCACTCACTGAAAAAATTTTAAATTTAAGATAAAAACATAAACAGAACATCAGAATTCCTGAAAGATTTTAGATGGATCTTTCAGACAGCAAAAATACGTCTTTCAGGACTTCAAGGGCTCCAAACATCTCTCAGTCAATGTAAACGAACAAACAAACCAGAACACTATGTTTTCAGTTGCCACAGCAAAAGCATCATCAGAAGACTGAACTCATAATGTTAAGATACAAGAGTGACAGAGGAAAATTAAGAAAAGGAAGGCACGTGTCTGACTGAAGAAAAACTTGGTCCAGTAACACCTGGTGTAAACCCTCGCCCCCTGCAGGTCTAAACTCTGCTCCCATAGATGCAGACTTCAGTAGCTGAATCTGACTTTCTCAATGTCGGAGATCAGCGTCCTGGCCAGGTAGATGCCCACTATCTGATCAGAGACAGACAGGTAGACAGGTCCATAGGCAGACAGATAAACATGTGTATAACGCAAAAAACACTAAAGTTCTTTCAAAATAAATGTGAACACTGATTATATTTTTGTAATGTCTTAAATTAAAAGTCTGAATTAAAGAGTTTTAGATATAGAATTAAAAACAATTTGAAATGATCCTTTTTGTCTCCGAGACACTTGGTACTGTTGCAGTGACAGTAAACAGTTGTAGTAGAAGTACACACTGCATAGCGATACTGGGGCAGTACTGTGATGTTGAGTGTACAGTATTTGTACCTGCAGTAGAGAGATGACGATGAAGACAATGGCCACAGTATAGAGATTTCCTGGTAACCACTCCTCTAATGCTGTGATACACCCTTTAATGTAGATATGATCATTCCACTCCCCCTGCTCAGACAAATTACAGGAAATTACAGAACATTAGACAATATGTGACTTTGAGAACTTTACTAGCTTTCTGTTATGATATTAAAATGTTCTTGTTAGAAACTCACCTTTGATTTGTTTCTCACGTCATAGCCACACTGAGTGTTCATCACTGTGTCCTGAAATATATTCAAACTGTGAACATCAGGAGGAACAATAACATAACATAAACTGAACATCAACAGAGGTAGTCAGACTTGTTATAGTGGTATGTAACCATGGTGACTAGTGACCTGTGTTGATCAGGATTTGTCATTAATAAACTCACCGCAGGATCAGTCCTGCAGCAGGAGAAAGGAACTCCACACTTCTCTCTGCTGCGATGAGTTCCGTTACAGCTGAAATAAACATTCAGATTCCAGTCATCTGGTCCCTGAGCTCCACAGCAGAAGTTCTGTTTGAAGAAAACACTTCAGTCAACTGGAAAAGGATACTTTGTATATCAGGAGCAACATCCTATAGGTTTAACTTTAACTAATGGCTCTTGCACTCCACAGCATTAGTTCTGCTACAGAGACAGGATCCTTCACCCAGCAGGAACAAGATCCTAAAGTTTAAAGATTCCTTAGCTGAAAAGAAGTGTTCCAATTACACAAACAAAGTACTGAATTCATTAGAAAACAAAATAGTTCAATTAACTACAAGAAAGATCCTCAAAACATAAGGACTTACAAAAAAAGGTACTTCATCAACACCATCATCATCAAAGTCATTTTGAGTGTCCTGTACTTTTCTTTAAACCTTTGATGGCCATGTTTTTTTTTCTATTTTGTTATATTTTCAAGTGATTAACAGCAGAAATGAAAATAAAAACAGAAAAAATTGATGAATTACCATCCTCTGCAGAGAGTCAATGAGGTTCTGCAGGTCAATGTCATCTCTGTATGCTTTGACATTTGCCAGGAAGAACTTGTTTATCCAATCCCTGAATTGAGTCTGAAAAACAACCGCCAGCACTGCTGCTGTCAGCTCCAAGAAGAAGATGAAGCCAATCACACCTGAAAACTGAAAACAAAAAAACAAAACATGATTTTAAATGTCTAACAAAACATACAGTAAGATGTTTTCAGCTGAAGAACAACAGTAGGGTCAGCCCTATCAATGCGAATGTCTGTGACTGAGTGATGAGTGAAGTTAAACTACTGGCAGTTGCTCTCAAAATGAATAGGCGCTAACAGTTTCTTTTGCATCATCAGAGGGTAATTACTGCAAGAGTCACCACCTTCAAGCCTTTGTCTCTAGAGTTAAACTTTTTAGGCACATTCAGCACACTTTTTACACACCGAGCAACAAACCTAGCAACATTTTGGACAAACCTTAGCTACTTTCTGTAGAACAGAGTTGCCCGTGTTGCGAGCACAAGGTTGAGCTTTACCTCTGCAGGCACAGCTTGCAGAGCAGCTGACATAAACATGAATGAGCTTCTAACTTTCTCTCTTTACGATCATTTTACAGGTAAATAAAGCAGAAATCACTGCACTTATGTGTCTGGTGAATTGTTAGACGACCTTGCGGTTATTAAATCAGGATTTTAGCAGAGCAGCAGCCTGGAAATGGCTTCGAAGTGACTGCTGGTTAATATGTTGTCTTAATGGGCCATGTTTCGGTCACTATTTCATACTTCTTCTGTTGTCTGACAACAGAAACAGAAGCAGCTTTATTGAGAATTCAACTGAATTGAATTACTGTATATGTGAGTACATACAATAGGAGAGAAGGAAACATTTATGAGGCATAAAAGCCGTATAGGTTTTGATCTAGTCTTGTTAATACATAAACATGAGCAGTTAACTTACAAACCTCAGCAGAATGATGTTTTTAAAACATACAATCTTGAGCAGACAGATGTTTAACATGCAAATTTAAGCAGACAGATGTTATTAATGATCAAACTGGAGCTTACAGACGTTTTTATTGTACAAACCTTAGCAGAAGCGTTTTTTGTTTTTTTTTAATATAAAAAGTTGAGCAGACAAATGTTATATTAAGATAAAAAATTAGCAGGGAGATGTTTTTAACGTACAAACTTGAGCAGACAGATGTTTTCTCTCAGAGCTCCCACGCAGCCAGCAAAACCAAGGATGAAGGTGACTGCACCAACCAAGAGGACCAACCACACTGGGTCGAAACCATGCAGCTGGGTCACTTTGGTCAAGTCCAACAGGACTCCCTGTGAAACACAACAGAACAGGACAGGACAGGGAGACCAAAAAACGAGTAAAGATTGAGACCAGTACAAGGAATCTACCTCTCAGATATTAATATAATGACAGTGTTCTTTATATGAAACAGATACTCTTTCATTTAAGGGTATGGTTAATGTAATTATTTCTAACTGTGTTTCTTAATTCACCTTTTCACTCCAAGCCCAGAAACCAACTGCAATGAAGGCAACTCCAGCCAGCTTCAACACAAACACACACCAGCAATTAGAAAGATTCATTAGACACCAGCGTTTATACCATGGACTTGATAAGACACTTGCATTTTCGATTCTGCCTCTCAGTTCTTAACTTTTGCATATTCAGTTGCATTCCCAAGTGAATCTGTTGCCAGCATTTTACAGTCCATAAAAGTTGTTCTTATCTGTTAGAACCTGTTACGTGGACCTAACGTCACGTCATTTGTTATGTAGTGCATCAACAAAACATGTGAGATGAAAGACTTCTGTTTACATCCTGGACCATGGCTGACAGCAGCAAAAGCTCAATAGTTTGGTTTAGTTTCACTGTCTTTCAGTCCCCTCTAATAACATCTCAAGCTCAGGGAAAAAAACACAGATGAGCTGATATTTGGCTCTTATAATGAGGTCAATTCTGTTTTCTAATGAATATTTTTCTGATATCAAGGTTAAAACTGACTCATGAGAAAAATGTTTCTGATAAAAGTCTGTGTTTCAGGACATTTCATAACAACTCTGTGTCTTCATTTTCAAACACACAGGAAGTTACGACATCTATTCCTATTAACCAACACCCAAACTAGACACTAGTATAGAGACAACAGGAGTCGGTCTGAGGCTATTCCAAAGATAAACATGTCAACAGGCAAACAAGTCAAAACATTAGCCAGTAAACCTGACAACGGCTCAGGTTAATGTGTGTGTGACTCACCCAGAAGATGATGTTGTAGCTGAACATGAGGTATTTGTAGCAGCAGCTGACCTCGGTGTTCTCATATCGATAGTAATACATCTGTCAGTCACAAAAACTGTTGTTATATATGTACTGTTATGTATATGTATATGTATATATATGTATATATATATATATATATATATATATATATATATATATATATATATACATATACATATATATATATCGACTATTACTAGCCCCCTTAGTTTAGTTGAAGCTAATCAGAGGGTTCTAAAGAAACTTTTTTCGTTGTATTAAATCACCGACACATCCACCGACCCTCCGGTCAGCAACCAATACTGGCAGCTATTAACTGTTAATATTCCGTTAATAGTGATTAGCGAGTTTGTCAAGTTTTGGGTTGTTGGACAATAACAGGAAACTTCTAATGCTAACGCTAACAAAGTGCAAGTAAAGTTACTGTTTGATGGGAGGAATTTTACTGTAACTGAATAACGTTCATCTCGACCCGGTAGGCTTACCTCCGATCAATTTTATCCACAGGTTTCTTTTTCCGACGCTTTAATCAAACTTACAAGCCCTGTTTGTAAAGGACAACAGCCACTTCTTCAGCCAACAGCCAACACAAATAACTTGCGTTTAAATTTGTAGATGCACCAATTTAAGGGTGAGTTACCGCCACCCTTCGCAGAGGCGAGGAATTGCAGAATTACAGTTCGATACAAGGCCTCACTTTCAATGACATGACCCCAATATAATATAATATAATATAATATAATACAATATAATATAATATAAACTGGAACCAGTATTTACTTCCTCTAAAAGAAATTCATAAATTCTTATTAAGATCTTAAGTCATTGGTCATTTTTGCAGCTCTGTCCTGGTCAGTTTGTCTAAGTGATTAGGACACGTGCAGGTAGTTAGGTAGTCTCATGAACTGCTCTGTTTTGTAAAGATTAGGTGTGGATTTAGTTTCAAATTCTGGATCTCTCTGGATTTCTGGTTAGTTCATCCAGTTCAGCAGCTTCTGCACTGTGTTAAATCTGAGCATGTCCTAGGTCCATTTAAAAAATGACTGTCCGTCCTGAACAAGCACTTTAAAAAAACAAGATTTCATGGATTAAATGTAGGAAACATCCTCACATAAAGGATTTTTCACAAATAAGTTAGAAAAAAATAAGTCT
Source organism: Istiophorus platypterus (assembly GCA_016859345.1). Lineage (NCBI taxonomy): Eukaryota > Metazoa > Chordata > Actinopteri > Istiophoriformes > Istiophoridae > Istiophorus > Istiophorus platypterus. The sequence goes on from CM029124.1 coordinate 52,734, forward strand.
CAGGGTCCTAACTGATGTTCAATGACTGCTGTAACATCTCTAATCTTGGATGGATAATGGAAAGAGGAAACCTAGCTTCATTAATACATTTAAACTGACAGTCATTAGTTAAATTAGTGAGCTGACTGTATTGATAATTATTAATGATCACTTTTCACACAGAGAACAATAAAAAACATCAGAGTAGCTGAATTCCATTAATATGCAAATGTATGCAAAAACACTAAACATGATGTTTTATCATCAAACAGATGATGTGAGCGGGAACATGCTGATGAAACTTAAAAGAAATGAATACAAGAGAATAAAATAAATTAATATGCCTTCCCACGAAAGATGAGCTCAAATATAGACCAAATACCAAATATAAGGAGACCACATATAAAGAGCCAATAAAAGGTAAATCCAGGTGAGATAAAGGTCCTTCATTTTTTCATTGGCTGCAGGAATAAAAGAGCCCTAAGTCTATGTTTTGAGGATCCTGTAACTCAACCTGAAGGAGGTCAGACTGTTTATAACCTGATCAAAACAGTTCTCCATCTTCTGGGCATTGTTGGTCAACCCTTTCACAATAAATGTCCCGAAGCTGAAGCTGCACCACAATCACCTAGATTAGTTAGACTGAGACAACCCAACCAAACCATGATACAGCCAGGACAGATTCAATGAAACGCTGATTAACAGGATTAACAGGACAGGAATAACAGGATTAAAATCACTGAGCAGAGCAGCAGATGTTAAAACACCACATGCCCCTTTCAGGGACACAACCGAAACATTATTAATGATCATACATCACACATATCAAACGTAACTTTGAGGACATTCATTTATATCAATTTTATATAATTTACATAATTTACATTGTAATCAACCTTTAAGGGCAAACTTTTTAAAGGACAATGAAGTTGTGTTGCCAGAAGTATGTGGGCAGGCTGTGTGTCTCTCACACTGAATTAGTTTTTACCTTAAAATCTCTGTTAGTCTCTGCACCCTGAATCCTGCTGTTACCATGGAGACACTGACCTTATGTTTTCCATCACCATGGAGATGGTGAAACAGGATTCTGGGTCAGACTTGGATGACTAGCTGCAGTTTGTTAAAACAACACAAACAAACAGAGTGACAGGATGTTTACAAATATTCAGACTTTTTCAAAACAGTTTGACTCTGTGGACACAACATGAGTGAAACATCTGAGACATTGGGATATACCGTTTTGGTCATGTCCTTTAGAACTCGTGGATCAGTCCTCTCAACAGTAAGAAATACTTTCTTACTTACTTAATCAAGGGGGCAGAGGAATGGGGCAAGGGATCTCAAGGAAACAGCAGGATGAGTGGACAGAGGCGGACAGGAAGATCTTGGACAGACAGCTGGGTGGCAGAACAGGGGTGGAGCAGGAGACCTTGGGAAGATCACCCGGAGGCCTGGCAGAAAGGCAGGGGCGAAGGCCGGACTGCTCAGGAGGTTTGAGACAAGGGTGGGGACAATGGCAACTCCAGTGGTTGAGCAAGAGGATGATTGCAAAGGCCAAACTGCTCTGGTTGGTGGCAATGAACACATGATCCCTCTGAAGACCATCAGCAAAGATGAGATGTCCCTGGAGGCTGACCAGGAGACTGACGGTGTAGACAGAGTCCCTCTGGAGGTTGAGGAGGAGGATGCTGGAGAAGGCAAGTCCCCTCAAGAGGTTGAGCTTGAGGGCGTTTACAGAGACTGGTCCCCTCAGGAACAAAAGCTGGAGGGTGACCAGGTAGATGGACCCTCTGTAAATGATGACTTGGAGGCTGGTACCATATAAAGCACTGCCATGGAGAATGGCAAAGAGACTGGATGTCTGGTCAGATAGCTGGTACCTGAAGATTCAGTTGTAGGTCAGTTGCAGGCAACTGGATGTCAGGAGCTGGTGTCAGCCGGAACTGACACCTGGGAAACAGGAGCGGGCTTGACATAGGCCAAGACCTCCAGTGCAAGATTGGGAGCAAGAGTAGGCTGGGCCACCAACGGGGGATCAGGAACAGATATTGGACCGCTGTCTGGAAATATGGAGCAGGCTTTGCATCAGCCAGGACCCCCAACTAGGGAATAAATAGGATGTTGGCAGGGACAACCAACTCAGGAACAGGCAAGAGGCTGAAGCTCCTTTATGATGGACCATCATCTCCGTGAGCCATGCTTCATCCTAGGGGTTCCAACCCTTAGATATCTTTGGGCACTAGATAGATAAGTCCCGAAGAAAGGGGCTGCTTGAGATCATCACAGTCAGGGTCTGGGTAGCTGATTTAGGAGCAGTAGGCTGCAGGCTAGTACCCGAGTTGAATCAACTTGAGAGAAGGCTGAAAGCTAGCATGCTTGAGGGTAACAGGCTGGGCTGCAGGTTGAACTGCAGTCAGGGGTTAGCCCGTGTCATCCTTAAAGTAGCCTCTTTGTATGCTCAATCAGTGTCCTTCCTTTTCCATTCTCCATTTAGGTTCTATAACATATCTATACACTTATCCTCATAGAAAGAAGTGTCTGCTGAGACAATATTTTAGGTCAGTTCATACCCTCACAATGAAGCCAGTAACTCAGAGGAAAGGACCCAAATGCTAACACACAAGATCGGCTGATGCAGTGAAGGCGTTTAATACCAAGTCAGCTCAGACAGGCAAAGTAGCATTACCAAACAACAGGATAAAAAGACACAGATGAACTGACAAGGAGCAAAGGAAACTCAGAGACTTATATTCACAAAGGAGGTAGGGTTAATGGGGGAAACAGGGGAAATACATCAGGGTGGAGCAGACAATCACAGAAGCCGGATATAAAACAATTGGAAATAAAGAGAGTGCAAAGAGTTATACAGAGGACATATCATGACAGTGTCAGCAGTAAAATTATTTGTTCTGCAGAAAATTAACCCCTGTGAGTCATCTACCTTATTATTATTATTATTATTATTATTATTATTATTATTATTATTATTATTATTATTATTATTATTATTATTATTAATAATATTATATATTGAATTATTGTACAAAGTAAGCATAATCTTGTTTGTTAAAATACCAACAGTTTTAATATGACTCAAACTAGCTTTCCTTTCACCAGCTAGAACAACAAGCCTTTCTTTGCATGATTTTGGTCCTCGGTCTTTTTGTCTGTATTGATTGTATTTTTTGTCTTTAAAATGTGTATCTCCAAAGTCGCTACAGCTGTCAGATAAATAAAGTGAAGTAAAAAGTTAACACGTTAACAGCTGAGCTCCAGTTTGTAAAAACTGACTGGTGCTGAGTCAGAGCAGGGTTATTGATTACTGATACCAAGCACATACACAGTCAGTACACAGAAATAAAAACACCTGACAAATGTCTGTGTCATCACACTATATGTCTATCATTCATGTTATGTTTGCTTTAGGTTACAGTGTCAACATTCACCCAATGAAGTTTCTTGTTTTAACTACCAACTTATGACATTATAATAAGAAATGTTTTAATGAGATTAACTAATTTTGTCATATAACTAAATACAGTATTAGAGTATGAAAAGAAAATCTGAATATTTTGGTACACAGTAATAATGAGAAAATATGCAATAATAACATGAAAAAAAAGCTCATTATAATGTAAAAGGATTTTATGAAAGCACTGCTAAGACTGACTCAGTCTGAGTACTGTATGTTCCTAAAAAACTGGACAGAGTTCAGACTGTTGGTGTATAAGCTGTGTCTGTGTGCGTGTGATGTGATATGTTACCATGACACCTCACCTCCAGCATCTCATTGCCATCTCCATGGCAACAGACCCAGTAATATGACATGCAGCTAAATTCTGGGATCATTTTGTCTCATCAGGCCAAGCAGATAGTGTGTTTTAATGTATATGCATGTATGTGTAAAAGATGAAAAAGGTCAGACATTAAACACACTGACACTGAATCTGTTCAGGTCTAAATATTTACTGTTTAACTCACATTATTGTTAACATCATTAACATAAAACAAAATTAATGCCAACACTGCCTCTGCAACACTTTGCAGACTTTTAGGCTCTACATTTAAATACAGAGAAGTGTTTTAACTTTGACTATAATCATAGTCCATTCAAATTATCCTGCATTTAAACTGCAGCACCTCTGAACGCAAACTGAGGAATCTTTGAGCAACAAAGACAAGTGGAAAGAAAAAGTGTGAGCGTGAGGTCGGTGTTTTCAGAGAATGTGAAGGTCGTCAGATAGAAGCTGAAGCAGATCTGTTACAGAATGAATCAAATCAGACATTAACAGTCCATCACTGCCTGCTGTCTGACTACACCCAGCCTGCAGATACAAAATAAAATCTGCTTCTACTCTGAACAAACAATCTTTGTATTCACATTCAACACACTAATCGCTGACCTGTCAGCAGGTTTCACAGGAACTACCCGTAGTCTTCAAATTATATATCTGATCTAATGGGGTCTGATTATATCCAGAGGGACTTTCTTTAAAGGAGCATTTGAACACATAGAGAGAAACTGAGGTCTTTCTCAGTCTTTGTCGTTCACTCATCCTCTTTTTTTCACAAATGTTTGTTTTTATCTGTACAAAACCAATAACATAAAAGGAGCAATAATTCTAATCTCAGCATCAGACTGTTGCTCAGGTGAAGCTGATCTGAGCGCTGTTGGTGATTCCACTGGACGGGTTAGCAATAAAAATAAGGCGGACAGATAAATAGTGATAACCCAACAATGTGAAACCAAGATAATGAAAGGAGTATCCGGATTCATAAAGACAGGATCAACTCAGACTAGAAGAACAACCAAAAGATCTGAATTCCCATGGCTTCATCCCCAGTGAAATGAGATGATTTACATGTAAATTTTATATATACTTTCTCTGCAGTTGCCCGTTCTCAAACATTCTCCACATTAAAGAAACTGGTCTCACACCAGTCCAACAGCATAGTTGTCTTCTTCGTACTCTGACTACTGACATACATGAGGGTCCTAATTTTATAAACCTAGGAAGTGAGGGGGGAGCATATCATAACACAGGTACCACATAAAGATGTATAATCGAAATTGGACTAATATTAGAACAAATAATTATTTTTGATAGGGCTAATAATAAAACTAATAAGACTAAATAAAAAAGTAATAGTAATAATCATAATAATTAAATCAGTGGGTGTTGACGCTCATGGGGCAGTAGGTGGTTCCATAGTCCTGGATCCAGACTCTGCAGCATCAGAGGCAATAAAACCTGCAGAAAGCAACAGGAGAGAGGAGAGGAAGAGGGGCCTGGTGCATCATGGGAAGTCCCCCGGCATTCTAGGCCTATAGAAGCATAACTATGGGATGGTTCAAGCTTATCCTCAGCCAGTTCCAACTATAAGCTTCATGAAGTAAGTGTTAAAGTCAAGCTTCTCTCCTGCCTTGCTAGCAATGAGGAACTTGGAGCTCAGTGAGGAAATAATTTGAGTAAGTGGGGTGTGGCATATCAATGACTGAATGTGTCATTTGTCTTTTGAACCTTTACAGCTTTAAACTAATATCTTACAATGGAAGGATAAACAAAATTTCCATGATTACCACAATTTGTCGTTTAGTTTAATTCTTCTTGTCAAAGCATTTTCTTCAAGAAAACTTTTAATAACACAAATATAAGATTAACACATTGAGGCTTTTAAATTCTGTGTAAGGAGACTACACCATGTTTTGAGTTAGTAAAATTAGTTTTATCTAAAGCCCTGAGCTAAATTTAAGCCCTCAATCTATAGCAGACATTGGAGGATATTTAAGTTTGACATTGTGGGACACAGCAGACACATAAGGAATGTAATATACTCGAGTGTAATCTTGCGTTTTTGTTGGGTGGTAGTATAGCACAGACATGAAATACAGCAATGTTGTAGGTAGTAAGAAATTGAGCTAAGACATCGATGGCAGCATGTTTTTATCAACTTTGACTAAAAAGCAGTTGCCAGTGGGATTTAAAATGTACCCAGACACACAGCACATAAGCCAGGTTGAAATATTAAAAACTCATTAAAACCGGTTTTCCCATAATGCGGCTGTCCAGCCGACCCCAGTTCTCTTTAACATGCAAATAAGGACATTATCCCATCTCCTTGCTGCAGTGGTGCTTGTCTCAATATCATACAATTTTACTGAAACATAAGTGCAATTAATATCAACTGGGCTGGTGACAAGAACACTTCACCTCCCACATAAGGCAAAGTTCTACTAACTTCTTTAAGATTTCTTAAGAAAAGATTTAAAATATACATGAGAAATATTGCATTGATTTTCCAAGAATTACTCCACATGAGTCTTCAAGTACAAGTAAAATTAAACACTCAATAGACTGGATTAATGCATCCCCTGATAGACCAGAGATTTGAACAGTGAAAGGAATTAAATAAGATCAACTAGGCAAACTTCACTAATAAAAAGACAAATGCACACACACACACTGATTCTTTTACAACAAAATAAATTTTATTATCAATTCACCACACTAAATCATTTCTGTACAGTGTTTTTTTTTATCTGCAAACAGACTTTCCCTGAACACCTCGAACATACACAGGAAACATCTGGTCCAGTCAGAGTGCATCACTTGTTTCCAGGCTGGGCAGCAATGTAGAGAGCCACAAGGCAGTAGATTGCACCCCCCACAGTCAGACCCATGGTGGTTCGGTAGAGCAGCTTGTCTATCAGACCCCTCTTCAAGTGAACAGGGACCCCGTCTGCCTTCTGTGACAGGGAAAAAAACAGGTTACCTGTGAGGGGCCTGCTCATATCTCATAATACAGGTCAAATGATCCACAACAAACACACCACAGCAGAGTTCAGTCAACCATTTTGCCAGAATTAATATTAAAATATAGTCAACTAGAGAAAGTCACTCTAGGACCCCTTTAAAATCTTTAAAGGACCCATGAAATTCCTAGAAGACCACTATTACTTGCTCATGGATCTATTTAACCTCTTCAAATACACCTGAAGCCACTTCAAAGACTTCTAGATCATCTTCTTGGCCTGCTGAAACATTACCGACACCTCTGGAACCCCCTCAAGGACTCTTTAATACAGTCAAGGACTACTGTAACCTCACGTATGTAAACTATTGAGCTCTGGGCATCTCAAAGACCCAACAAAACAAGATCCTGCTGTCTGATTTGCTATCAGTCGACTGTCTGGTTAACAGTTTCACCTCTGTAATAAGTATGAACCTGCAGGTAACCATGGCAACGGACATGAGGGTTCCACCTCCTGTCACTCTAGACACCATCAAACAAGCGTGGTGGGGAAGGAGCTACACACAGGTGAGTTACCTGGAAGAATTTTTGCATTTCATTGACTCTGTTTGCTCCCAGGTATTCGACCTGACTTCCTGTTTCTGACACCAGTTTGGTCGGCGATGCAAAGATAGCAGGAGGACTGACAGGTGGGACACTTGGACGCAGACCCTGAGGAGAGACACAGACAGGTAAAGACCTATGTAGTGAATGTTACCTGTGGACCAGGAGAAAAGTGCTGCGGTCAGTAATGATGTTGGACCAGGGGTGTGATCCCTCAGGTGTGATAACAAATGGTGTGATGCACCTTCAATACTTAGCAGCATAATTTCTGACCAGAAAAACAAAACATTAGGAACTTCCGAAACACCATATTAAAATGCATCAGACTGGAAAGTTGGAAAGTACCTCAGTATATTTACTCAAGTACAGTTTCATGTACTTGGAAATAATCACATAAAGTATAGGTACCTGAAGACTGTACTTCAGTACATTGCTTGAGTAAATGCACTTAGTTCCTTTCTGTCACTGTGTACTTTTTATGGTAATACTTTCACACTTTTATTGAAGTAAGATTTTCAACACAGGATGTCACTCTAGTATTAGTATTCTTACTTCAGTATCATAGTACTTATACCATCACTGTAAGACTGTTGTTGTTAGATTGTTGTAGATGTTACATAAAACTTCAGCTTGCTTGAAGTTTAATACTAAATAAACTGGTTATACAAAAAGACCTAAGATCGGTCTGTTTAATCATCATTTACATTAAACCAACACCTAGTCCCACTCAGAGCTTCCCACTCAGAGCTGAGTGTAGTACAGCTGCACCTCATGTAACTTCAAATTGAGCTCAATCACAAAGGAGACTTGATCTTTATCATGATTCATTTTAGCAATAAAATTTTAGAAAAAAGAAAAAAAAATCGCTAACATATTTCACCGCAGGGTGAAGTCTGATGGTCCAAAGACATTCAGTTTACGATCTTGTGACACAGAAAATCATCAGTTCTTCATATTTGGAATTAAAAAAAAATAATAATAATTTTTAAAATATTTGATTATTATAATAGTTGAATATCAATTCTGTTGATGAATTAATCGATTAATTGTTTCAGCTCAGTTTATTGTCATATAGAACAAAGTTCTGTTTAAAATTATGTAATAAATACTAATACACTAATAAAAACTGTACAGTTACTGTATAAATTAGCAGAAATTCTAAACACCCAATAAAGTACAAGTACCTCAAATCTGTGCTTCAGTTATAGTTGAGTAAATGTATTTATCTACTTTCCACCACTGGTTAATACATTATATATAATAATATAAAAATGACAGGGAGCATTGAACCCAAATTTTGCTGATAAATTTTTGTAATTGTACTTATGTACTACACTGAATGCAGGACTGTTATTGTAACAGAGTACTGGTACTTTCCCAAAGTAAAACCTCTGAGTGCTTCTTTCACACCTGGGTCACATGATGAGAGGATGAGCTGTTTATTATTAGACCAGTTTACAGAGAACAAACTATCACAATGCTGCAGGTTAAAACCTTTATTTGTCAAGATCCTGAATCAGTCTTCTTGTATGTTGTTTAGGGTGTAAATAAAGATGATCTGCAATGAGGCACATTTGGTCAGCTGATCAATCAATCTTGTTCATTATCAGAAATGATTAGGATAATTGATTAGAAGTTTAAGTCATTAATCACCAAAACCTCTCATCCTCTGGTCTTGCTTTGTTCCAAGTGTCAGAGTTTTACCAGTGATTAAATACTGATCCAGGGTCTAGACAAATGAAGGTTTTAACCAGTAGTAATTTCACAGTAAAAATTTCATCATGAGTAACATTCAAGTTTTGATAATCCATTCATCTAACACTAAAATTCTTTTTGACTAAACCGGACGTTTGAAGAGAAAACATTAATTTTATACAGAAAAATGATTCATTGGTTAAATGAGAAACTAATCAGCAAAAATGGGATATTTTATGTTTTAATGTTAAATCTCATTTTGTCTTAAAAGTTTGAAAGATTTCAAAACTGGTTGATTTGGCGACATCTGTAGTTATTTGTGGTGACAGCTAATGTGGTTTAATAGTACAGATCCCAGAATTCTGGGGGGAGCATGACAAAAAATTATTGGTTTGATAAAGAATTGAGGCAATAATTGGTCTTTTTCCATCAGTCTGTGAATCTGAGAGCAGCAGGGCACAGTTACCTGGCTGAGAAGTTGGAGGTGTGCAACCCCTCGCCTGCAGCTCTTCCTCTAACAGCTCTACAACGGCTACTCCTCTTTTTTCTACTACTGCCTGCAATATTTCAAACTGATCCACTGTCCATTAATGGTCAAAATGACTATTGGCTTGTTTTGTAGATGCATTTTTGATGAAAGACAGTGGAACGTGGTGAGCTCACTGACAAACACCTGCATTTCCTGTGACTACTTCATAATAAAAGCCGGCTCCTATTTCACCGATTAAATTTTTCTTAACGTGAAGATGCACCAGGAGGAAGCGTTTGGTTTGTATCATCAGTAACTTAATACAGCTTGTTTTCTGCGACCGTATCCACAGACCCAAGGTTCATATAACTAAAAATACTAAAATATTGCATAACTTTCATCGGTGGCCACAGACTCAGTCACCATAGTGTTACGTCATTTAGTGATAGATAATAACTTAACAGACATTTATTTGAATTAAAATCTCTTGGACTGACCCTTTAATATAAACACAGTTTATTCACTTTGTCTGTCATCAGCTCGTTCAGAGATAAAGATCTGATCAATGCAGAACGGGTCATTAGAAGAGCTGATCAAGACAGATCAGATCAATAACTCTTCTTCCTACTGATTCACATGTATGAAGGTTGTCAGCAGCTGTTTGTTTTCAGCTCACCAGCAGTATCCGATCAATGAACTGATCAGCTGGTCAATTATCATTATTAATCAATTATCCAGTAAAAACGTTATATTCATATGACTCCTCAGTAATAATAAACCATCAATCTTTACATTGGCTCCTCGCTATTGATCCTCTTCATCTTCCAGCTCTGAAGATTCTGTTAGCATAGCATTATCTGCTCTCCCGGTGCTAACAAGGTCACGCGGTGTTTCGGTCTCACCTGCGGGTTGTAGGCGGTGGCGGGAGCTCCGGTGAGCCGCTGCGTTACTCCATTCAGTCTGTAGTACATGTTGAGGAGCACTTAGCGCAGGTAAAACACACCTGTACACGCGGACACGTCTCCTTTTACTGACCGTTCCCTGGTTAACGACACCACATCGGGTGACGTCATTGGAAAACACTGAAGGACCGGCGGCGCGAGAGGTGTCAATGGTACGCCTGACTGGAATAAATCTTAAAATGTTCCTCACAGCAAAGTTTAAAGTTCACTAAAATCACATTAAATACCACTGAAAACACGAAGTTCACCAAATTCAAATTAAAATTCACTGAAGTCAAATCAAAACAGAATCAGGTGATTTGAAACAGCTAGATAGAATCAGAAATTTGAACCTTCAGGATGAATTTATTCAGAATCATTTCTGGCTGTTGTTTGTGGTATTCATTGTATTGTTATTTTGTCTGGCTCAGTGCTCAGTGTTTAATATTCCCTAGAGACTTCACATGCTTGGATCTGATAGTCTCAGAGTTCTGTTTCATAAAAATAGTGGTAAGAACTTACAGATGACAGAAAAAGTCTTGACATAGACAATTGATCGATATATATATATATATATATATATATATATATATATATATATATATATATGTATATATATTGGTGGAAGAGGGTGTGTCCTGTGTCATGAGAATCAGCTAAATTCAGGGGCTGACTGCACATAAGGTTTTTTGAATGTGCGATATTCTATAGATGGTTGACAAATTAAAGGAAAGGTTTCAGTCATTTAGGTGTGATGATTCATGACTGACGATTTATCAGTCCAAACATGACCTGCTCCGTTAATGAAGAATTTACCAGGAGTTAATGAATAAGTGAAAAATATTCAACAGACAAATTGTTTTAGTCCAGAGACAGCTCTGTATGGAAGGAAGAAAAAAGAGAGAGAAACAAAAAAAACTGAAAAGGAAAGATGAATAAAGAAAGAATAAAGAGAGAAAAGCGAAATAATAGAGAACGAGTAAAGAACAGAGAAAGAATAAAGAAAGAACGAGAAAGAAAAACAAAGCATAAAAGAATCCATAGAGGGAAAGAATGATTAAAAAGTGTTTGATGGTGTGAAGATTACAGTATAGTCCATGTAGTTGTTCTGCGTTAAAGCCTGCAACATTCCACACTAAATAGGAAGAAGAAGAAGAAGTGTCCTTCCTCGGTGAGACATTTCACACTCCAGTGGCTCGTCCATCCTCACTTTAAAAACCAAATGTTTCCACCAACACCTCCACTGCCTGTCTCTGAATCTGTTGTTGCCATGGAAACAATGTGGTGGTGGCAGTCTGCAAGAAAACACCCGCCTAATATAAAGGGTTATTGGGATAATCCTCTGAGGAGAAGGACAGAGATCAGCACAGTTACACCTGATGGTTAACATGTTACATGATGATCCTCATGTTATGTGATGATTAGCATCTTAGATTATGATAAACAAGTTCTATGTGCTGAGAGGGAAGTTTTCTGGCCAATTGATGGCATGAAGGAAAGGTTTTAGGAGTTACAGTTTTATCAACATCCACATATAAGTTACTTGCTATTGAGAAGGGGTTTCTACAGAGAGACTGAAAACTCTTGTTGGATGGGACAAAGATGTCTCATGTAAACTGAATAATTTGGAGTAAAAATAAAAGTAAAACTTCTCTTCACAGCTCTCTGCTTCAGCAAATGTTCCTGCAAATGCTGGTATAATGTGGTGATGATTTAAGGCAAGTTGGCCTATGTTTGTTTCGTTTTACAGAAGATATGTTGTCCAAAATGATTTTACTCTTATTTAATCACACCTGAATACTTGATGTATAATTTGAAATATCTCTGACATTTTAGAGTCAATTCCATTTTACATATTTTTAGAATCTCTATTTCTTCTTGATAAGTATCTTAGTACCCAAATATCCAATATTAAAAATCAAGTTCAAGTCCATGGCCCAGATGTATAAAATTCTCACCACTCACAGACAGAGACATGCAGACCCATTCTTATGTTAGATTAACAAACCCACTTAAAGCTAGTTCTGTTCCCCTGTTCTCAGTCAATGTGGAAATGGATGCATGTGCATGAGCCTGATTTTACCTCTTTAGATGCTTTGCCAGGTCTTTACTGCTGCTTCCTTCAGTTGCTGCTTACTTGTGGGTCTCTCTGCCCTCAGTTTTGTCAGGTCAGGTGACTGACTCAGCCATTGAAGAATATTCCAGTTCTTTGCCTTGAGAAGCTCTTGCGTATTTTTCCCACATTTTTCTTGGTCATTGTCCGTCTGTACTGTGAAGCTCTGTCCTGTCAGTTCTGTAGCATTTGGCTGAATCTGATCAGATAGTTAAGGCCTGTTCACTTCAGGATTCATCCTGCTGCTTCTTCATCAGTTATATCATCAATAAACACCAGGGACCCAGTTCCATCAGCAGCCAAACATGTCTAAGCCATAACGCTGCTCCACCATGTCTGACAGATGATGTAGTGGCTGTGCATCATGAGCCATTCCTTCCTTCTTCATACAGTTCTCTTCGATTGTTAGCTGAAAACATTCTTCTTATACAAATACCATTTGTTTTTTGTATGTTTGCATGGTTTATACATACACTAAAATTTAAGATGGGAAATTTGTGAACATGAGGGATACTAGCATAATAAATCAGGTCTGGATGGAATGAGGGTGTTGGTTTTCAAAACAAAATTTTTCAATGATATAGATTTAATGATTCTGTTGGTATGACAGATTTGGTTTCAGGGACTGGATTATGAAGAAAAATAAGTATTAAAGCTTTATTTTACAGTTGTCTTGTTTTACTAAAAATAAACTGAAATATGCTTGAAAAGGTCAATGTAATATGGTAATAATTTTGGAGAGAACTTTCAAACAGATTTAATCAGTGTCATTTATTTTGGTAAATTTTAGACATTTTACAAATACGGAGATGTTTCCAACAGATAAATGAATATTTATTCGCCTTTAAGTGGTTTCTCATTAATATTTTTCTCCTTTAAAAGTCAACAACATTTTAGACAACTGTGGTGGTATGTTATTCCCTGATTCTTTTGTAAAAACTCAGGTAAATGAGTGAACATTGGCTATGTAACTACTAGGAATAGGAATTGATGAGATTTTATTAATACCAGTACCATAATTAACTCTGCTAACTCAGTCTGATCCTCTATCAGTTCCTTTAACAGGATATTTACCCTCAGTAACAGATGTGCTACTTGGTTGGGACTTATAAAATGAAATAAATACTTGTATTTAATTTTCACTTTTGTCAGACACAAAGTCACAGAGCACAGCCCTGGAAGCAGAACACAGATGGAGCAAGAGATGCACTGTCCAGCGAGGATAGTGAGATAGCCAGACAGAGAGAAATGCACATCTACAAAACATTACTGTTCCTGCTGGAAGTATCTAAGTGGCAGCCATGATAAGGACAGTTTCAAATTCTCTAAATACTAGGAAAAGAGCCTCCTTGCTTCCTTCCTTATCTCCTTTAGCACACGGTACACTGGACCATCCCTTACGAAAAGAAAGGAGATAAAGCTGCCTCAAAATTCCTTGCAGCAGCAGCTTTTAAAGTGATACACCATTCAGCCCTTCAAGGAAACAAACAATCATGAGTGACAAAGGATGTAGACCATCATGTAAGTTGGCATTCTTTATTAAGTTCAGACAATGTTATACCCACAAGCGAACTATGAACGATTCAATGCTGTTGTAAAATTATCAATGTTAGGTTAGTTACATCTTCTTTGTGAGGCTGTTGTATCACCAGCCTTTAGGAATATCATTAATTGTACTTCATTTACAGATGCTGTAACCTCTGTCTTTGTGAAGGAAAAGGTTCAACTGGATCTTTTTACATGTAATCAGTGGAGGGAGAAGTATTCAGATCCTTCACTTAAGCAGAATTACAAAAAAAAAAAAATACTGGCATGGTAAAATTCCTCCATTATAAGTAAAGGTCTTGCATTGAAAATCAAACTGAAGTAAAAGTACATAAGTAAGAGTAGAAATTTGATTAAAGTTATAAAGTAAAAATACAGGTTGGTTCCCTCCGTCTGTCTTTTAAGAAAAAGAGATATAAGACATTTTTAGCCATATGATGTTTTAAATTCAACATGTTTAAAACTTAGAATGTTGACATTTACAGTAGTAGATCTGTGGGACTAACATGCTATGCCCATCTTGTTTTATTTAACAGTTATATTCATACAATCATACTAATTGGGATTAATGGATAAATATGAATGGACAGGAGGGTAAGTGTTAGCAATTCTCAATGTAAAAAAATTTTTCTTTCACTTTTGTGACTGGTGTGTCCATGTTCATATACCCTGCATTGAACAATAAGGTGTGAACACACAGGGTAAAGTATCAGAGTTGTGCTTTTTGTAATCCATCTTTGGAACATTGTAGTTTCATCATGGCAGACCCATATTGATAACAACTGCTGTCACATAATAACGTAGATTTGTGTATGTGCAGTTGGGTTCCTTTAGTATTGCAATAGCCTTTTCCTAAGTCCCTATGAATTCTCCTTCAAATTTTTCCTTGACCTCACAACATTTTCCATCAAAGTCAGTGAAAAGTGGTTAGGAAAGGAGAAGTTTTTTTGCGGGTCCTTTTGTTGGGTATTAAAAACAAACTGAAGCTCCTGAATCCTGAGCCAAACCTGAAGGCAACAGCAAACAAAAAGTTATAGTAAAGTTTTGAAATTTTTTTGTAAAATCTGATGATTGTAGGACACTGAGATCTTAAGTATTTCCTGCCTCAGTTGCAACACTGTTGTATCCAGAGTTGAAGACAGATGATTAACTGGAAACAACAGGTTCAGTGTGGAATAAACAGCTGTAATGCTTGCAGTATTGATGGGATTGTTTGGACATTTAGCATCCACCTTGGCAACAACATTGCTCCTTTGTCAGTTTATGATCTTGGCATTCGCATTGCCGCCAAACGATGAAAGTTACTGCAGAGCTTGGGTCAGTCAACAGAGTCAGCTACAGCATTGCAGTCAGTTGATGAAGTTGGCGGACAGGCTGTGGCTGCAGCGGGCGGAGCGCACCTTGAGCTCATGGTAACACTGGACAAAGCTGTGATAGATAAAGGTGATGGGCAGCGCCAGCAGCACAATGCCACTCACCACACAGAGGCCACCCAGTACGCGGCCAGCCACCGTCACCGGGTACATGTCACCATATCCCACTGTTGTCATGGAGATGATGACCCACCAGCAGGCGGCAGGGATGCTGGCGTAGTCCTGATTTCCAGCTTCCAGGTCTAGGCCATGTTCAAGCAGCTGGGCCAGTGAGCTGAAGATAGCCATGGCAACACAAATGAAGACCAGCAGCATCACCATCTCACGGTAGCAGCGTCGCAGCGTCAGGCCAAGCGTCTGCAGGCCCAGAAAATGACGTGCTAGTTTGATCACCCAGAAGATCCGCATTATGCGCAGGATGCGCAGGGTGATGCCGGCACGCTGTACTTGAGAGTTTTCCCCCGTCAGGATCGCCACAGTAACTGAAATGTAGTACGGTGTGATGGCCAACAGGTCAATGATGTTCAGAGGTCGTCGGACAAATTCACACTTATCATGAGACACCAGGAAACGCACAATACACTCAGCTGTGAACCAACCAATACAGACCGCGTCGATGATCCTGTAGGGAGGCAGTCAATTGGAGAGAGCGGGGATCAATCAGAGAGACAAAGTCAGAAATTGAGAGTCAAGATATGCACCAATTAATTTATAGACAGACAAGATGATCCAGTTGGAGTTAGAGATGTGAGACATGAACTTATCAAAGACAGAAAAAAATATCACCTGTGAAACACACTAAACACATATAAAGTATATCTACATGTATCTATGTACAATATAAATAGATCTGTATATACCACAGTATGTGTCCTTGGGTAGTGTGAAATGTGTCCTACCTGTGCTGGTCCAGGGTCTCATGGGCCTTCCAGTCCGGTAAGGTGCTGGCACAGAGCATCACCAAGGAGATGACCACAAATAGCACTGACACCGAGGCGAGGATCTGTGCCGCCAGCGAAGAAGTGGGCTCCTCGAATATCCTTCTAATCCTCTCCAGCCAACGGCTCTGGTGCTCTCTGGGGCAACGAGGCTCCTTCTCGGGGAAGAAGTGGACGAAGCAGTCGGACATGCGGTCGTCAAGGCGTCGCTGGCAACATGGCTGCAGGTCAGAGCTCTCCAAGCCCCAGTACAGCATCTCATTGTAGAAGGACAACTCGCACATTTGTGGCACGAAGCGTAACTTGCCGTGCTGCACATACATCATGATGAAGCTGAAGGCCTCTGAGTGTCGGTCGAAGAAAAATTCGTTCCTGTCGCGGTCATAGTCATCACAGAGCTCCAGCAGCTCACTCTCTGACACGCAGCGATGCAGCCGGCTGAGTCTGCTGAGAGGGAGGCGCTTCATGAGCTCCACGGAGAAGGAAAACCTGCGACCGCCAACATTCAGGGTGCAAAAACTGCTCCCAAACTTCATCTTATTTTAGCTTAAAAACAAAAAACGCTCCCAAACTTCATGTTAATTCAGCTTAAAATGAAAAACTGTTCCCAATTTTCAATTTAAAAACAGAAACTGCTCTCAAATTTCATCTTGATAAAAAGACTGCTTCCAAAGTTTGTCCTCTGTTGGCTTAAAAACTCAGGCAACTTCCAGACTTTTTTTTTGTGATAAAAACTGCTGTGGACTGCTGTTTTCAAAACTTAATTTTTCTTTTGTTAACACCTCAGGTTGCTTATAGACTTCATCCCTGCATACAAGCGCTATCCTTTGTCAATGAAACTTTAGAAACTAAACTTACAAGCTATATTTTCTGGTAATAAAAAGAGTTCTGCTTCCAAACCTCAGTTTCTATCTGTTTGAAGTACCAGCTGCTGCTTTCAGACTTTGTTGTCAGTTAATGACAACAAATGCAGCTTCCAAACTTAATTTGTCTTTGTTAAAAATTCATTCTGCATCACAACTTCATTATCTGTTTGTTAAAATTGAAGTGGCTTCCAAAATGTAAGCTTTGGTAATCTTCACTTTGTTTTAGTTAAAAAAAAAAAAAAAAAATTCAGTCTCTTCCAAATGTTACTGTTTATCCTTTAAGCTTCCAAACTCAGTTTTCCGTTAAAAATAAAAACAGGGTGCTGATTCCAGACTCCATCTTCCATCGCAAACAGAAACTCTCATCATCTTGACATTTTCATCTTCTTATGAAAACCTTGATTGCTTGCAAACATATTTTCTTCATAGCTTAAATAGAATTTAAAAAAAAATGTATCAGTAACCAACAACAAAATGAAGGTTGTTTCTGTTTTTAACATACAGTGAACTTCCGGCCTAGATCAATTTTAAATTTTCTCATTCTCACACATTCACTGCATAATTGTATAATTCTAGTCAAACTAGATGATATTTAACCCCCCCCCCAAAAAAAAAAACAACAAGACAAAGTAATTTCGGTGCTGATTACTCTGAGCTGCTGCAGTTTTAGACATATGAACTCACTCTGAGCCAGCTATGCTTTTACATCAACATATTGATTTAACACACTCTGTTTAAAAACTCACCAGATATGAAAAGCGTCCTCAAAGTGAAACCAGGATCAATCAACAATCACAGCAGGTATTTGGTTTTAAAGTCTGAACAATCACAGTGGAGCAGTGGATCCTTTTATACTTCTAGACAGTATTTCTTCTGTGCTGAATCTGAGACTGGAGAGAAGCAGCACCTCTTCCTCTTCCTCTTCCTCTTCCTCTTCCTCTTCCACCTCCTCCTCCTCCTCCTCCTCCTCCTCCTCCTCCTCCTCCTCCTCCTCCTCCTCCGCCTTCTGCTGTCTGAGTGGAGGCAGATCAGAGTCGATGAGTCAAACAGCAGTCAGTCTGAGCTGGAGAGTTTTGGTTTGATTTAGAAGCTGCATCTGATTCTTCCTTTTTTTGATATTCTTTGCCCACTCATCCTCCTCCCCTTCTTCTCCTGTCTTACATTTCATTTTTCCTCCTCTTCTCCTCAGATCCGATGATCTCCATCATTGATCCAAGTTAAACATTAATCAATTTCATTATGATTTTATGTTTCAGTGAACATCAAACAGCAGATCTGAATAATGAGTCAGATCTGCTAAATTCATTAACAACCTGCAGAGTTTATCCAGTAGAAACAGCTCTCTCTGCTGGAGGATCCTGTAAACTGCAGATCATCATTAGCATCAGGTTCCCCAGGTCAGTTTGATTTAAAGTTAAATCTGTAAACACAAGGTTGAACTATGTGTCTTCAAAGTTCTTCTGTTTCTCTCTTTGTTTTTCTTTTGTCATGCAATTTCTATTTAGTAAGGACTGAATGGTATGAAAATCAAATAATTTTTGATCAAATATGATGGGAAAAACTAACTGGGCAAAACCACCAACTTAGGGAATTAGCAAAATTTTACTTCAAGTTTTACTTCATATCAAAAATAAACAACTTCACATAAGTTTTGTTGAAGCAGTGAGACAGGCTTGTTAATTTTGCACATCTTCAATTTTTTACCTTAGTTGGTTTTTAAAGTGCAGGCTGAAAACAAACCACACAAGTGAACATGCATTCAAAATGGCTTTTGTCATGTGCAGCCCACAAGACCCACAAGAAGTCTGCATTATAAAAAATGGCCCAGACTTAGCAAAAGCCAACCACAACCTACTGAAAAATGTGCACTGTCAAAAAAACAAAAAACAAAAAAACAACTTTGAGAAATGGTTAAAAAAAAATTCTGGCAGCAAGAGTTGCCGAACAGTTGCCATTAAATTACCGTAAAATGCATTTATTATTCTACAATAAACATTAATAAATTAAGATTTTTTGCTTTAATCATCCTCTGGATATCTAGAGTTTAACTTGATCAGAAGAGCAATTCTGTGTCATTAAAAAACTTCTATAAAACATAAATCCATCTGAGTTTGCTGCTGTCTGTCTCAGGTTGAACACTTTCGATAGATAAAGTCTGAAAAAGGGAAAATAATAATCATTAATCCAACAGCATGTATATTTATGGATCTTCAGCCAGCAGAGTTCTCCAAACACTGTGATCAAACAAGAAATTCAGCACTGCTCCAAACTCACATCAGCCAGAGACAAGGCAGAAGAGTCAGTGGTTCACACAGTGTTGAAGTGTTGAATTGTTGAAGTCAAAGACTCTTAATCCTCACCTGGGGAGAAAAAACTTTGTGACTGGTTAACTGCTTCCTGAATGACTCAGGGATCTGGCTACAGCCAAGGTGCGCATGTGAGGTTCCTTTTTTTTTTTTTTTTAATTGATTCAAAAGTCTCTGTACAATGTGACATTAGTTTATAACATTACGCCTGTGAGCATGATGACACAAACGCTGATACAGTCAAAGAAAAAAAAGCAGAAGTAAAACCAATAAATATTAAAGTATAATACAATTACATGACAAATGATTAAAAGGAATTGATTGAATAAAGTAACATAAGATAAAATGTTTTACTAGAAGGGATTAGTCAAAATACAAATACCACTTACCAAAGTTTGTACATTTTGGACATAATGACCGAAGATTATCAAGTTAATCTGACTTGCATTAAATTAAACCAACTCCTACTGTAAGAAGTCTGACTAAGTTTTCCAATGATGCTGAATGTGAATAATCCTGAAAGACACTTGTTTGAGCTGCGAGGAGGTTTCAGCTCTCAATAACATCTGATCCTTTAAACACAGCTCAGGCTGAGTCTCAGGCTGTGGGCTAGATGAAAAAGAAAAATCTCCTTTGTTTAACACAAATTTCATTTGTCTTTTTGATTACTAAGTTTCTGTAATCTCTGAGAAACAAGTTTTGAAGTTCTGCCCTTCAGTTCACAGCTCTTAGTCCTCCAGTCTCAGAGAGCTGGACCTTAGTAGCAATTACCTGCAGGATTCATGAATCCTCTGTCTGCTGGACTGAAGAGCCCACGCTGTACACTGAAACTCCCACATCAGATCACGTTAATTTTTCATATCAGCATTTCTGAGTATTTTCAATCAGGATTTGATTGAAATACATACATGACCTCTGATATACAGAAGCTCATATTGTTTATTTATCATGTGATTTGAATGTACTGCATTTTCACAATAATGTTTTTTTCTTCTTGTTAATTAATGTCCCTTCAGAGTGTTTGTAACCACTTGGATATGAGTAATGAAGGTCTACTTTCTGTTCTCAGCTCCCAGTCTTCCAGTCTCAGAGAGTTGAACCTGTGTAGGAACAACCTGCAGAATTTGAGAGTGAAGCCGCTGTCTGCTGGACTGTACACTTGAAACTCTAAGATCCAGATTCAGTAACCCTTCCACATTTAAATCCTGGTTTACATTATTGGATAAACTTGTAACCTGCATATGATTGTCTCTGATGATATGATCTCAAAACACAGGTCTTTAGTTTTGTCTCACTCTTTTTACATGAACATATTTTACATTGTTTGGTTTTCAAGTCTGAACCCTGAAACTTGAAATATAAGAAATGAATCTGAGATCCATTATCAAACCAGTAAATTGATGAATAAAATAGGTAATTTGATCATTCCCATATATTGCAGTAACACAGTAACCTTTCAGCCCTGCACTATCCTCAGATATTGTGACATATGGCTTTGTGTGTTTGCAGGCTGTCAGAAAAAAGAGGTAGGATTTATTTCTCTGGCCTCAGCTCTGAGCTCTAACAACTCTCATCTGAGACACCTGGACCTGAGCTACAATCATCCAGGATACTCAGGAGTACAACTGCTGTCTGCTGGACTGGAGGATCCACGCTGGAGACTGGACATTCTGAGGTATGGTGAGGCCTGCTGTTGCCACAGACAATGGCTGTTAGAGGAGGTATACGCTGGACTGATTTCTCTGTCACACCGTCAGCCAGGCTCATATGACCCTGACCCACCAAGCTGACCTCATCAAGAAGAGCTGGTGATAATATTATATCTAGTTATTGTGTCAACTGACGATGTAAAGTGTATAGTGTATAGACTACAGCAATGTAATGTCTATGTCTGTCTGCTGAAAGAGACTGTGCTGGTCTGACCCCACTCCTCCTTTCAGGGTGGAGCCTGGTGGAGTCAGATGGTTGAGACCAGATCTGAGGAAGTATAAATGTGTTTTTAAGTTAATTAATGGAAACAAAGCGGCACATTCAACCATCTTCACACTGCCACATGACTCATTCAGATAGGAGGTCATGAGTCATCAGATTGTCAATAAATGAACAACATATGGATCAATAACTGCAGCTGTTTTGTATCTTGTCGTCTCCATCAGATTATTGTGAACTCACAGTCGACACAATCACAGTAAACAGAAACCTCAGAATATCTGACAACAACAGGAAAGTTAGACATGTGAGACAGGATCAGTTGTATCCTGATCATCCAGACAGATTTGACCACTGGCCTAAACTGCTGTGTGAAACTGGTCTGACTAGTCACTGTTACTGAGAAGTTGAATGGAGAGGACTGGTTTCTATGGCAATGACTTACTGATCAACAAGAGATCAACAGAAGAGTTTGTTGGTTTGGAGGAAACAATCAGTCCTGGAGTCTTTACTATTATGATGATATTTATTCTGTTTATCACAATAACAACAGGCCAATACCAATAACAACAGACCTGGTCTAGCTTGTTTGGATCCTATGTTTCTGTGTTCTAAAGGTGGGAAGAGTCTTGTCCTGTTTGAGAAACTCTCCCCTTGCTGACCAGATAGTTCAGTTTGTTAACACACAGCTGATGTTCTTTAGCACCAGACTGAGCTCTCTTTCATTGTAAATGCAATTCAGTTGCTGTTTGTGGGACAGACAGTTAAAGACTGACATGTTGAAATTGTGTCCCTGAGGGGCAAACAAAAAAACACAACATTACAGAAAACACATTATCAAATCAGTTGCACTGCAGGTGTTATTCCCATTAAACTGGGACTGCAGTCCAGTTGACTACTTTATCCATGTCAAGTCTGTTAGAATACAAAAAAATCTAGTCTAGAATTTAAAATAACTTCTGAAGGGTATACTGTGATGATTAACATTTCATACATCCTGCACAGAATTATGGATTTGGAACAGAGACTGTTAGTGTGAGAGTGTTAATGATCAAGCAGGGTGTGTCCTCGGACTGTACATAATGTCTCAGTCCTGAAAAACAAATTATAAAATTATTGATTAAACATAGAAATAAACAGATTCTATTCAGTTGTGTGATTTAGTGAGCTTTTAATGTTAAAGCAAGAAAAAAACTGTGACAATCTCTTTTATAAAAATTAATGTAAACCAGCAGCAATATCTTAATAGAAACTGAATCTACTTACAAACTGCGAAAGAGAGAGATTATTTCATGATGAATAAATGTCAGCTGGGGTTGGGGGGGTTGTCTAGTCTCCATGGTGACATGAAAACAGGACTGTGGGATGCTGAGGGTCAGAGTGATGGACTGGTTTACTGTTTCCTGCTGCTTTTGGAAAATAAAAGATCACTTGATTAAAAACAAGGCTAACAAGAATGGAACTCAGGAGGGTGCAGACCTCCGCAAAGGCAAATGTCATGTTTGAGAAATAAATTCAAATTCAAAGTAAATGATCTGGATCTGCCCCATAATGTAATTGGTACTTACCTGGTCAGTTTTCCCATCCATTCATTGAGTTTGGTGCCTTTGGTTTGGTAGATTTGTGTAATCCTATAGACAAATAAACTAACAAACCAACATCCAGAAATGGGTGATCACATAACCTTTTTGGCAGAGATATTATTATTATTGTCGTTATTATTATTATTAATAATATTAATATTAATATTATCAATATTACTACTATTATTATTATTATTATTATTATTATTATTATTATTATTATTATTAACAACAACAACAACAACAACAATCATCATCATCATCATCATAATAATCAGAATCATAATAATCCAGTGGGCCAGTCAGCAGAAACTGTGTGGTCGGCCTCTCTGTCGGGCAATTTGACAATGTAATAGATCTGAAGTGACAGATCAATGCACTTAAAGACAGAGACACCCTTCCTCTTTCTCCTCCTCCTCCTCTTTACTACATTATAGGAGCAGGTGTGTGGGGCTAATGATGGGGTGAACGGTCTCCTGGGAGAAGCAGAGTAAGAATCAGCAGTGTCTCCTCGGTGGAGGTACTGAAAGACGAGCTGCCAGGAGGGACAACAGGCTCCACCCACCTCCGACCTTCACCTCCTCTACTGGCGCCAACACACCTCCTCCTCCTTCCCTTCTAATTCACTGTAGAAAATTGTCCTCCTCCTCATCCACTGGCAACAACACTCCTCCTCCACCTAGTCCACCAGAGACAACAATCC
This sequence comes from Istiophorus platypterus, assembly GCA_016859345.1. Taxonomy (NCBI): domain Eukaryota; kingdom Metazoa; phylum Chordata; class Actinopteri; order Istiophoriformes; family Istiophoridae; genus Istiophorus; species Istiophorus platypterus. The sequence goes on from CM029124.1 coordinate 76,530, forward strand.
TCCTCCTAGTCCTCCTCTAACCTTATGGATATGATCAATTAAAACAAATGTAAATTTCCCAAATAAAACTTTTCTACTAAGAAGTTTGTGAAAGTCAGTCTGACAACCTTATGGATTATATTAGGAAGAGTAAGAATGAGAAATATATAATTTAACAGCTGCGTTGTTTGTTGTCATCACAATTGTTAGTCTGTTCCACTCCCTCTTTTCCATTGTTGTCTGCTGGGTTACCCTCCCTTGTGTCTTTTGTTTGTCTCCAGTTTGTCTCTATCCCTGTGTGTGTGTATTGGATGTGGCTATCCAGTTCCCTCCTGCTGCCAATTCACCTGCACACCTGAAACCTATTGACTATTCACCACCTGCAATACAAAGACCCAGGATCTTCACTCTATTCTTTGACAAATCATTCAGTCTGCCTTATGGTACAAACACATGACTAACTCTTAAACAAAGTTTGTATTTCTCCTTGTTTTTGCTCAGCTCCTGTTTATTCCTATGCTTACTTGTGCTCCAGGTCCATCCCCCACTGCTGCTCCTGTGTGCTTGCCTTACCTAGCTCCACATCTGTTTTACTGTTTTGCCAAGCTCCATCCAGTTTTGCCTGCCTTGCTAAAGTGTCTGCCCTGGCTTGATTCCCCTATTCCTCATCATTGCCCAGGCACAGGGCAATCTGCTTCTGAATTTTTGGAAACTATGTGTTATAGCTCTGTGTTTAAGTCCAGATTTTCACAAATCTTAGTTTGTGATGGTTGAAGCCTTTTTGTAGTGGTTTTGAGTGAGCTTCCTTGTGGTTGTTTAGAGCAGTTCTAATAATGTAGACTTTTCCCTGTTTCTCAGATTTTCATTCTAATTCCCTGTTTTCAAAAAAAAAAGTGTTTGTGTTATGAAATGGTTTTGCCAAATACATTTTGAGGAAAACATAATCACAGCATTTTTTTTTGTTTAGTCCAGTCAGTGTTAGGTTCTTGTACTTGACAAAAGTCATAGGTAAGTGTGCATGTCCTTAGTCCAACCTGTGCTCAGGGTTAAGATACCAAACATTTCTGTTTACACTCAAGACTGATGGTAGTTAGGGTTCAATACTGAACCAAATACTGTGTGCAGTCCATTTTTATTTACAATCTAAATAAAATATTATCACTCCAAAAAAGATGTGTAAAATCCATTTTTAATGCAAATGATTCTATTTTGTTTGTATGGGACTCTTCTCCAACTCAAGCCATGTCCTGATTACAGTCTGCCTTTATTGTTTTTATCTCTATATCTCTGCAGAGAGTTGTGTTTGCAATGAATGTTGCTAAGTAAAAAATCTGAATTCTCCCTGCTGCCATCTAGACACTTTGCTGGTACTGAACATGAAACTGTCCAATCTTACAAATACCTGGGACTTTACACAAGAGTTTGACTTTTAAACAACATGCAGAGCAGGTTCTCCATAACCATCAGGTTCTCGGTAAACTCTGTTCTACTCTGCTCAATTAACTACAGGTGTTCTCCTATCAAGGTTTGGAAACATCTCAAAGATTATAAAGAGAAATGGAAGGCACCTGAGCCAAATTTCAAGAGTCTGAATATGTGAAAAATTATTTTTCTGCTTTGTCTTTCTGAGCATATTGAGTGTAGATTAATGAGGGGAGAGTGATTCAAATGATCTTAGCATAAGGCTGCACATAACAAAATGTGAAGAAAGGGAAAGGGGTCAGAAAATTTTTGCATGGACTATAAGGTAGAACAGGTGATTTTATTAATCTGCCTGATCAGACAGATTATTAAATTAGTGATACAAACAGAAACCTCATCCACTCCCTCAATATAAAAGATGTGATGGAATCTTTTATATGTGTTATATGTGAATACTTTCAGAATGCACTTTACGGATTGAAAGAATCGACATGATCTGTTATCTAATTAAAGTCAGGGCTGACTTTTTGAATACTGAACCAAAATGACCTAAATGCAAAAAAAACATGTTGTAAAAAGCTGGTGGGCTCTAAACACAATTAGAAAAAATGATCAGCAGGAAAAAATGAACTCCCGATTTAAGCACATTACATTTAGGAATTTCAAATCAAAGGTTGTTTTGGTCTGAGACCTACGGAAGCTGAGAGCGGCCATGCTGCCAACAGTTTTTAAATGGAAAAGTTCAACAATTTATGAAGTACATATTCATTTTGTTACCGAAAGTTAAATATGTGTCTCTTTTTCTTACATTGAGATATATTACATTTTCTCTTTGATGACGTTATTTTATTAAGACTATTTATCTGAAATAATGATTGAATTATCTCATCAATGTAGAACATCAAACCATGAAATCCTAATAACAAGATACCTTTCATTGCTAAAGGACACACTCATTAAATGGTCCTCCTAGAATATAATAAAGATAATTTGATCTTGAGATAACGCGATAATTCATCTGTTGGGAAAAGTGACAAACATATTATGGCCGTTGGGCTTCTGCAGCACACACCTTCTCTGTGTTTCTGATATAAATAAGGTGTTTGGTCATCATTCATATTACTTTACATCACTCAAATATATAAAAAGTCAGCACTTCAGAGAAATATACATTTCATCTCCACATCAATGCTCACATAATAAAAAGCAACTGTATTTTACACTGCTGATATCAGTTCCTATTATATTAGTTCCTATTGTTGTTATTCAAGTCAGTAAACATGAGTACAGCAGAGAAGTAAACATGGCTTCACATCCTCAGAGTAAAACACCAACATTACTGCTCATACCTAAGCTGTTTACACAAAAAAATGCCAATAGGAGTTTATTTAACAGCGCCATTGTTTCCTTATAATTCTTTAGAAGGTTCCTGGTCTATAAAATTGATTATAAAGGAAAATCCAAGTCAAAATATTTTAAGGAAAATGTAATGTTATGAGATAAACTCATAATATTAGAAAAAGATAAGACAAAACATGATGAGAATGAGGTCCTTATATTACCAAATAAATTGTAAATTTAAGAACAAGGTCAAAATCTGTTAAGATTGTAAGATTCAGTGTATCATCTACTAAAGATCAAAAATAAAGACAGATGCCCCTCTCATTTACCTCAGAACTAGTCAGAACATCTTAAAACATTTCACACTGATAAGAAGCAACGACTCCATTTAAGATGCTGTAACCACTAAACCTTTGATTACTTTTACTTACGGGATTAAGTAACCTAAAGTTACTGATCAAAAATCAACTAGTCTAAATCAAACAAATATTTTTGTTGACTCTGAATGTTTTGGGATTAAACTCTCAGCTAAATTGTATCATGGTCAGCAGATGTCCCTTTCTGAGATCAAAGTGGGTACCTACAGTATTTCTGTCCTCAGCTGGTGGATTAACTGGGATGGTGGTGTTGACTGGTAGATGTAGATACACAACTGGTGGAGCTAATTCTCCAGTTGGTATCATTAAACCACTGTGGGAGAAGAGGACAAAAGTTATTAAAAGGGCTCCGGTCAAACCTCAGGAGATAGAAAAACCATGTGGAGAATATAATGTAAATCTGACCTTCCTGTTTGTTTCATGAGTTAAAGTGAGGAAGGTTCCAGTCTCTTCATCATTCCAAACAGAGCATTTCAAGCAACAACAAAACTTACCAAAATGTTTATTTAAATAGAAACAGTGATGTGTTGAACACCCTGTTAAACATATCACCATTGTGTTATGCACGCACCTTGCCTTTTATATATGGTGGGTACACAGCCCCTCCCAATTGTTTCAAACCCTTTTGAGGAAACATGTCATTCAACCTGGATACATGGCAAAACATTCACATCAAAATTTATTCACTACATTTGACCAGGTCTGTTCCAGTCTGGTTTCAGTTGCTGTCCATCTAGGATCTCCCACTATAGTGTTTGATATTGAGACTCTGATCTTCAGTTGTTCCAATAATTGTATAGTACTTTTTAGATTGTGATTGGAAGTGAAGGTGCTTTATACATAAGGAAAATGAAACAATAAAACACAACAAATCAATCATAATTGTAACAAATGAAACCACCAGACAAAGGACTCACAAAAATGACCTGAAAAAACAAAAAACAAAGTTCCAAAAATCAGGGCCTTTAGTGACAGCTCAGTACACAGGCAAAACACTCAGGCAGATAAAACCAAAAAGGATGAGGCAAAGGCAAGTCCAAAAAACTAGCAAGTGCAAAAACTACCGGGTAGACAATGCACAGGGACAAAAAGGCTAGAAAATTTGTACAGGAATGAATGGAATGAAGAAAGAGACTAAACAGTGAATACACTAAGAAAGTGGGGACATTGAGACACAATTACAAAACATTAGAGTGGAGAATCACACTGGCAGGAAAGTTGAGGGCAGGAACTAGAATCTGCAAGAGGGAAAAGAGGGAAAGTTCGTGAGGGAAAGTTAGTGAAACCAAAATAAAGTAGGAAATACAACAAACAACAAAATAAATGAAAACATGACTTAGGAGGTAGAACGGGACATGAAAGTGCCCCCCTCAAGGGACAGCTCCTGAGGGCCAAGACTGGTCAGGATGTGGGTGATGAAAGACCTTAAAGAGGTAAGGATCCAATATGTATGCAAGGAAAAACAGAAACTTCCCTTCCAGGCCATACTCCTCCCAGTCCACCTGGTATTGATGGCCATGCCCCATAGACAAATTGCCAGAAGATGTTTAACGAAATAAGCTGGGCAATCATCAATTGACCGGGGGCTGGAGGGGGTCTGGAGGAAGAAACCAGAAGTCTCTCCTTGAACAGCTTGACACTGACTATTTGGAAGGTTAAATGGATTTCCAAGGGTCTGAGGAGCTTGAGATGAATAGCCACATGATTTGCAACCATGGAGATTGGGAACTGACCTGCAAAACGGGAAGCCAACTTACATAACTTGACCAAAGAGGAAGTTCCTGCATGAGAGCCTAACCCTCTGGCCCATCTCAACATCTGAAAATACCCATGGATAAGAACCTAGGCTGAGGGAACATCAATTTGGTCTTGAGCTCAAGATAGAAGTAAAATGGAAAGGTGAGAGACCAGAGGCAGAGCAGGGTACAGTGCTGTGCACATACTGAATCAAAATGAGGTTTTTATTCCATGAGGTGGGGTGTTGAGAGACCAGTAGGCAGGTCTCCAGCTACTGATTCAACCTCTGTCTGTCCATTGGATTGAGGGTGGTTACGGGGAGAGAGGCTGACAGTAGCCCCAATTTGGGTATAGAAAGCCTTCCAGAACTAAGCAATGAATTTGGCCCCCAATCTGACACCATGTCACTAGGGAGACAAAGTAGACAGAAAACATGGAACAAAACTGCCATCTCCTTTGTTGTGGGTATCTTAGGCAACAGAATGAAGTTCATCATTTTTGAAAAACTGATCCACTACCGTAAAGACAGCGATGTTACCTTCAAAAAGGGGTAGTCTGGCGAAAAGGTCCAGGAAGATTTCCGACCAGGGTCATTGGGGCACATGCAGAGGGAGCAGGAGACCAGAAAAAAGGTTGTCAGGAGGTCTTTCAGCAGGCACTCACATGGCAAGCTGCCTTATATTCTCCCACCTATTGTTCCAAGTATGGCAAACAGAAGTGCTGTTTTATCAAAAAGATGGTCTGAAATTCTTAGAACCTGGACGATGAAAAAGAGTAAAATTGAAACCACTGAAAAACTGGGCTCACTTTGTCTTGATTTGAGCTGCTTAGCAGTTCTGATGTTTTTGAGGTTCTTGTGGTCAGTCCAAACCAGAAAAGTTTGTTCATCCTCCACTCCTCCAATACCACCTTGACAGCCAGCAGCTCCATATTGTTCACATAATAGTTCCTCCCCACCAGGAAGAGTTTTCTGTGATAGAAAGGTACAAGGATGTAGCTTGTCCTGGAAGGAACCAGAAGCCCGGTCTCCAGCATCTGAGGTCTCCACTTCCACAACAAACTCTAGATGAGGGTGTGGGAGGCTGAGGATGGGAGTGAAAGTGAAACTGGTCTTGAGGATCTGGAAGGCTAGTTCAGCCTGGGGGGAACACTGGAGCTTGATATGAGAGGAGGTTAGAGCAGGTAATGGGGCAGCAACCAAGCTGAAACTTATAACAAAGATTCTGTAAAAATTGGCAGACCCAAGAAACTTTTGCTGTTTAGAGGGTGTAGGCCAATCAGCCACCACAATAAAATTGGCAGGGATTCTGATGTTTTTCTGTGAGATGCCTGATGTTAGTTTGCTCATCAGGAGTGAAGATGAGACTATCATGCAGGTAAAAAAATGTTTTTATTAACAATCTCTTGAGGCACATCATTATCCAGAACCTGAAATACTGCTGGTATGTTACTTAACAAAAATGGCAATCACAAGGTACTCATAACAACCACAAGGGGTATCAAAGGCAGGCTTCCACTCATCCCCCTCCCTTATTCTCATCAAATGGTAAGTATTCCTATGATCTAAATTACAAAAAAAAAAAAACTAAATACCTTGTAAAAGTTCAAAGGCAGAAGAAATAAGGGGGGTGTTTTTGATGGTGATGATATCAAGTACATGATGGCACCAGGGTGAATAAAACCAGTTCCAATGAGGCTGGGATGTACTTGTCCCTCTCCAGAGCCAAAAATGAGTAGAAATTCCCTCTAGGAGGAGACATTCAGGGCAGCTGGTCATTGGTGCAGTCATATTCATGGTGAGGAGGTAGGGAGGTGGTGCAGGAGTTGCTGAAAACTTCTCGAAGAACGATGATTTTTTTCTGCACTAAACAATGTGTTTTGTATTAGTAGAGGAGTTTTTTTAATGAAAAATCTTAAACTGTAGAGTAACTACAGCTGTCCAATCCAGGACAGTGAAAAAAATGTAACATTTACCTTTGAAAAATAGTTAGTAGAAATACTTAGTAACATACTTAGTAATACTCAAATAAAGTGCAATATCTCAAAATTGTATTTAAGTACAATACTTGAGTAATTATACTTGTTTACTTTCCACCACTGGCATTTACATCCACATAGATCTGATCACAGTGTGAGACAGACATCTCCAGATGTGGTCTGGTTGATCCAATTGTGTCCCATTTTGGTCTGCATGCATTTATACCTGTATTAACATGCATAAAATATACAGATGCAGTATTTTATTACATTTTATGCCAGGTGTAAATAGGGTATTAGTGTCAAGATACTCATCGTCCTCATTTCAGCATCAACGGTTTCCAAGAGTTTGAAGTTTTTCTAGGGGTGAAATTTTTGTGGTCTGTATGTCCTATAGCAGCTAAATGATGAACTGATGTTCCACCAGTTCACTCTGATCAGACTTTTCCTACTTGAAATCATCAACTGATTGTCAGCATTCCTGTCCTGGTTGTTTTTATTCTGTCCATTCTGTCTCTCTGTCCTTCCCTGCAGCCATTTTCCCAGTTCATGCCCTTCTTCTGCCAAGCTCAATCCATCCACCAGATGCTCAACAGATGTTTTTCCCACCTTTTCCAGCCCAACTGCTTGACCACACACACTCAGACCCAGTTCCCAGTTTCCTATCCTGACCCCTCTTTATTTATACAAGCCCATCTCCACCTGTCTCCAGCTAGATCACTGTTGCCCTTCATACAGTCCATGCTGTATACTCCAGAACATGCAACCTGTACCTGAACCTGAACCTCTCTGTCAATCGGCCCATAAGTCTTTATTGTCATCTGTTTCATCATTAAACTCACTCCACTGCAGCTGTCTGCCGGCTAGTTTTGCTGGATTTAGGTCATCTATCCTGTTGCCTCATATGCGTACTTCAATCTGAGTTTTATCTTATTCTGACACATTTCATGTACGACTGCTTGACTTCAGCCAACATTAAAACAAAACTATTCAAGTACTTTGTTTTGTTTTGTCAAGTGAAAAATAGTTTTTTGGTACTCATTGATCATAGCGACAGAGGGCTGGGTCGAGGTGTGTCTGACCTTCCTTATTGCTTTGCAGGGATTCCTAGTGCAGGTCTACAGTGATGATGAGTCCTGTGTATGTGTGTTTGTGTTTTATTGCAGAAACCAGAGAAGCAGCAGGGGGAGCGACCAGCAGACAGCAGGATCATCTCTGGGTGTGGACAAGGTCAGGGGTCAGAGGTCAGAGGGTTAGTGGGCGGTGGCTGGGTTGATGTTAGGAAACAGAACAAGAAGAAAAAAAAACAGAAGAGGAGGTTAGTTAAGCAGGGTGATTTTTGGACCTTTAATTATTTTTACAATAATCACTGAAGATCCAGTTGGTCCACGAGAGGAAGCAGAGGGACCAGAGAGACTTCCCTCACCTCTAAACCCAGCCTGAACCAAGCCTGAACATATCCTGAACCTTAATTTTCTCCAGCAGTAGATTTCCACTAATCATCTGCGTGGATGATTCGATACTCTGGTTGATAGATGCTACAGTTTGTGTGTAGTGACCTCTCTCTCTCTCTCTCTCTCTCTCTCTCTCTCTCTCTCTCTCTCTCTCTCTCTCTCTCTCTCTATATATATATATATATATATATATATATATATATATATATATATATATATATAGATATATATATGTATATATATATATAGTCTTTGCTTTCTTCTTATAGCCTTCTCCTGCTTTTTGGTTGTCAATTACTTTAACTTCATAGTCTAGGCAGCTGCTTAGAGGAGCCCATGGATGCTGATTTCAATGAATGTGAATAAGCCATAGCCATAATATGCTAATTAAGGCCTGAGACCTTGGTAAAAGCTCTGAGAGCTAAAATCTCTTTGGATGCCCAAACTTTTGTCTAGTGCTCCTTGCTCAAAATGTTGAAAGAAATGTTTCATCTTAAACTTTATGCCTTTCGGATATTCTTCTACTCACATAACTATTCACAGTAACAGAAGTTTTGACCAGGGGGGGCCCAAACTTTTTCATGCAACTGTACATTTACTGAATATACTGGTACTGTGCGGTTTATGTTATATTGAACAATTTAAACTTTAAAAATCTGAGTGTGACCCACACATTCCGTTCATAAGTTGAACAATAATACTGCACAACTTAAGAATTTCAAGCTTATATGTTAACAGGCATAATGTACAAGTATTATTCATATAATCTGAGTTGCTCTCATAAAACACGTGTTTCACATGAACCTATCTGCATAAATTAGAAACAATGTGGGAAAAACCCCTGTAACTTGTGATTAAAATGTTAAATAATGATTGGGTCTTATAATTTAAAAAAAAGGGTTGAGTCTCAAAAGCTGTCACTGAACTAGCTAGCTCATTCCAAGCATGTGAAAAACATAGGGCAGCTGAAGTGGATTGATTGAATCACAGAGGAAACAGAGTGAATGAAAATCATGGCAGCAAACAAACAAGAGGTCTGTGCAATGGGAGGAAAAAGTTGACATCAAACTAAATGAGCAATAGTCAGCAATGTTCTCCAAATAAAACAGTTATTCATCTTGTTCTCACAGTAAAAGTGTAGGTTGGTTGTGGACAAAATCCTGATAGTCCACTATCAATTTTCAGAATTTCAATCAGAATTATTTGAGAATTTTACAGAAAGCCCTGATTAGCACCAATTTACAGCCATATGATGTTAGGACTTTACTGATGAACATGAATCAGAAGCAGCAGCAGATGATTTAGTCGAACATTAGTGAAGATAAAGGAATTCTGAGAAAGTACCAGGTGAAAATAAAAAGAACCCCATTTCATGATGAGGACAGAAGGATTCAATTTTAGAGCCAAAACAGGTTTTTGTCCTTTTTACTCAATAGTTTTTTATTGTCTTTTCAAGAAGAATCATTTCTATTAACAACAAACATGGAAAACTTTGCTGTCATGACATAACAAAACACTAGATGTTTTTTCCTAAACAGAAGGTTTGATGCTAACAACTCTCAGTTTAAAGACTCTATCCTTCATAGAAACTTGCATATAAACAGGAAGCTCTTGTCTTTTATATAAATCCCTAAAATAGAATGAAAAATAGAAAAACATTTCTATACAACTGCTACATGTCTTCATTCTATAAACAGCCCTCTACCGGATTTTACTGCAAAACAAGAGTCAAATAAATTTCATATACATTCCTGCTTTATACTTTCCATATATATTTATATTTGTTTATATATACTTTAACAAGCTACTTGTAAATAGTACTCTCTTTGCAACAACAAACAAAAACAATAGAAAGGAAAACGTAAAAAATGTGTCAAGCGGAATACTAATTTGTAAAATTCATTCCCACTCTTCATCTTCGCATCCACGAAATGACCTGCAGCTGCTCAGGTCAAAACATTTATTCTCATTAAATCATTATCTTTTGAGGTTGGAGGTTTTAAATTGTCTGCTGTGCTGACAGTGGAGGAGGAAGAGGAAGAAGAGGAGCCAGAAGTGAAGAACATGACAGTTTATTTCAGAACTGTCTTATTAATTACACTTCTTATCCACCTTTCCACTGCCATCACAGCCAGACACCAGCAAACACACAGGTTTACTGGTCGCACCTAAATGCAACCTGCCACAGACTGACAGTGTCTGACCAAACAGTGTCACAGATGAGATGCAAATAAATCCTGTCTGGTTAAGTTTTTACCAGCTGTCGAGTGTCAATCCTGTTGAGTTTAATTGACGAGTCAGACGTCTCTATGGTGGGTTCACACCAGGACTCTGTGCAATTTCATCAGATTTGTTTCATTAATTCTGTCAGTGTTACCTACATGTTACTATGTTTTGATCAACAGAAATTACATTTTGTTTGATCGTTTTAGTAACAAAAATGTTTCTTTTGTATCTTCTGAATCTTTGCAGGATTTTATCTTCTGAGGGAGTTTAGATCATTCTGGTTCAGAGAGGAGAGAAACATTTCTGCTGATTGAGGGAAACCTCACAGTGAATCTGGGACTCTATTGGATGTTGTCTGAGATCCAGGGATCTGATTAGATATGACTTCAAGGGAGATATGATTTCAATCTTTATCATTCTTTATTTTCAAAAATTTTCAAAACTTTTTTATGCTGTTACATGATTTTTTCTTAAAAATACAACAATTTTGTTTCCTGAAATATGAACAAATATTTACTGAAATAATGTTGAGATATTATATATATATATATATATATATTTTTTTTTTTAATTATTATTATTTTTTTTTGTTTAATTACAACTTTGTTTCCTTTAATATTAAAGTTGTTTTCTGGAACTATTCCATTTTTTAAAAATGAAATATTATTACTTTTTTAACAGAATAAATAATAATAAAAAAGAAATATTATGATCTTTTTTCAAATATTCTTTCTGGAAATATTCTGGTGTTTCTGTGGAAAGTTTCAACTTTGTTTCCAGAAATATTACAACATTTTTCTAGAAAACATACAACTTTGTTTTCAGTGATCCGATGGTCAAGGGAAATTGTTTTTCCTATGACATAACTTAGCTGATGATGTTGAGTTTAACTTTTACTACTCTAATTTAGGGCTGGAATCTCAGTATTTGTTAGAACTTATTTATTGTTGGAATCAGTTTGTTGTATACAAGAGATAAATGTTTAATGTAAAACTGATAATCAGCAGAAATATCACATTCCTCATCAAACCTCAATATTTTTGTTATAGATTTCAAAATCTGAAACTAAAGATAGATAAAAAGGTTTTTTTTTAAAAGGTCTGTCAGTGCCGAGAACCACTCAGGTCTATAGTCCAATCATCAGTCTGCCTCTGAGGAAACCCAGCAGTTTCAAAATCCAATTCAAATTGGAAAAAAAATGAATTTATTCATTACAAAAATTCAAACCGATCTTTCTAAGACTTGGTTTGTGCACACAGATATTATCAACCACTGTTAGCTAACCTCACATTATCAGTAGAGAACTTTTCTTTATTACATTCACTGAACCCTGCTGTTCTCTGTCTTCTCCAGACTTAGATGTTAAGAGTTAACTCAGTTTTTTCTCTGTGGGGTAAAAACTGTGGAGTCCAAGGTTTAGCCTAGCTTAGCACAAAGACTGCAAGCAGATGGAAACTGTTAGCATAACTCAATCAAAAGATTAAAAAGTGTGAGAATCTGTTTATAAACGCTTTTTTCAGAAACTCTGATTACTCAAACCCATGCTGAAATTGCTAATATAACCAATGCCAAAAGTAATGCTAACATTACCAAGCTAATATATAGCCATTTTTAGTGCACCCGTTTTATACAATTAGCTATTCTGATGGTGCTGAGTTACTTTATTTTGTCTGAATGTCCAAGTAGAGGCTAGCAGTTTCCCTCTGCTTCCAGTCTTTGTGCTGAACTAGGCTGAATCGATTCCGGAGACATATGAAACTGAATAATCAGATTCAGGAGGAACCAGAGAACAAAGTGGATTTATGCAAATGTTTATGTTTTTGATACTTATCATAATAATTTCTGTTTAAAGTGTCCATTGTTTGTCATCAACATCATGGTGGATCCATAAAGTCTTCAAAATAATGGAGCAGGAAGTCATATAAACATGTTTCGAACAAACTGCTGCAACGTACAAACAAAGAACATTTAGCTTCAGTTGATGGATTCTGAAAGGGCATTTTCACCATCACACATAAGGACTGCATTTCCCAGAAACCAACTGTTCTCTTACCCGTGGGGCAATTCCACACCTTGTCTGGTTACGATTTCCAATAATTCTTGTTCACTTTGTTTGGCACATTGACCCTTCCTTTTCACTATGTGTTCATGTTTTGTCCTACAGAGTGTTTGTCATGTGCAGTAATCAGTGCTCTTCGTCCACAACAGGCAATTTAGCCTTTGAGACTTCTCTGTTTTATTTTAGGTTTTATCTACAGCCACTGTTAAACTGGTTCATTTTGCTTTTTGAATTTCCATTGAGTGAAATTCATCCAGTGAGGCTTTTTAGTTGCAAAATGAAAATCTGAATAGAACAGATGGATGAAAACACGCTTATTTTCTCTAAATTTGGTTACATTATGTTTTGAACAGTGATGATTCGGGTCTGATCTGCCCCCTGGTGGATTAACTTCTTAACACAAAAAAGTACACAGGCAGCAACAATGCAAACAAGCTGCAAGTACACTTTAATGTTTCACTTTTTCTTCAAAGATTTGGTGTTTTAGATGACATATTAACTGAGAGTACATCCAAATTAAGCCAATTAAATGCAAAAGTTCATCTTTGTCTCTCAGCTTCAGTCTCCACAATTTTCTACAATTTTCTCCCCATAACTTAAAAACTCGAACCATGGATGTTGCAATAATGTGGTAGCACTTCAACTATTCAGCTGTCAGGGAGCTGTAATGGTCACTCATTTTTAACTACAACATATCCAGTCCCACAGCTATTGTTAACATGTATTCATAGTATGTGAGATCCTAATATTAGTCTTGTTGGCTGTGATGCAGTTTTGCTGTGTAATTGAAAAGAGTTTGAAGATAAAGAGATTAAACTATTTTTCTGTTGTACAGGTGTTTAACTGTGGATAGACTCTCAGCTAAAACCACGTGGACACAGTTTGGTTTCACATCAACATAGTTTTTCATTAATTAGAAGGTGGACTAACCTCGGTCTGTGGTTGCCACCCTTCGGTAAGGATGGACACGCTTGTGTCTCCGAACTTTAGTGGCCACCACACCTGCACCAGACCGCAAACACCACAAACCGTCACGGAGGACATGGAGTCACCTATCCACAGCGTCACACAACAGTTCATACAGGTACGTACAGGTATGTCAACACATCATCACAGCTACATAGAGAGAAAAGCATTAGAAACATGATTAAGGCACAATCTGGGAGAGATTCTCATTACAGGTGACATCTGAGGCGTTCTCGGGTGATTTAAACAGCAGACATCAACAGACTCTGTGCTGTGATTTCATCATGAGGACAACGTCCCTTTCAGGTACTGCAGTTTGATCGTGGTTGGCCACAGTTGGGAGAAAAACAACCAAAGATTTTGAGAATAAAGTCACAATATTTCTTCTGGGGCATTTTATGCCTTTGTTTGACAGTAGAAGTGAAGGTAGACATGAAATGTTGGGAGAGAGAGCAAGGGAGTGACATGCAGTAAATTGGCCGAATAGCTCCAGGCCGAACTCAGGACTTGCTGCTAAGGGCTTTTACACCCATGTGGTACACACTGATATATAGACTTCATCATAGTATTATGACTTTTTTTCAACCTAATGTTGTGACTTTTTGTAAAAAAAATTAAGACTTCAACTTAATTCCCAAAATATTACAACTATATTTGCACAATATTATGACTTTTTATTTTCATATATTTCCAATTTAATTCCTAGCTGTGGCCCTGGGACTTCATTCAGTTTTCCAGATCATGACTTAGACCAATCAGACTTCTGTTAGTGAAGTGATTTAAAGTCAAGGACTTAATTGTTTTCAAGTACAATTAAAAATTATACTTAATATGACGAGTGTTGGTTATCTAGTTAGAGCCGTTGTCTTTGTTTACTGTGAGTAACTAAACTAGTTTGATTATTTATTACAATTAATCTCAGGTCTAAAAATATTTTCAGTCCTTTTGTTGCTTGCATCACTGAAACATGTCTAAACATCCCCAGAATCTTCTGTCATTAACACTTTGCATCAATCTGATAAACCTGGACTACCACCAGAACATTGGGGCATGGTGAAGGCATGTTCAGGGGTGGTGGAGGATTGTTGGCTTTAGATTACTGTCTCAGTTACAGATTAGGGTGTTGCATGTTTCAGCACAGGAAGCTGCAGTCACACGAATTCTTTCCATCATCAGTTAGTTAAATAAAACTGTGAGGTTTCGTCTGTAAGACGTGCTGACAGTAGTACAAACATCTTAAAGAGCACAGTCGTACCTGAACACCTCGTTCACAGTAAACTTAACATTACAAGGATGTTGGAGACACAGAGCAGCGCCCCCTGTGGACAAACATACTGAAGAAAACTCATTATATTACATTTTTAACATACTGGATCACTGTAAATCTGAAACCATTTTATTCTTTAACTAATGGTTTGTGACAATGACATCAGCCGAAGATAAATTTTACTATTAAACTCTCCACTCTGGCCATCATGTCTCAATATCAGGACATTTTGTAGAGTTAATATTTTAAACATAACCTCCCTCTACTGTCGGGGTCTTCACAGGTAAACTCTGTCCTGATTTGTCCAGGATGTGAGTCAGATCTGATCAGGTCTAAGGTCTGAGGGTCATTGTCTGATACTTGAATGGATCTATATCTGATCATGTCAGTATACATTTTATAGCATTTGTTCATATATCCTGAAATTTTTTGACTGTTTTATGGAAATGCCACAAGTTTTCCCTCCAAATCTTACAACATTTTTCAAAAAGATTTTTCTCTTTGAATAATATAACATTTCTTTCTTTATATTATATTATTGCAACTTTTTTCTTCCTCCTCTTGATTTCTTTCCTTATACTGAGCATGCTCAACAGTAGAAGTGTTTCATGGAAACCAGCAGCCTGTTAAAGAGTGATGCTGAATTTGATCAACAGATCTAAAACTGATTGTTGATCTCTCTGGCAAACATTCGAAGTTGACATTATTACTATAAATGAATCTCCGAATCAAAGATACTAATTCATGGAGTTGGTTACTATGACTTTTACATTATGATTTTATCACTGCAGTTTTCTCTGTCAGGGACTGTTCAGGTCCAACGCATCCTGGATCAGGTCTAAGAATCCTCAGATCTGTTCAGATTGGCTCTTTCTCTGTAAAGAGTAATGGATTTCCTTGGGTCGGTTTTGGATGTGGTCCAACCCCTTTGACCTGTGAAGACCTCAAATTTACCGTTGATGACTTGGTCCAGCAGGGGTGACACCTGCACTGCAGGTTTCAGCTGTGAACAAGGCGTGTTACTGTTTGTGTGTGCGTTTGTTGTGGAGGAGGTGTGGTGTGGCGTGGAGGCAGAGAGCACTTGTTTTCTCTCTCTCTTACGAGGCATGTCTGAGGAGCAGTGTGGGGGCGGGGCTCCACTGGCCATGGGGGTGGTGATGAGGGGTTGGGGAGCAGTCGCAGGAGCAGGGGGGGGCAGGCTTACCTAACACACCACCAGAGTCCAGGGGATACTCCAAGATGGAGGCTGGTGTTGCCAGAGCATATGGGTAGTCGTAGGGCGCTGCGTAGATCAGACTGGACTCAGGCCCCGCCCCCGGCATCAGTGCCGGCGTTCCATTGGGTAACACCGTCTGAATCTGACGAATCAGAGGCATGAGGGTAGGGCCTGTGGGGGCAGGTGTACGAAGGGTGGTGGGCGGGGCCAAGACAGGGGCTGGGCCAGAGAGCACTCGAGGAGTCTGGGTGGAGGCTGCAAGAGAGAAGGCAAGAGAGGCTGGGATGGGAGTGGAGTGGGGGAGTGGGGGTGAGACAGATTGGACAGGTTAGACATATTTTAACTGGTGTCAGTTGTTGTCTGATTGGTCAGTCTCCCTCTGATTGGTCAGTCTCTCTCTCTCTCCTTCTCTCTTTCTCACTCAACCCAGCCAGTTGAGGCAGAACCCCCCCCCCCCCCCCGACACTGTCACCAAGGGTTGGGTCATGGGGGAATGCTGGGTCTCTGTAAATAATAACTATAGGGACTATGTCTAGACCTGCTCTATATGAAAAGTTCCTTTGTTGCCATATAAATAAAACTGACTTAACTTTACTTGATGGGTCAGATTCTCTCTCTAAAGGGTCAGTCAGTCTCTTACAGGGTTTGATGTTAGCATCTCTGTATGTCCCGTTCAGGATTGCTAATTCCATCAGCTGCATCTTCTTCAGACTGTCTTCTCCCTCCGCCTTAAACACACAGACACAACCATAAAACAGAATATACACATACGTATAGAATACAAATGTGGACAAGAAATATCAGTACTGACAAGAAATATCAGTAACAAATGTGAAAAAGATTAGTTTAATATCCAAAAATATACCAGTAACATCTTCAAAATCTACTGAATAAAATAACCAATAAAAATTAGTAAATTTACAGAAAAAATATTAATAAAATATCAGAAAGAAATTAGTAGATTATCTAAAAAATGGACTAAATGCTGGACCAGATTTTGTGACAAACGAACATTTTTGTAGCTTAACTCTGTGCTCCACAGTCTGGATGCGAAAGTGCTTTAGCAGTAGTTACTGTCAGCTTCATAATTCAACCATGGGACGGCACTAGCAGGTGGAGGCTCACAATCAGTTTATTTTTGTAATGTTCTGTTTCTTAGTCATATTCAGTTTCATCAAAGACAGATTTCCCCTCCAAACTTCTCACACGGTCCATTTTAATAAATGTTTGAGGTAAAAACAGTTAAATGTATACAATAATTAAAAATCAAAGATTCAGTCCAAAGTTCAAAAAGTGAATCCAGATCAGTGAATCAGAACTTTTTTTCTTCTTCCTGTTTCCCATAAATCACCTGACAACCCCTCAGGTTTAGCTGGTGACCCTCTGGAGGGCCCTGACCCCTAGGTTCGGAACCAGTGGACTAAACCATCTACCTGTATATAAAGTAGTTAACAGCAGCTCCACCTGGAGTAGCTCCAACATTAAATGCTACTGAAGCCTCCATGACTCAGTGACAGTAAAAAATACTTTTACTTTTCCAGTGTAAAGTGTTTATATTGCTAAGTATATTATATATATATATATATATATATATATATATATATATATATATAATTTATTTTATATATTTATATATATATTATTTATATATAAACCTGAAACCACAATATTATCACCTTCTCTGAGGATACTCTTGTGGAGTAGAGGTTTGACTAACACAAGCTCAATGAAACACACCCTGCAATACACCTGTAAACACGGGTATTACATCTGTAACACACATGTAGACACAGGTAACACACCTTTAACAGTCTGTAGCTGCTGTTAGAGGAGAAAGGTAAATATCAACAGCTGCAGCAAAATGTCTGTACAACAATAAATTACAAATACAAGAGAACATACAAGCAGCAACCTTACAGCTGACAACTATTTGAAAACCAGCAACTCCCCAGAAATGTAAGAATACCTGAAAATGTAGGTGTAATGTAATGAACACTACCAGTGACTACTTACAGCTGACCTAAACTGTACATTTATATAGAATTTATGACTGCCATCCTTTAAAATTTGAGGTCCTGAAAATGTAAGAATCCCTGAAATAGAATGTGAAAATGTACTAACCTGAAACTGTACATGCAGATCAGTGTGGAAACCTGCAACTAACTCTTTAAACTCTCCAACTATTTGAAAACTTACTATTCCCTGTGAATGTAAGGATGCCTGGAACGTTATGAATACTTAAACATGTATAAAAATGCTGGACTATCTAAAAGTGAAATTTTCAAAATCAACAAATCACTTCAAAGATTATAACCGATGTGAATAATGGAGCAGTTTCTAAAAAACTGTCCTAAACTCACTAACAAGCTCATTAACTAATTAGATAATTTATTTCTGTCCAAGTTTTCATTCAATCCAACCATAAACTAACTTCTGGACAAATTTTAAGGTCACTGCAAAATGGCACCAACTTCCCAAGGTTTCTGTCCAACTTCCTGTCAGAGTTGAACAGCCCCCCCCCAACACACACACACATATACTAACACACATTAACACTCACACACACAGACAAAATTGGCGTATTCTCTTCCTCTTTTTCGCGCCCAGCGACAGAGTGTTAGTGGCTCCCATTGGTCTGATGAAATTTAGGAAGTGAGAGTGAAGGAGGTCAGGATCAGCAGAATCACTACATTTCCTGTCTCATTGTCTCACTGTCTCTCTCTCTCTCCCTCACACACACACAAAAACACACAGACTGTCTCTACAGCTTCATTTGGTCAGGATTAAAGTTCAAAGTTGTCATTCTGAGCAACATTATGGTTGCTGACAAATGGACAATGAGTCTGATGCAGAAACATTTTCATATTCTCCTAAAACTCTGACTTTTTTGTCCAAAGTTTTGAGTGTTTCAGTGTAAGATTCATCAAATTCTCCTAACCAAACAAACTTGTCGTAAAACATTGGCTTCAACTTGAAGAACGTCACCTGTTCACGAGCGGGTGAATGTTGGTTAGCTTTCTTCGTTAAAATAATAAACAACTCTTAAGTGCCCTGTTCAAGTCGCCGGCTCTGATCTTTTTGTGGAAAAGTTTCATTCACAAAGAGGAAAAAGAGGAACTGACCACTCCTTCAGGTCGGATGTCTGAAATCAGCAGACAGAAGAAGAACAGATATAACAGAGTCTGAAATTGCATTAGAGAAGCTGAAAGTTTTAGAAAGTATTATAATACAGCTGCTATGAACCTATCATTAGATCAGAGGTGTGCTACAACAGAAATAAAGAACATGAAGTTAGAAAAAAAGAAAATGATCAACTGTCTGATGCAATAACAGAGAATGAATCATTCCACTAGGGTTCAAGTGCCATCCAGAAGGATGAGATAAATTACAGTGGAGCGAACCAGACCGTATTAAAATCACTGACCAATGCAGGTTACACTGAAATCAGCCAGAGGTGTAAATACATTTCTGATTGGATTTATTATCTCCATTAACACTCAGACACAGCGTCCCTGTAACTGTCAAAATTCTTAAATTCTTCAGCAATTAGTGATGATTCATATGCTTTCTGAAAACCACAATGACATCAGCTCTGTTTCCACACAGCTGATGTCACACACACACACACACACACACAGACTGTCTCTACAGCTTCATTTGGTCAGGATTAAAGTTCAAAGTTGTCATTCTGAGCAACATTATGGTTGCTGACAAATGGACAATGAGTCTGATGCAGAAACATTTTCATATTCTCCTAAAACTCTGACTTTTTTGTCCAAAGTTTTGAGTGTTTCAGTGTAAGATTCATCAAATTCTCCTAACCAAACAAACTTGTCGTAAAACATTGGCTTCAACTTGAAGAACGTCACCTGTTCACGAGCGGGTGAATGTTGGTTAGCTTTCTTCGTTAAAATAATAAACAACTCTTAAGTGCCCTGTTCAAGTCGCCGGCTCTGATCTTTTTGTGGAAAAGTTTCATTCACAAAGAGGAAAAAGAGGAACTGACCACTCCTTCAGGTCGGATGTCTGAAATCAGCAGACAGAAGAAGAACAGATATAACAGAGTCTGAAATTGCATTAGAGAAGCTGAAAGTTTTAGAAAGTATTATAATACAGCTGCTATGAACCTATCATTAGATCAGAGGTGTGCTACAACAGAAATAAAGAACATGAAGTTAGAAAAAAAGAAAATGATCAACTGTCTGATGCAATAACAGAGAATGAATCATTCCACTAGGGTTCAAGTGCCATCCAGAAGGATGAGATAAATTACAGTGGAGCGAACCAGACCGTATTAAAATCACTGACCAATGCAGGTTACACTGAAATCAGCCAGAGGTGTAAATACATTTCTGATTGGATTTATTATCTCCATTAACACTCAGACACAGCGTCCCTGTAACTGTCAAAATTCTTAAATTCTTCAGCAATTAGTGATGATTCATATGCTTTCTGAAAACCACAATGACATCAGCTCTGTTTCCACACAGCTGATGTCACACACACACACACACACACACACACACACACACACACACACACACACACACACTCTGTTAAAACCCCCACACACACACACATGCCAGGAAAGGAGGTTGTGTTTTTTAAAGGATCAGAGACAGCAGGAAGAGTTAGTGATGTTACAGCAGAGAGCCCACAGCTGGGAACACAGACAAAGCAGTTTAATTCTAATACTTACTTTCTACTCCATAGCAGAAATATCACTAATACTATCTAACGCATACCAGTAATACATTTTCACCAGTAATACACTGATAATACACATATATTATTAGTATTACTCACAGCGGGCACTAGCAGCTTGTTGACCTCCTCCACAGCTCGTTTAAGTTTGATCTCAGCTCTGTTCTGGGCGTCTTCCACTGTAATGAGGACATGAAGATCCTCGTTCAGGTGTTCCCAGTTAGGCTTCCCTCGATTCTGCTCCTCCTGCACACACAGGTAGAGAGAGTCAGACAGGTGCAAGTTTGTAATTCAAATACACTCTGGGAGTTGCAGTTGACTTTTGTCCAAGTTAATATGCCCACAGGCTTGTAGTGTCCATTCAATTGTTCATATAGAGTATATATTTGCTCATATTATCAGAAATCAGCCATTTAAATAAAATGGCAGATAGATATAGTATAGAGGGAGGGTTTGCAGACACAGATAATATTGATTAGACTTCTTTCCCAAACCAGCAGCTCTTGAAGTAACTGTTCACAACTGACAGCTGTAGGGCTGACAGCAGCAATTAAAATGGAGAAATTAAGCAGTGATTTTGTTTAATTCCAACAAAATCACTGCAATTATTGGATCCACTCCCAGGATGATGTAAATCTGTAAAAAGTCTTCACATAGTTTAACTTCAGTGAACTTCGACATCCAAACTTCTTACTAATAAAAAACTTTATGCTTTTTTGCCTCTTTTACAGAAATGTAAACTACAACACATAACATTATATTCCTATAACTGTACAGAACAAGAGAATGGATGAACTTGAAAAACTACAAGTTGAAATAAAACTCTTATTCATAATATCGTAATCTTACTCACGTGACTATTATTTCATGCACGTAATCTTCAGTTACTCATTTTGTAGACAGACTTTTTTTTTCTTTACTAAATGACAGAGGAAGTGAAAAGACCAGCAGAGAAATGATACAGGGAAACCAGTTGTAGCTGACTAGCACTAACACAGCTGGATGACATGATAGTAGTAAGCTCAACTTACAGCAGTTCAACAACTAACACAGTAACTATGTCCTTCAGTTTCAAAAGAACTATAGGTCTGTGCTTTACGAAGGCAACTGGACTTGCTTGATTCTTGAATATGCTTTCAACTCTCATCCAAAAGGGTTCTTCAGTTCTTTTACAGGCCTGTATACTGACAAACAGAGGTCTAATCTGCCCAGCAACCTAAAGAGCTGCAGCCAATTGGACAATTATTTACACATGCATGTACACACAGATAAGCTGTGATAATAAATAAGTCCAGTGTGTTTCAGCAGGACATCAGTCAGAAACAACAAATCAATCCAACTCTCATATTTCTGTTTTTATCTTTTCCTCTCTCCTCTCCTCTCCTCCCATTTCCTGTTTGGTGTGTGAGCGTGAGTGAGGGTAGCGGACATGCAACTGGCGCAGAGTTTGAATTGTTTTTCTGTCCCTTTCATTTGGATTTTCTGTTGTACTTTTCACCTGTATGTCCGGTAAGCTTCTTCTTGATAGTTTTATTGATTGTTTGCTGAGTGATAGGTGGATTTGTCAGATGGGTTTTTTTTTTTGGGGGGGGCGTCCTCCACAATACCACATCCGTCCATCCAGCATGGAGTGAGGACAGTCCTGATAATAACGTAACCGTGGAGCAGATTCAGTTGGTTGTAAGCAAACAGGTAGGACACGATAAACTGTGTTTTGCATCTAGAATGAACAGAGCAGTGGTTGTGTTCTTGAAGGAGGAGTCTCATGTGCATCACCTGGTTGAGTGTGTGTTCATCAGGGAGATTTTAGTGAAGGTGTCAGGCCAGGTTATACTGTATCCGGTGTTCCGATGTTCATACCTAACAAGCTGTTAGAGAACAAGCTCTGCAGTTTTGGCAAATTGGCAGACAGTGTTTTTGGGATGTAAGGATCCCAAACTAAAGCATGTTCAGTTTCTGAGACACATCATTAATGTTCCTGGCCTCGCCTACACAAACACTGGAAGTGTTTTTCAGAGTAAAGCACGTGATGGTTGTTAAATGGTTTATACCAGTGCAGGGCAACTGAAATGTTTAGAGTGTGGACATGTGGGTCATAAACACTTTGTGTGTCAACATGAACAGTAGGTGGACGTGGTGGGCGTCACCACTCACCCAAAGCTGCAGGTGACCCAGCGGCCAGGAGCGCAATGGTGGATCACAGTGCTGCAGACGGCGGCCAGTGCCACTCAGTCACATCCCGAGAATACTAATTTAGATCAGGAGGAACAGAGTCGGCCTGAGAAGAAACAGGTCTCTGTGACCACAAGCACTGAGGTACAATCACGGTCAGCAGAAAATGAGGTGGAAGTAGCTTCCTCAAGTTCTGCAGGCTGAGATGACACTGATCACCAATGAAGGACAGTGTGTGTTCACAAGCCAGACATCATGTGAAAGAGAACAAATGGATGACTCTGAGTCAGAGACAGTATCTGTTGGCAGAACTCCTAACTGGAACACTAATCTCTATATTCCTTAGAGGAAATAACTCAGTTCCCGGATGAAACTACATCAGAGACACTTACACTTACAAATTAATCAGATCGGTTGGCATATTGAAAAGACAGGTTGGTTTTGACCTACTGGATGAAAAAAATGCTTCTGACTCGAAAAAATGCTTCTGACTCAAAAAGCATATCACAACTCTGAGAAAGGCAGCCACAAACTAAAACTGCTAAAAAGACTCAACAGTAGCCAACATGATCATGTATCACAGGTTTTCTTCTCTCTTTACTGCTCTTTGCTCGTGTCTTGTCTGTTTCTCCTCTCTGACATCTCTATGTGGAGCCTCAATATAGGGTCTCTCAACATCAATGGGGGGAGAGACAGACACAAAAGATGATCGATGCTTTGTATTTGCAAGAGACACATACTGACCAAACAGATGAGGTGGAGTGGGGTTTATGGTGGGAGGGTTTGTATGCCCTCAACCATGGCACCAAATGTAGCACAGGGGTAGCTGTCCTATTTAAAGGAACAGCAAATATAACAGTTCTATCTTCTAGGCTGCTGATTGTTAGGGCAGAAATAAAGAATGACATTTTTTGCTTCATCAACATATATGCCCCATATCAAGGGGAAGAAAGAATTGAATTTTTCAAAAAATGAGTTAAGAAATCACCAACAGGATCAATTCATCACTGCACTGTGGACAGGACAAATGAGGCACGCCAACCAGTCATCTCAGAGCCTAAACAGCATCATAGAACAACTAGAGCTATTCAACACATGGTGGGTCAAACATCCACAAATTAAATAATAAATATGGATGAGGGGAAGGTAACATTGTAAGTGCAGCTGAACTTGACAGGATCTATGTTTCTCAGAGTCTTAGCTCCATATTGATTGAAAGTAACATTACATTACATTGGATTCACTGATCACCATTTAGACACCACAACTTTGATAATTTCACTAGGTGAAAGGGTTAAGTCCTACTGGTGCTTGCTGCCGATGCTTTAAGCACTTTTGGCAGCAGTGGAAAAGGAGAAAAACTGATTTCAGTTCATTGAAACTGTGGTGGAAGATCAGTAAGGCACAAATCCATGTTTATTGTCAGTAGTCAGGCCTCGTTTCCTCCAACTAAAGAACATGGATGCTCCAAGCTCCTTCTTCTTCAATCTGGAAAGATCAGTGGCAAAAGGAATGCAGATGACCTGCGTTAGGCTGCCAGGATGCAAAGTCACCGTCAATCCAAGTGAGATGAGAAACAGATTTCTTCACTGACCTCTTTTGTGCAGAGCGATGCAGCATGGACTGCCGTGAGGAGCTCCTTGAAGTGCTTCTTCAGCTAAGCCTGGAATACAAAGCTGCTATGGATTGTGAGCTGACTCTGGAGGAGTTGATGGTTGCCGTTAACCAGTTGGCATCAAGACAGGCACCAGGGATTGATGGTCCCCGGTGTGACTTTTATAAGCATTTTTGGAATACCATTGGACCTTATTATCATGGAATGTTTAAAAACAGGATCCCTCTCAGTCTCATGCCAGCAAGCAGTGCTTTCCCTGCTCTCCAAGAAAGGGGACATGGACAACAGTTTTCTTCTATAAGATGTTATTGATGTATATAAATACTATAATTTTAAGTTGGGTGTTGTGTCTTTGTATTGGTGATGGTTTCTTGGCTTGAGTTGGTTTAATGAATAATAGTGTACAATCTGTGGGGACAGGGCTGAGTCGGTCAATCCCTGTACAGCAAGGAATAAGACAAGGCTGTCCTATCTCACGTCAGCTCTACAGTTTAGCTATCGAACCCTTGCTATGGAGGTCGAGAGGTCGACTCAGTGGTATGTTAATCCCTGGGTCCTCTGATTTCGACCGTTTTCCTACTGTTTCTGCTTATGCAGATGATGTGTATATATCTTTGTCTCCAGTCAGGATGATGTTCAGTGTTTGCAGGAAATCCTGACTCTATGAAATGGTTTGCACGGGTGAAATGTGTTATAAGTGAAACCCTTTTGATGGGGCAGTGGAGGAATCAGCCAGTTTACAAGGAGGGGCTGAAAGTGCTGGGAGTATTCTTGGGCGGTGTTGGATTTCAAAGAAAGAACCAGGAGGGAACTAAGGAGAAAGCGGGCCCTCTGTTGTCTAAATGGAAATGGCTGCTACCCCAGTTGTAATAAAGGGGAAGGGTTCTAACTTGGCCAATAACAGACTCATTGCACTGACAACACCAAGAAGCCTGATAGAGGACATCCAGAAGGCCATCCTGGACTTCTACTGGTCTGGTCATCACTGGATGCAGGCTGCATCCCTCTACCTTCCAGTCGCTGAAGGGGGACAGGGGCTGATCAACATCCAGTCCAAAATTGCCTCATTCAGACTCCAGACAAAACAAAGGCTGTTGTATAACTGTGGCCCAAGCTGGTTCGATCCAGTTCATCTGCTGCTGAGGAGAGCTGGGCAACTGGGCTACGATAAACAGCTTTTCCTTTTACAACAAAACACTGTAGACCTTAGTGGACGTTAGCTGTACTGCCATTGCAGATTTTCAAGATTGCACGTGACAGAAATGAGACTCACAGCGCCTTTGTTTTTCAACAACCTATTAAAGACTCTGATGCTGCAGTCTGCCAGCCTGCAAGCCAGTCTCAGAGATGGGGGGTTGCACCGAACTGGGATGCCTGATGAAGGCAACGGCAACAAGTGGACTGATTTGGTTAGTCCAGGCGTTTCCCCTAAAGGCAGCTGGCAGTCCCTGTAGAAGCTGCCTGTTGAAAAGCGGACAGCTGACACCAATGGAGGGTTGTGCACGGGGCAATAGCTACAAACAGACAGATAGAGTGCACCTGGATCCAGAGCTGGGGGAGGGATGTGCTTTCTGTTCCCAGGCTGAGGCCCTAGAACATATATTTGTTCAATGTCTTTGGCTGGCGGCACTGTCTGAGCTTTTAAAGGGCTGGTTTCAGGGCCTTGATGAAGTGTTTTCTTTTGGCTTGTTCATTTTTTTCAGCCCACAACACAGTGCAAAAAAGAAAACTGCAAATACAATGCTGTTGGTCTGTTTTTGTTTTTTTTTTTTTGTTTTTTTGTTTTTTTTGAGTTTCTTCCATTTTTTCCATGTTTTTCTTTTTTTCTTTTCTTTTCAAGTTAACTTAGTATCTTCAATCAAACTTTATGACTTTTTTTTTTTCTTTTTTTTTTTTTGAGCTCCTCTTTATATAAACCTGATTCCCCAAAAATTGCAGTGCTGTGTATTTAATAATCCTTTCTGAAATATTCCATTAAGGGCAATACAAAGACTGGTGATTGTATCATGACTGGGTTTGAAAGGGGCATCTTGAAAGGCTCAGGTTTTAACAAGCAAGGATGAGGTGAGGTTCACCATTTTGTGAAAAACTGCATGGGAAAATACTCAAACAACTTAAAAAAAGAGTCTCTCAATGCACAACTGCATTCTGTTTTTATTTTTGTCATCCCCACTTTTTCTGGGTTATATTTTGTATTTTATGATTATGATTAATGATGATAAACAAGCTTCTTTAGAATCAGTAAATCAGGAGGAGACTCAACTCTCTAATGAATTCTAAAACTTTTCCAATGATAACTGTCGGATTAAGAGGAACAGACAAAATTTTGTTCACTTTCTGTGATCTGTTGTCACAGGTGGATTACTGAACAGACCTACCAGGCTCTTGACCAAAGAAACTCAAAACCACCACAAATGGACCGTTCATGTGAAAAACGTACAGGGGATTTTTCATGTTTTCATTTTATGTTTATGTATTTTGTTTATGTGTTTTGTTTGTGTGTTGTCTGTGTGGGTGAATTTTCTTGCACAAATGTGTGCAGAAGAAAAATAATTTTCTCTGTGTTACATACACTGTTACATCCCGCTTACATCATCCTTAGGACAGACAACAGCTCATCAACAGGGCCCATCACACTGGCTGATCAGTAAATGCTTCCACCAAGCAGAAACCGATTTAGTAAGGAGCGTTCATTTTTTCTGACTGCTGGCTCTTAACAAGCACTGATCGTCCCGACATCAACCCTGTTATTACCTGAGTGACAGCCAGCAAACCAGAGGGCTTGTTAAACTGTCAATCATCATGATGTAACTTAGGGAAATCAGAAACTGAGCTCTGTCAGCAATGTGGACAGACAGGAAGTGAAAAACAAATTCAAGGTCAAAAAAAGAAAAAACTGAAACAGACTATGCTTAAAAGCAATGAAACATTATTCTGTCTCTATAAATCAGCCATAAGTTCACAATCACTTTTTCTCATCGTCTATTGATCCTAATCCTCTTTTATAGTCTTCATTACAACAGGAGTTTTTACTTTTTTCATTGAAAATCCACTTTTTCTTTCCAATAGACCCCAAAACATCTGGAAAACATCTGTGACCCCTGGACACTCCCCAAAGTGAACCCCCCACCACAACACAAATATAAACGGATTTAAACTGAAATGAATTGGGTGACTTTAGGTTGGTGTGTTTCACTGCATTACAGTGTGCGAGTGTGTTACCTTCTTCTTGTCTCTCATGGAGCCCTTCCCTCTCACCATGATCTTACATCCTGTTTCAGCCTCCAGTTGCTTCGCTGTTAGACCACGAGGACCCAGAATCCTCCCCACAAAGTTAAACTGATGCAGAGAGAGAGAGAGAGAGAAGGAATTACCATGACGACCAGCCAATTAATCAGCAAATACACCTCCCTAATACAGACCTAATAATTTTCTGATTGGTTGGTTTGCAGTCGTATTCCGATGAAGTTGTATTCTGATTGGTCGGTTTGTAGTGTAATCCGATTTTAGGCTTTGTAGCATTGTGAGATTTCCTACATTTCCCTCTATCAGAGTGCTTTGTGGCTTTGTTTATTCTCTAAACTAACATGTCTCATGAAGGGGTCAGTATCACCATGATTTCACCATGTTTCTCTCGTGATTGTTAACTGATGTGTCTGCCAAAAATCTCACAGGGTAAAGGAGCCTTAAGTTAAAATGAATAAATTGCTGAGAGAAGTTTTATGTTCTCTTTTTTGATTCACAGCAACATCATCAACACTGAAGTGACGTACAGGAGCTCATCTTGAGGTCAGAACACATGCAGAACAATTTGTTCATCACAAATACTCTGTACTAACGACATAAATAATCAAGTGCACATGTATTTATAGCCTTACTTCAATATTCATAGTGTTTCCACAGCCTCTTGTTCTTTTCAAGTTCTGTAAATTCACTGTTTCATCTTATTCATATTAATCACTTCATTCATGGCTCTAATGCTCTTTGCAACTGACAAATCCCCTCTGGATTAATACACTAATAAAGTAAACCCACTCAGTTCACCAGCTTCATGACAATAATTATTATAGGGATTACAAACGTTACTGTGTATGTGTTTGTAATGATGATCCTTATTTAACCTTCATTAGCAGTTTAGTGATCCTGAAAACAGCATGCAGTTTCAACACACACACACACACACACACACACACACACACACACACACACACACACACACATACACACACATACACACACATACACACACAGGCTTATGGCTGTCTGTCATATCTGACGATGATGTCCACTTCTGTCTCTTATCAGCAAGTTCTTATCAATGGCTGAATAGTCCATTTCTGGACCCACAGGTCTTATTGCAGGTGGGACATGTATATGCGGTGGCAGTTTAGTGGCTAACATGAGTGTGCTCCTCCTGAGTCTCCTGTGCTGTCTCCTAAATATCCTTTCCTCCTCTAGCATTTGGGTACCATCCAGGCACAACTGCTGCCAGGTGGTTCAGTCAGCAACAGTTCCTTGGGTCTGATTTTGTACTTCCTTAACACAGTCTGTAACTGGACCTTGTAGACCTTCCTCCACCATCAAGCAGAACGTTGCCCATGGTATAACATGGTATAACACTCTGAAAGGCAGACCATTTTTGCCCCCTTCCCCACCACATGCCCTCGTAGCATGTTCTTGATGATCATAGCTTCAATGCTTCCGCATTTGATTTTTCTGAGAATTTAAGAATAAGGCACATGATCACGCCTGGTAATTCCCAGGATGCATTGAAGAAAGCATAAGCAGAGGTGCTCCAGGGATTTTATGTGGCTGCTGTAAAAAAACCCCAAGCTTCACAGCTGTAGAGGAGTACATTGATGCAGATGGCTTGGTAGATACAGACCTTTGTGCAGAGATGTAGATTCTTGTTTTGAAAAATTCATCAGCAGAGTCTCCCAAGGGCATCTGATGCTTGTTGGATTTGGCTCTGGACCATATTTTTTAATGCTGCTGTCTTTAGAGAGAATGCTCCCCAGATATCTGAACAATGGAACTACTGACAGTTGTTCATCAGCAACAGAGAGAACTGGTATTTACGGTGTAATGTTGGCACCCCATTTGCAAACTGTTTCTGTTTTGGTGGTATTGATGGTCAGCCCCACCCTGCTGTAAATTCTCACTGCTGCATGAAGGACAGACTTGAGGTCATATGGAGTTTTAGCTTCAAGAGCACAGTCATCTTCATACCGGAGCTCAAGGACCCTCACTCTGTTTAGTTTGGTGGTTGCTTGTAGCCCCCTGATATTAAAGAGGTTGTCTTTTGGTCTGAAGTCCACTGTAACACCACTGCTGTCCCCAATCTCCTTGTGGAAATGTTTGGTGATCAATAGGATAAGTTGGTTAAAGAGATCTGGTGCGAGCACACACCCCCACCTACCCTTTCATGCACAGGGAAAGGGGCAGACTCTTGCGCAGTCATTCCATCCTGAAACTGGTGGAGGATGTTGACGACTCTGTTGGGGCATCCAAACCTGTGGAGTATGTCCAACAAAAGTATTTTGTGGACCATGCTGAAGGCTTTGGAGAGATCAAAAAAGGCCATAAACAGATCCTTGTGTTTTTCCCGGCTGTCAGGCTGGTTTTCCTGAAGCTGTCAGGCTGTGAAAACCATTTTGACTAAGCTCCTGTTCTGTTTTAAGCCCACATTATGATTCATGCAGAACAGGCTCTTGAACAGCCTTTGAAGCATCAACTTAGCACTAACTCAGCACCCTAACAGCAACAGCAGTGAGGTAGCCCTAATGTTGAAAGAGATGGCCTTCTCACCCTTGTTCTTGTAAATGGTGACAATATTGGCATCTCTCAATTGATGTCACACACACACACACACACACACACACACACACACACACACACTCTGTTAAAACCCCCACACACACACACATGCTTACATCAGGGTACTCCTTCACAGGGACATAGAGTTTCTCCTGGAGTTGGACAGTCGGACCAACAGCATCTGGCAGCTCACTGCTCCTCTCTGAACCATTCAGGGTTTCGTTATACATGTCCTTCCTCACACGGCTGATCTCTGAAACAAAAAACACACACTCGGCAAGTCAACACGTGTTAAAATATGCAACACACACAAGTCAACACATACTTGAGCACACACAACATGTAGTCAGAGTCTGAGCCTCTGTGCTGCTACATTAGGGTCTTATTTAACTGCATTAATAGATTTTTGTTTACTTGTTGATCAGCTTAGAGATGTGTTTCTAGTTTATATTCATTCGCGTATAGTAACAGCAGTGCGAGAGAAAACTCATCACTACAATGTTATCATATCTTATGTACTTTACATACAGATTCAGTGTTTCAATATCTCTTTCTGGGACACTAAAGACTATTTATCATTTTGAAATAAAACAACTTGCTAGAAACCAGTAAAATGACAGTTTGAAGGTAAATATGCATTTAGAACTCATCCTGGCATTTTCAAACCCTTCTTACTACACACCAGACTTTGATAGACATCTGCGAGCTCTGATTTACATTGATAACACAGAACACAGTCAGCCTCTAGATGTGGAGAGAAATTAATAAAATATAAATCAGTTTAGTCCTGCTGACTTTGGCATCAGTGAAACAAGTGATCTCCACCACTTCAGCCACTGACTTCTGTTGTATGAGACAACAAAAGAAACTAATTGGTCACCTGGCACACAAGCCAAATATGTTTTCTGACTTGCCTTTTGTGCATCCCCTTGCACATGCTCAGTAGTGTTTCCCCCTCTTGCCCGCAGGCCTTTCATTGAGATGTCATACAAAAAAAAAAAAAAATTTTAAATTAAAAAATTTAAAAAAAAATCACTTTTCAAGGGTTTGGGAAAGTTTTACAAACATCAACTCTTCATGCCATCAAACACAAAGAGTAATAACTGAGCCTGAAGATCTGACAGGAAACTATTTATGGGATTTTTTAGTTGCAGTACCCCGAGTCACCACAAGCTTACTGGAGGCGCTGCATCACATCTGCTAATACATCACTAGTTCAAAGTCACACTGAAGTTGCTGCCATCTACTACAGGAAGTAAAAGTATCCCAGGTAACTGTTGCTATAATGTCAACATCATCCCTGACCTTCAAACCCCCAGATTCATTTTTCCTCCCTGTGCATGCTGGGAGATTTAAGGATGTCTGTTGAACATCTGTTGAACAAATTGTGTGTTTGCTGATTCAGTTCAGAGCAACCAAAATCCTCACACCAACTCAGCCAGTCAGGAGACAGGTGGCAGCCATATATTGCACTACGCATGGTTTCATTCATTCACTCACCCTGGTTTAAGTGTATTCACAGACTTACTATAAAATAGCTATTCCCAACCCTCTTGGCCTGTGGTCCTTTAAACCAACACTGTGTCTACTTACAACACTCTGTCACAGGGTGCATAGGTCCACTATCTTTGATTCATTCCACCAAAGTGGTTTTGTTTTCCATCTTTTATTTCAAGACCTGAAGATTTTAAGCACAGATAAGAGGGCAGTCTGATGAAAATCGATGGAATTTAGAAACATCAGATTTTTGATTTTTTAAAAAATCCTGTTATCACCCAATGGTCCCTGAAATTTTTCTTGTGTGCCTTTGTAGGGTCCTGACCATCAGGTTAGGAACCTCTGCTATCAACTGATATGCAATGGTAGCAGAAGTACTCAGACCTTTTACTTCAATAGTAAAAGTAGTAATCTTGCAGAATACTAAGTATTATATTACTGTATTACAATTATTGCAGCATTTATCATCACTTTAATATTCCAGCTGATAAAGGTGGGGATAATTAGAATGACTTAATTAACTGCGGGTAGTTTAATCTATGATAAACCATCATTGTTTTGTTTGTTGATTATATTCTATTTTAATGACCTGGAAGTGTAAAGTAACTTCGTTGAACAGAGATGTAGTTTAATAAAATGGAAATACTCAAGAAAGTACAAATACCTCATAAGTAAAAGCAGTGTCTGACCAAATTGGACACTTGTTAGCCTAGCAACATTATGGCTACAAACAACCCACCCCCTGTAGGAGCTGCTTTTACACCCACAAATAGAATATCTGGAGACTTTTCTCCTGTGAGAAAAAAAACAATTCCTCACAGTTCTTCCTTGCAGCAGCTTATTACGACCCATAGCAACGTTTTATTGTTACGTGACCTATTGTGGCCATAGTTAATATGACAGGAACAAAGGAAGGAGTCAGGCAACTTAGTATAAAGAGTGAGTCCATGTTAGGTGGAGGTTGGTACAGATGGTTGACAGAACACAGGACCTTCAGGAGGCCGCTGTTAGTTTCCTGTTTCAGACTAATTCAGTTGTGTTTCTTTTATCCAAAACCTTAACTACGTTTGCTATTGTAACCACGAGAATGAAGTTCCAGTTTACCTGCTGCTATTGCTCCTGTAGGTCATACCTGAGCGTTGGGACAAACGACCAATCTGCTCATGTAGGATGGAGGACTTGTTGGATATCTGATGTGTAAATGTTGAGCCCTCTGATATAAAATGATTCAAACTTTTATAAATGTAACTTTGTTTGTGTTTGTGTGTGTGTCTGTGTGTGTGTGTGTGCTGCTGACGAATCACTAAAACTAAAAGTGTGTCAGAGGGAAAGTTTTTAATAAGAGAGAACATAAATCACCCCACAGTTTCATCAACACACATACACACACACACACACGCCAGAAACACAAATACATATATTTACACAGCTATGTTTGTTAAGACATTGTTGTGACTTCTATTTATTGTGGAAAAGTCTAACACTAAACATGGACCCTCAAACCAGGTCTGATGCCTCGAACAGGCCTTTGAAGGTGTGAGACCACAAAGCTGGTTTCACACCAAAAACTGTCCACACAACCATAGAAAGACATGTACACACACATACATAGACCAAAACCATGCTGTGATAATGATAAGCGATGCTCCACATTAAACTGCCAGACAGCCTCTTGTGGTGGAGCCAGCGTGATGTGTGTGTGTGTGTGTCTGTGTCTGTGTGTGTGTGTGTGTGTTTGTGTGTGTGTGTGTGTTTGTGCGCATGTCTTTCTATGGTTGTGTGGACAAATTGTGGTTGTTATGAGGACATTTTGTCTGGTCCCACTCCTTCAAAGGCCTGTTTGAGAATCCAGACCTGGTTTTAGGGTCCAGGTTAGAACCAGTTTTAGGTCATGGTCAGTTTTAAAGGCTAGGAAAATCCTTATGTCATGAGTACAACACAAAAGTACAAACATGTGTATTTGTGTGTGTGCTGTAGTAGAAGCAGTAGTAGTATCAGTAGTGGTAGTAGTAGTATCAGTAATAGTAGTATCAGTAGCAGTAGCATCTGTAGTAGTATAAGTAGTGGTAGCAATAGTGAGGCTGCAGGAACAAACATCTCTCCCAACAATTGACTGTGTGTTAAAGGTTTTTTAATGAACATTTGTCAGATTGTGATCCGTACTTCACTGATCAGTTTGCTGACAGCTGTTAGAAGGTCCAACTGATGTAAAATGCATCACGTTGTCATGTCTATAAATTTGTTGGTGCTGTTGCTGTTGGGGAGCTCTCTGCTTTCAGTAACTGAAAAGTCTTTATAAAAAGATAACAAATGAAACAAACTATAATTTATCAGAAAAAAAAACAATAAAATAAACCTGTATTGGCACAGCTTTAGTGAAGCTCTACCTGTTTACATTGCAGTCATTTCTGATAATAATAATAATAATAATATATACAGAACAAGAGCATCTGTGCAGCAGACATAAAAGGCTTGTTGTTTTATGATATTTTATTGTATCATTGTTTGTGTCTTCTTGTTCTATCAGTTTTTTTATTGCCTAGTTTTATTTATTTTAAAGATCAATCTAGGGACAGGCTCCACAAATTACTTTAGAATATAAATGCTGGGATATGTGGCACTGGTTTATGCAATACACTGTTATATCCTCATACAAATAGGCATGAAATAAATCTATTTGATTTTTGGACTTATGTTACTTGTATGAGGGGATTTCTGTGATTTGAACCCATGCTGCTGGTTGATGTTTTGGAGACTGAATATGCATCATGTTTGTTGAAGAAGACAGATGTCTATTGAAGTTTGTGTGTGGTAAAAAAAAAAATTAAAAAAAAAAAAAGGTTTCTGAAATGCCAGGATGAGTTACAGCAACTTATATGTAAACCGTCATTTTGCCAGCAGTCAATTTATTTCCAAATGCCGGAGCCTTGGAGCAAACCCCTTCCCAGCAGTAAGTTGGAGACTAGCATGACTTGTTCAGATGGATGATAGTTTTGGTTTTTGTAAAACGATTGTTGCTTTTTTGATATTTATGTTTTTAAGTGACCTACACAAAAACCATTTCCTGTTACCTTTCAGACCATAATGTGTCTGAAATAATGTCACATTCATCTTAAATCAGAGTCACCGTATTTACCAATTTCCCACTTATAAACAGCATTCACATCAACATCAGACTCAAAAATATCCTCGGGAAAGTCATTTTTTTCTGAAAGCTCCTATACAGTTAGGTTCATAAGTATTAGGACACTCAAACAATTTTCATAATTCAGCCTCTGTATGAAACCAAAATGGATTTAAAACAAACAAATAAAGATGTGATTGAAGTGTAGACTTTCAGCTTTAATTAAAAGGTGTTTAACAAAAATATCACATTACAGACATTTTTATAAATAGTGTCTCATTTTCAGAGGTTCAGTAGTAACGGGACAAACCAACATAATTATAAATATAAAGATTATTTTTATTACTTGAATAAGAATCCTTTGCAGTCAGTGACTGTCTGAAGTCTGGAACCATGGACGTCACCAGACACTGCGTTTCCTTCTTTACATGCTTTTTCAGGAATTTACTGCAGCTGCCTACAGTATCTGCTTGTTTGTGGGTCTTTCTGTCCTCAGTTTTGTCTTCAGGAAGTGAAACACATATTCATTTGGGTTGGGGTCAGGTGACTAACTGGGCCTTTGAGGAATATTCCAGTTCTTTGCCTTGAGAAGCTCTTGTGTTGCTTTCTCCGTCTGTTGTAGGTCATTATCCATCTGTACTGTGAAGCTCCGTCCTGTCAGTTCTGCAGCATTTGGCTGAATCTGATCAGATAGTTCGGCCCTGTTCACTTCAGGATTCATTCTGCTGCTTCTACCATCAGTCACATCATCAATAAACACCAGGGACCCAGTTCCATTGGCAGCCAAACATGTCCAGGCCATAACACTGCTCCACCATGTCTGACAGGGGATGTGGTGGCTGTGGATAGTGAGCTGTTCCTTCCTTCTCCAGATGCTTCTCTTCCCTCATTCTGGTGCAAGTTCATCTTGGTTTCATCCAAAGAATCTTGTTCCAGAACTGTTCAGGCTGATTTTGATTTTCTGGAAAAGTCAATGATCTACATTCCTCCTGGAGAGTTTTCTTGACCTAACTAAATGTTGTGAAGGTTTTTTTTTCACCAAGGATAGAATTCTGAGATCATCTACTTTAGTCATCTTCCTTGTCCTTTCAGACCTTCTGGTGTTGCTGAACTCACCAGTTCATTCCTTCTTTTTATGAATGAACCAAATTGTTGATTTCTCCTAAAGTTTCTGCATCTATCTGATAGGTTAGTTTTGTTTTTTCAAACTAATGATGGCTCCTTCATTTACATCAACACTTCTTTGGAACAAATATTAAAAGTTTCCATGAACAGCTTCCAAATGCAAAGTCAACACTTGGAATCAACTCCAGACCTTTTATCTGCTTCAGTTGTCATGAAATAATGAGGGATCAGGTCCCACCTGGACATGAAACCGATAAATTATCAATTGTTCAAATACTACAGAATTATTAAAAATTGTGTCACTGTCCAGATATTCATGTACTTAACAGCATATTCTGCTTGGCACCAAGTTAAACTCAAGTATTTACAAAGTCTGTTGTTACAATAATTAAACACTGAAACTTAACAAATATAGTGATGTGCTGAACAAGCATAGTATTTGTAATTCTCACAAGTCCAACTCTCTTTACTGCACTTTGTTCTGAGCATACTCCTGTATGGCAGCCATTCATCATATTTGTGTCAACCACTTTTGCTCACCAAGAGTCTGATGTTCTTTGAAGACAAGTAGCATCAATTGCATCTTTGTTTTGTTGTGTTAGTGTTTATTGGTGAAGACAGTTGGAAAGTCCAGTAATGATTGAAAGCAGAAGACGAGTGACATCTTCAGTTGTCTGATAACGTGATCGCTCACAAGGTATAAACATGAGAATCTTTCTGTCATTACCTCCCACATGATGTGAACACAGCTCAACAACAGGACAGAGTAGACTGCAGAATTAGACAGCAGAGATTACACCAAAAAAAGACACAAAAGGCTTTTACGATAGTGTTTTATGAATATGTATGAAATTAGAATTGCCACAGTCCTGTTTATTTCTTCTCACTTCTCCCTCAGGCTTGTGCAGATTCAGGGTAAACTTTACTTTAATAAACTGACCATGTTTCAAATCTAAACAGTTGCTGTGTCACCTCTATCCCTGTAAAAAGCATGCTGGGATACTTGCCTGAGGTCAGCTCCTCATAGAAAAGACAGAGTCAGACCTCTTTAGGACATCTGGACTCAACTTAGATGTGACTGAGTGTGAACAGTCAACAGTGACTTATGATGTTTCATTAGAACATAGTCTGAAAGTACATCCATATTAAGTGATGATTAAAGTCCATTTCGGCCTGATGTATTTCCCATAAATGTGTCCACTGTGACTCTTTCGGCTTGAATAACTTTGCACCTCTCTTGTAGAGATTCAGAGAAACAAGGACTAACACAAAGCTGTTTCGGTTTCTAATTAATCTGATTTTTACCTGAATCTTTTCAAACGCTCGCCTCTGAAGTTGAACAAATAACAGAAGGAAACTGCCTTTAATCATAAATGGCTGACTGGAACCTAATCTAATGATATAATACAGATGTTATCAGCCAGTTGTCTTTCACATTTCTATCCGGCTGTTGCTGTGATGCAGTTTTGATGTTTAGCTGAAGAGTTTGAAGATGAAGACAGTCACCTGTTTCCATGTTGTCCAGGTGGTTGACTGTGAACAGACTCTCTACTAAAACCACCTGGAGACTATGTCAGCGTGGACACCGATCGGTCTCACGTAAAAACAGCATTTTAAAATTCATGTGGATGGAGACTGAAAAAGGCCTTTAGTGTCATTTACCACCTCTCCTCTTTACCTGTCTGGAAATGTGATTGGCCTGAAATCACTAGAACTTCTAAAAAAACATATCCATGTGTTAAAAATCCCATTGGCTGATGTATATGTTTATTATTGGTTGCCTTTCATAAGTTTTTAACATTTCCAATTTCTCATACTCTTATTCTTCTTTTCATTTTGTATTTTTAATATATTTTTATATTCTTATGATCTTTGTAACAAAACAGAAACGTGTTGTTTTTAAAGTTGTTTTTAATACTAATAATGTTGGCCTTTTGACCTCTCGGCATGCACGCGTGCACACAAACAAACAGATTTTTTTGTCTTTCTATACTTGTGAGGACCCTTATAGACATGATGTATTTGTTGCCCCAACATTACCCTGAACCTGATTCTAACCTGAACCTTAAAACCAAGTCTGAAACTCCAAACAGCCCTTTGAAGAAGTGAGGGTAAGCCAAGGTGTCTGCACAATGAAGAAATGTCCTCACTTCGATGGCCAAAAACTGAAAAAGGTCCTCTAAAAGATAGATATACAAATACAAAGACACACAAGCTGTCTCTGATTTTACTGTCTGTTGGCAGGACTGAGACCATTACAGCAGGGACGCCAGCCAAAGGGAATTCTGGGTAAATTGATTTTTCCTACTCACACTCACACACAAACACACACACACACACACACACACACACACACACTTTATTTTAGCTTCTGAATTAATTAGATCAATTAAGAGATGAATAGCAGCACTTAGTGTAATTGAGAGAGAGTGAGAGGTCAGAGAAATGAAAGAGAAGGCAGCGAGGAGGAGGAGGGGAGGGAAACACAGATGAAGACATTCAGAAGAAAGCAAATATAATGTGGCCTGTTGAGGTGCCAGTGGGAAATTTCAATGCAGATATGAAACATAAATCTGCCTTCATTAAGGACCAACTGTCCAATCAGAAATATTTCAGTCACAATGAAGGTGGGCATGAATACCAGAAATGTTTCTTTTTCAATTTAAAACATCCAAACTGATTTAAATGTTGCACTGATGTAGAGTCTTTAAGTTAAACTACTGAGTGTCTGATGTTCATTTACTCAGCTCACTGTAGATGAATCATGTAGTTTAAATTTAATCTAAATTTAAAAAAGAACAATGCGTAGCTCCAAACAAGAATGAGGCAGGTTTCAAAAAGTAATTCAAACTGCATTGAAGAAAGGCTGCAATGATCATATAGAGGTGTCAGAGTGTTAAGCTGTTGTTAAAGCAGAAAAAAACTTGTGGAATCAGTTACATACTAAAACTATAAGAACAAGATTTCATGCAGTCTGTCTTAATTTAGAAGCAGCTTCTTGTTAAATGAATGTAGTTCACTAAAAAGTAAAATCTTTATAACCGACCACTCTGGAAAGTAGCACAAGTCGGAAATACTCAAGTAAAGTACAAGTACCTCAAATTTGACCTCAAAGTGCAGTACTAGTGTACTTAGTTTCATCACTGCCACAGAACAACATAACACAAGTTTGCCTCAGCACTAACTAAACCCATAAGCTTCATGTTGTATATTGATTTAGCTACCGAATTTCTATAAATGTTTCAGTATGTATATGTATGTATACGTTTTCAGGTTAATAAATTCCTTCCATTAATTTTATTTATTTAGTTTATTATCTAGAAAACTGTAAAATGATCTTTCTGCTCTCTCAGTAGAAGCAACTGCTCCAGATTTGTTCAGTGTATGTGGGCTGTGATTATGGATCAGTTCCAGATGATTCTCATTCCCTCATTAGCATATTCACCTGTTCCCTGATCAGCAGATTCTGATGGGTGGAGGTTTACGGTTTGAAATATTCTCACAGTAAAATAAGGTTTTTAAGTGTTTTGGTTTTTTTTCCCCTTTAAGGACAGAAATGTTTATCAAAGATTTAAATTATAACACCCCAACATTTATTTATCTGAACTTATTTAAGCTGTTAAATAATGGAAACTACAATATTTTTTAAAGCTGCTTACACATTAATATGAACTAAGTCAGTTTATTGAGTTTGAAATAATTTAGGTTTAAAAAAAATGCTATGATATAAAACAAGAGAAAGTCCCTTTACCTGAACATGTTTCCACATATCTTTAAATTGACCAAATGATTAATCAGTTAACAAAAAAGATGCTGATAATTTTTCAGTCAAATAATCAGTAAATCCACAAATCATTTCAGCTCTGTCATTCATGCGGCTGATAATATAGTAGTGTTACAAAGAAAGGCTTTTACTTGTGATATTTTACACTGTGGTATTAGGCTGCTTTAACCATAGAGGACCTCAGTACTTCTCCTATCACTGGGCAAAGTCAACACCCGAGACACAGACAGTTTATTCTGGTAAAAGACTCAGGACACAGGAGAACAATGATATTGTAGAAGCTGAGAGTTTTGGGGAATTTTATGGTTTGTCTTAAAAAGTGACTCAACTAATTTATCACTCCAGGTCTACTTTTCCTGTGGAGCAGTAACAAGTGAGAGCAGAGAGGGAAAGTAGCATTGAAACACTTAAAGCAAAGTACAATAAAATAGTACAGAACTTTAGTAAAATCCCAGCGCTGGTAATATAACACTGACAGAGGCAATTCAGCCTACTTCATAGGTACTAGTGCTTTGCATACTTGAGTGCTTTTACTTAAGTAAAACTCTGAGCACAGGGTTTTACTCCGTGTTTTTAGTTTGGTATTGAGCTGCTTGTACTGAAGAATATCCCCTCCAACACTGCTTTCTCTGAAAGATCAATTTGAGGTATTTTTTTTTCATCATGAAAACTCACAGGTGAAGAGACAGTCAGGCAGGCACACAGACAGGCACACAGACAGGCGGTCCAGTGTCTCACCCTCGTCCAGCAGTCTCTCCAGGTGTTGGAAGATGCCGCAGAAGTTCGGCAGAGTGCTCATCAGCTTCTTGTCGTTCATGAGCTGCATCAGATAATCCGGACTGGGCCTGGGCTTCTCCTTCCCCTCCATCTCCCCCACCATGGTCCGACAAGCCAACACACCCCAACACAAAACACTGAACACAAAAGTGGATCCGGATCACAGCGGACCTCTTGTGTGTATGGTGAGCATGGAGATAAATCCACACCCGGACCTAGACCCGGTCCCGGAGCTGTTTTCTGTCT
The DNA here is from genome assembly GCA_016859345.1 of Istiophorus platypterus. Lineage (NCBI taxonomy): Eukaryota > Metazoa > Chordata > Actinopteri > Istiophoriformes > Istiophoridae > Istiophorus > Istiophorus platypterus. Next base: position 117,412 of record CM029124.1, read on the forward strand.
CCTCTTGTTCTGCTTTTAATCCCACAAGTTGTAGAGATACAACTCTCCTCCGGCCGGTAAACTGATCCGGATCACAGGAGAACCGGCTCAGACTCCGGGTTTTCTCACTCCAGCGGCTCCGGCTCTGCACTTAGCTCTCTCCGCGGAGCTCCGCGGCACTCAGCGGCTGTCTGTCGGCGGCGGCGGCGGCGGCTTCGTCCCTCCGCTCCGTCCGGTCCGCCACACACACTTTCACACTCTCAGATACTGAGACCGGCAGGAGGACCGTCAAGTTCTCCAGCAGGACACAAGGAGCTTCCGGCCCCGGCCTCCAGAATAAAAACACGAGCCTTCAGAATTAAAGCCTAGTTTCAGACTGAGCCTCACAGTGTTTAACAGCTGCCAGAAATACATGAATTTTCTCACATCTCTTATTTGTGTTTTGTATTTCTTTGTTCCCTCAGGCTCCTGCTCACGTTCGACATGTTGATCAGCTCAGATCATCTGTCCTCTGAACAGTCACGGCACAACCTTCAATCAGAAAATCAGAAAACCAGCGAAATTCTGCCGGAATAGTCAGAGTCTAAGAACATGAGTCCCCACATTTTGCCCACGGGCCAATGTTTGCCCACCGCTGCTTTGCATGGTTAAACTAAAGTCCAGGAAGTCTTGAGTACAAAAGGCCATAGCAACACAATGATCCTCAGTTTGTGTTTCTCTCACATCAACACTGGACACATTCATCTTTCTTCCATCAAAGCGACAAACCAACCAGTTTCAGTACAAAGAGACAGTTTACTCAGATCTGAACACAGGTCCATTGTTCTTCTTTGATAAATAACATTTCTTAGGTAAATAATCATCTTTAATTCTACAGTTAGTACACAACTGTGATTTACTCCACATGTCGACTCGGTCTTTTCCTCCCTCAGAAACACAGAATCAATCTCCAGCCTCTTTCTCCTGGAGCTATTTTGTTGGTTATTCCATTCAAAACTTCTTTGTCCACACTGATCTATCTGTTCCACTGCATGTACATTAAACCACATCAGTTATATTTAAATCAAAAGAACAAATAAAGAGAAATAAACAACTTTTTCTTTTGTTTTTACAGGCAAGGAGAGAAACTTGTGGAAAACCAGAGAACAAACATTTTAGGGAACATGAAACTTTTTAAAGATGAAAAAAATAATTAACACTCAAGTTAAATAATGAACCAAACATGAGACAAATACAGATATAGATGGACAAACAGACTGACAGATCTATTCAATTCAGATTAAACTCAACTTTATTTATAACAGGACTTTATAAACAACACAAAATGCTTTAAAGAACAGACAGAAAAACAAGAGAGGAGACATACAAGAAAAGTAAGAAAAAAGCAGTGAAGATAAATGATAATGGTAATAACAATAATAATGATAAAATCGTATGTTCACCCAAGGCACACAGACACAACACAGCCCTCTATAATGACACCATCAAACAGTAAAAGTAAAGTTAAAAAGTATTTCTTGTATTTATGAGGTTTTCTTCGCTTTTATTTTGAAGGCAACATCACTGGCCTTCCCATCCAGTGCTGTCAGACTTGAACCTTGGATACACCAATTATAATAATTGTAAAACTTTAGTGACTTTACATATTAACATGTTTACAATTAATACATTTTTTTTTTTTTTACAAAATATGATTAATCTTCATTACATAGATGGTGATTAAACAATTAGTTAATCCATCAATAAGCTGATTAAAAGTAAATTAATCAATAGCTACTTTTATAATGGATTAAGTCATTTTTCATGTAAACATACCAAAAAAAAATCTTTGTTCCAGCTTCTCAACTGTGAGGATTTTCTGCGTTTCCTTTGCATTATTATAATACCTTAGTTTAATTTTTATTGATTCTGATGTTTGGACAAAAGACAGACTGGAAATTTTTCAGAATTTTCACAAAACAAACAATAAATTAATAGAGAAAATAATCAGCAGATGAATTAATGAAATCCTCAAAGTCTTATGTAAACTAATTCAGATCAGCTCCATCACGACTACAAAAAGTAACATGTTGACACATTAAAACATCAGTATTAAAAAAACTAATGATATATATATATTCAAATTATACTCAAAAACTTTTACTTAAGTAACTTTTAAAAATACACAGTTTTGAGTTAGTTCAACTTAAAACATAAATCCATTTACTACCTTGAAAATGTGAGTTAACTGAATTGAAGCATAATAATTAGTTTTGAAAATTACTTTTGCTCCAGCTGAGTTCAGCAAGCTTCAGATCTGACAGATTCGATTTTCATTTATATCCTCACAGTTTGAAGAGTTAGAAATGAAGAACTTAAAGCTGCAGCTGTTGGAGATAACAAAAACATGTGAGGCATCTCCTCGAAATTTATAACACAAACACTCTCACACACCTCAGGTCTGGGACGTCTGCTAGTACAGTGACCATGTTTTTTAAAGCTTCATTTAATGAGTGGAGTGAACCTCAGTGGGTTCTTTATTTAACTCAGCATCAAGTCAGAACAGCATCTGTTTAAAAGATCTAAGGTCAGAAAAATAAAAACTTAAGAACAAAGGGTTTTTACGGAGTGTTATTAACACTTTTACTGTAGTAATGGATCTGAATACTTCCTCCACCACTGGTATTTAAATGGTGTTAAAAAAAAAAGTAAATGAAGGACCATTCACTTTGAAAAGACACCAGATCAGTTTTATTCCTGGTAAAACACTGATCTGTGCAACATGACTGAGCTTTAGCAACACATTTTCCTCCAAACTCACATGTACACATAATGAATTTATAAAGTTTATCCTCTTAAACAGCTGAGAAAACAAAATGAGCAGTTTCACTTTGGTGGAATATTATATTTTTTCCTTAATGCTAAAATCACATTAAAAACAAACATTACAAAGCTTATTATTTTTACCAATGATCATAAAATTTAAGAAAGAGAAAAGAGAGAGTGTGTGTGTTTGTGTGTGTGTGTGTGTGTGTGAGAGAGAGAGAGAGAGAGAGAGAGAATTAGTGTCTCTAACTCTTTCCCAGGCGTCAGTGTGAATAAAGGTTCTTAGTTTGAATCTGTTGCTTTAAATACTTTAATTGGCCTAATGGTTTTGCTTCTTTTTCATATGGAAACAAGTCCCCCCCCCCTCCTGGGAGCCAGAGAGAAGAAGAAAAGGCATGAAAGGAGAGGAAAGGGAAAGGAAAAGGGGAGGGGGGCACCAACACTTTTTCTTCTTCTTGTGTTTGTGATGTCTGGCTGAAAACCCGTCTCTCAGACTTAAAGAATGTTACGGACTTTCCCCCACTTTTTGTCTGTCAGACTGCATAGTCTTTGATTGGTGAAGTTTTGTACCTGTAGCCAAGACTCAGGGCTGCAGCTCCATCTCCACAGCACTTTCTTCAAGTAAAAGAATACAAAAAAAGATGAATGTATTTTATATCTATCATTTCCTACAGTGTTGTCTGACAGGAACATTTGTCACAGATAAGGGTCATATCATATATATTGTATATTCATAACATATATTTAAGTACGGGGTCTCTATTGATGAAAGCCTAATGGGACTTTAATTTGCCAGAGTGCAGGGCTGCAACGACTAATGCATTAGTTCATTGAAAGAAAATTAATCTCCAGTTATTTTTATCATCAGCTACATTTTTGTTTTGTTTTTTTTTTTAAAAAGGGAAAGTTTTAACCGCTCCAGCTTCTCACATGTGAGGATTCACTTGTTCTCTTGGTCCAACACAGCAGTGAGTTAAACATCTTCTGGTCTGGACAAACATGTAAGACAACGCCTCGGTCTCTGGGATGATCTGATTGTTATTTTCACTGTTTAAACCAAACATTTAATCAAGAATATCTTGATGAGTTATGGCTCAACTTTAGTGTGTTACTAATATTTCAGTAGTGTTTGACTTCCAGGAGTTGGGAAGTGACCAGAAACCTGCAGTCACCTGACAGGGCCCAGACTGATGCTGAACGGGAGCTGCAGAACAGACTGAAGAACTTGTTACCACAGAGTTTTTACAGTGTTCAGCCAGGAACAATGAAGCTGTTCTCTCTGACAAAGCAACAGAAGAAAACATCTGCTGTCCAGTTCACACACACACACACACACACACACACACACACACACTCAACTGCTACAACTACAGATTACTAGAGATTACTGCAGAGTACTGAGAGGGTACTGCAGAGTACTGAGAGGGTACTACAGAGCACTATAGAGTATTGCAGAGTACTAAATATGTGGGTCTAACTGATTTTCAGAAGAACTTCTGGAATGACTGAAATCTGTGGATCTCTCTGCCCACTCCGCACACTGATTGATGAAAACAAACGACATCACTGTTTATTCAATCATGTGACCTTGAGACAACCTTTAGGCTGTGAAAGGTCACATTAACATGTCCTCATACTGCTCTCAGACCAGCCACAGACAGACAAAAGTCAAAGGTCACAGGCTGCACTGAGAACAGAATAACTCTCTATCTGTTGGCTTGTTCTTTTTATTTAAAGTCTTTGTATGTAAGGAGGGTGTCAAAGGTCAAAGGTCAGGAGTATTTATTCTGTTGCTACTCCATCAACTTCACTGAAAGAACTTCATTTATACTTCAGGTTCTTTACACCATGCTTCCCTGTGCTCTGCATGTTTCTTATTGTATTTACATATTTGGTTTTAATCTGTTCTCAGGAGCAGGTGTTGGCCCAGGCTGTTGACTGAACATCAGGAGCTGACTTGATGTCAGCGGACTCAGGAACAGACTTAGGAGCTGACTTGATGTCAGCTGGGACCCCTGACTTGGGAACAAACAGGATGTCAGAGGGGACAGCCAACTCATGGTGCGGCTCAATGCAGATCATAGTGCTGAGTCTCTGCGGAGCTGGGGACCATGGGGGGTCGATATCAACGGGACACATGCTTCCGTCTATGGGCAGACAGGAGTATAGCTGACTGAAATAAAGGCTGGGAGCTAGGTGGCTGGAGGCTAGCCAACTGGGGTTTGGGCTGGTGGCTAGTAGGCCAAGGGCTTACGGACTGGGATGCAGGCTAAGGTTAACAGGCCTAAAGCTAGCTGACTAAGGTGCAGACTGGAGACTAGCTGATTCAGGAATAGGCTGGTGGCAAGCCAACTTGGAAACTGGCTGGTGGGTAGCAGGCTAACAGACTGGGTGGCTGAATCAGGAGGAGGCTACAGGAAAACGAACACGAGCCTGTTGATAAGAGAAGCAGGCTTGAGGCTAGCATGCCAAAGGCTATCCAGCCAGGACACAGGCTGGGAATTGGGGGTGTGAGCAAAGTCCGCTTAGGTAGTCAGTTCTTTAGCCATGAAGTGGAGGACCCTTGCCTATGTGCCATCCTCAGAGCAGCCTCCTTGTACTTCCTGTGCACAAGGCTGTATATCAAAATATACAGTTCATCATTGAATAAAGGGTCCTCTGGGTCGGTATTTGGGCATTTCCTACTGTCAAAATTCAGCAAAGAAAGAGATTTAATAACAAAAGGTTATGCGTCTTACAATTCCCAAGGGGAGTCCAAAACGGGCAAAGGAAGGTCCAAAAACAGGTGGGGGTACAGGGATAACCAAAAAATGAACCAGGAGACTTAGAAAAAACGCTGGAACTCTTGAGACCAAGGTACAATGCTTGACACTAGGAACAACATTAAGAACATAATGAACTGGAACTGAGGGAACACACAAACTTAATACCCTAGTGAGGGGAAGACGATGAAACACAGCTGAAACTAATCAGGCTGGGGCAGACAATTACAAAGGCAGGAAACACCCAAGGGCATGAAACCAAAACAATCATACATAGGTAAGAGATTTTCAAAATGAAAGCAAGTAAAGTAACTAAACAAGAAACAAAGTAAGAAATGTCCTCAGGAGACGGACAGGATGCAACAGTAACACCTGTAATGCCTCAAATGCCTGAAATGTCTGTAACGCTTGTAACACCTGTAAAACCTGTGACACCTGTAACGCTTGGAATGCCTGTCACAGCTGTAATACCTGTAACACCTCTAATGCCTGCAACATATGTAATGCCTCAAACACCGGAAATGACTCTAATGCTTGAAGCTCCTGTAACACTGTTTACACTTGTAACACCTGTAATGCCTTTAACAGCCGAAACACCTGTAACACCTGAAATGGCTGGAGTATCTAGCTTATTAGCTAGCAATTCTGTTGCCCCTTCCACAGCATTTGGTTTGGTCTTCTTCTGTTTACTTTAACAGTTGTTGGTATTCATAAATGTTTTGTTAACTACATGTACTGGAAAGTTCTTGGTCCTCCTGCATTTGAGAATTTTGTGTGATTAGATTAGTCTCAAAAGAATCTACATGAATAACACCTGTAACACCTGAAATATCGAGGAGGTTTAACATGTAACTTTGACGTCTCAAGTTCAATTCTTCACGTCCAAATCTAGACTCTCAAATAACAAAACAATCGCTAAAACAGACAAACAGCTGCTGAATGAACAGTGTGTGTCTGTGCGTTCAGATCAGCTGACTGTGTGTTGGATCTTTGTTTTCCATCAGACAAAAGAACAAAAGGAGACACTTCTTCAGAGGAACAAACATCTGTCTGTGAAAAACTGTGATTCATGCAGTGCGTTAGAGGACAAAGTGACCCACACTGATCAAAACACAAACACACAAAGACTCTAGTGAGAAACCAGAAAGAATGAAGTATAAAAACATTTGATATGAACCATATATCCAATAAACCAGTATTACTCCTGGATTCGTTATTATTCTCTGAGTCCACTTTGTGTAAGCTCCTCACTTTGTACCTGCACAGAACACACCTGCCCTAACCCGGACCCTTTAAGTCCCCTACTTGCGGATGGTCTGCGAGGCCAGGTTTCGCTGATCGTCCTGTTGTGCTGAAAGTCCATGTCAACAATCAGATCCAGTCAACGTGACAGCAAAGACACAACATACATGAAACCATTCAAATCAGATTTCACCTGTCAGCATCATCACTGTCAACAGGTTCAGTCCCCAGTGTGTCCAGGTTAACATAAAGTGAACACAAAGAAAGTTTCCTCCCTCAGCAGGCTGACATGAGAACAAACTGAAATCATGAAATCAACAATGTAACATAGAAAGAAGAAGAAGAAGCTGTCTGTTATACTGATGACAGGTTTTGAGTCAAATTAAACCTGATTATCGAGCTGCTTCAGTTTAAAGTGGGGCTGAAATAGGTAAAACAGGCGGATCAGATCAGAATTCCAAGTTTTTTTCTGAGAGAGTTTCAGTTCTGTCAGCAGCTTGTGACTCTGTGTCCCCAGACCATGAATTATCTACACATAACCCTGTTTGTAATTTGTGTTGCTGATAGTGTGTGAGTGTGTTTACACTAGCTCTGGTATGACACATTTGCTCTGCTGTCCTCAGGCCTGTCTGACAGGCTGTGAGCTAACATAAGACTGGTCTGCTGACTCCAGATCAGTTTGGATCAGAGCCTTCTGTTTCTACCTGCTTACTGAACACAGTGGACGAACAATGTAGACACAACACTGAGCGCCTCAGCTGAAACACAAACAGTAGCTTTAAACATGAAAGCACTCAGCTGCCATCACAGTACATTTACTGCAGTGCTGTACTCTAGTACAGCAGGAACTCATACCTTGAGTATTTCTGGTTTAAATTGCTTTATCCTTCTGCTACACCACAGGTCAGAGGATGTTTACTTTTTATTTCAGTGTGATTTGAATGCAGGACTTTTTTTTCAACTTGTAGTACTGGTACTTTTACTTGAGTACAGGGTCAAAATACTCCCTTCTCTCCTCCTCTGTGTGATGGATGCGGGAGGTCCTGGGAAAAGGTCCTTGCTGGTCTTAGTTATGGTTTTGAGTCGATCTGGTCTGATCCAGACTCCACAAATCAACCTGATATACAAAGAAGCAGCTTTTCTTCTGCTGGAGGTTTAATTAAAGGGGCAGTTCACTCTAAATTAGAGTTCTGTCATGTAAAGAGTACAGTTCACAGAAGAAGTCAGATCAGTCTGAATAACTGAGGATTTGATAATTTTGACAGCAGCTGAGGCTGAGACTTAAAATTTTTTGTCTTCCCTTCCTCCTCTTCTCCTCATTTTTTCATCTCCTCTTTCTCTTCGTCCTGTTTCATCCTCTCCCCTTTTTACCTTTCTTTTCCTACCTCATCTTTTCCTTCCCTACCTCCTAGTTTCCTTCCTTTGTCCCCCCATTTTCTACTCTCCTCCTGTCTTTCCCCACTTACTAATTTTGTCCTATTTTCTTTTCCTTCCTCACCTCACCTCCTCTTCTCCATCTCGTCTCCTCCCATTTTTTCATACCTCCTCTTTTTCTTTCCTCCCCCTCTACTTCTCCTCCTCCTCTATTTAAACTTTCTCCCACAGTTGAGTCCGGTCTTTAAGAAGTTCTGGATCTGCTGTGGGATGTTTGGGTTGAGTCCAGACCTCCATGTTGTATGAAAGAGAGCCCCCCCCCCGGTCCTCCCTCCTCCTGGTGTCTTTGTCTCTGTCCTTGGCAATCTCAGTGAGTCCTCAGTGCTTCTTTCATCAAGAAAGAATAGCAGATTGTCTTCATTAAGGAGGACGCCTTGTTTCAGGAAGTTCAGGCTGGGAGGAGAAGGGAGGAGAGAGGAGGGGGGCACAGAGCGTGAGGGGGGAGATATACAGAGAGAGAGAGCAACAGAGAGAGAGAGAAAGAGAGGAGGTGAAGCAGAATGTCAAAGTGAAGAAAGTCTTTTGTGTTGGGTGTTTTCCGCCCGGCGACAGCTGATTCATATTCAAATAGAGCTTCTGAATGGACGGTTACACCCTTTACATTCCAACTCACATGCGCGCACACACACACACATTTTTGGCACTATTCTTGCAAGGACATTGCATTGATTTCCATTCATTGTGGAAGGCCTAACCCCTAACCTTAACTGGGAACTCCGAAATGACGTTTTGCCTCATCAGGACCAGACTTTGTTCCCTGTGAGGACAACTGGTCAAGACAATGTTAGTGTCTACACCTGAAGAGGCAACAAAAATGTGAATAAACACACACACACATCTCTTTTTTGAAGAGGACTGAAGCTGAGAGAATGATGTCATTGTTGGAGGAGGTGTGAGGTTGTGAGAGGGAGAGGGGGACATAGGAAAGAAAAAGGAGGTGGGAGAGAAGGAGAAGAAGAGGTAGTGAAGGAAAGGAGGAGGTAGAGAAGGAAAGGAGGAGGTCAGGAAGTAAACAGAGGACATAACATTCATGTCTTTATTAGAGTTACTGAATTTCAAATGATTTGATTTACAGAACACAAACCATCAAACATATCTGACACATGACAATACAAACTCAGCATAAACATCACAGCCTGTTCCCCTCTGTCCCTCTGTCCTCCTGCCCCCTGTACTCTTGTTCCCCTTGTCCTCCTGCCCTCTGCCTCCCTGTCCCCCCTGTCCCCCATCCTCCTTGTCCTCTTGCCCTCCTGCCCCTTTGACCCTTTGTCCTCTTACCCTCCTTGTGCTCCTACCCTCCTTGTTCCCTGCCACCTTGTCCTCTTTGTTCTCCTGTCCTCCTGCCCCCTTCTCCTCCGCTTCTTGTGTCCCTGTGTCCCCCCGCCCCTTTGTCCTCATACCCCCTTGCCCTCCTGTCCTCCTGTCCCCTTGTCCTGTTGCCCTCCTGCCCCTTTGTCCCCCTGTCCCCCTTTCCCCCTGTCTTCCTGCCCCCATCCTCCTGTCCCCCTGCCCCCTTGTCCTCTTACCCTCCTGCCCCTTTCTCCCCTTGTACTCCTGCCCTCCTCGTCCCCTGCCCCTTGTCCTCTTTGTCCTCCTGCCCCAATTCTCCGGTCCATATGTCCTTGTACCCCCCTGCCCATTTGTCCCCTTGTCCTCCTGCCCCCCATCCACCTGTCCCCCTGCCACCTTGTCCTCTTTGTCCTCCTGCCCCCTTCTCCTCCTCTTCCTGTGTCCCTGTGTCCCCTTGCCCCCCTGCCCCTTTGTCCTCATACCCCCTTGCCCTCCTGTCCTCTTGTCCCCTTGTCTTCCTGTCTGTTTTGTGCTTCAGCTGCCTCCATGTTAGAAACAGCAGAATAGAGTCCTGCAGCTGCTATCAGCTGGTGGTAGACTGAAACCAAAGGATGAAGGAGGACGCACAGTGATAAACAGTCAGACTTGTCACAGTGTTGTCATGGCAACACACAGCTCTCCATCAGGTTGCTATGGCAGCAGAGCTGCTAACTCAGTGACATCAGAACCTGCCCTGAGCCTGAAACCGCACCTGAAAAGAGTTTGAAATTAAACTTCCAGTCTTTCCGCCAGCTGCTCAATGGTCCAGCTGCTCCAGACTGCTGCATTTTCATTGGTCTAGCAGCCCCACACTACTGCATTCTCATTGGACAATCCATGTTGTTTTGGCGAGGTAGGCGGGGACATCCAGCTGTCTGTCAGAGGAAGCGGGGATCTCGATTGGCTCTGCGGGAGCGGAAACGGATTTCAGAGAGTTTGGAGTTGATGCCAGAGCCAATGACTCCTTTCTTGGCGAGAGGAAACCGAGCCAAGATGGCATCTGGGAAAGAGAAGGAGACTGTCAGAGAGAGAGAGAGAGAGAGAGAGAGAGAGAGAGCAGATTAAAGGAACAGTCCATTAATGTCTGAACCTACTGAAGATGGCGTTGATCTTGTGTGGATCAAGAGCGCTCCGTTGTGGGTGGAAGGCAGGCCGGCGGCTCCGCCCGCCTCTCAGGTTACTGTTCATCAGTGTGTTCATATCAAACACACCCAGCAGCAGTGTCCGTGCCATCGCCGTGGGAGACTGAGCCTGATTAGCTGCCTGCCATGACCGCACATCGCAGAGCACCCCGGATCCCGGATACACCTCCACCTGGCTCACCTGGACAGGATGGGTAAGTGATATACTAATGAGCTGTTAACAAGCTCTCACCTGGACAGATTAAACCAGTTCAAATATACTTTAAACCACATTGAGTACACAGATCCAGTGTACTCCAGATCAAATCCAGCGTAATTCAAATCAAATCCAGTGTTAACCAGATCAGATCGAGTGATAACTGGACAAGATTTAGTGTAAACAAGATCGGATCCTGTGTAAATTTAGGTCAATTCCAGTGTAAATCGGACCAGATCCAGTGTAATCTGGTTAAAATCCCGTGTAAACAGGATCAGATTCCGTGTAATCCAGATCAGAGGTTTTCTCACCTGTCCGGTTGCATCTCCAGCGGTGCACTGGCTCTCGGAGCAGCTCCTCCTCAGCTCCTCCATGTCAGTCTGGCTGCAGAGTGGCGCCTCCTCACCCATGTGGCTCCCCAGGCCCAGGTCTGCTCCTCCTGTCACCTCCTCCTCCTCAGATCCCAAAGGGCCCCAGGACTCTGACAAGTCCCTGCTCAGCTCCTCCTGGAGCTGCTGGACCTGGACCTGAGGGCTGAAGTCTCCGTCCTGATTGGTCACTGTGTGGTGGTGATAAGGAGCGTAACTGTCGCCTGTTGCCGTGGAGACTGAGTGGTTACTGTTGACCTGGCCCAACATCTGCCACATGGTGGACAGGAGCCCAGGGATCTCTGGGAAATGTAGTCACAATAAAGGTCATAGAAATTGAACAAGAACAGACTGATTTAAAAGGAACGTTATTTCCTTCTTAGTTAGCTGATTTTCATTTTAAAATACAAAAAATAAAATTGAAATACAAGAATTTTTTCACAGTCAAAAAGGGATGAGAGAAATTTAAAAAGTGGTTTGATTTCCTTAAAATGAATAAATTAATTTTTTTTAAAAAGAACATGGAAGAATATAGAAAAGAGAAACAGAAAATCAAAACAAACCATATTTGAAATTTTTGCTCTTTCCTTTCTGACTGCAAAAATGAAAAATATCTTGTATTTCAATTTAAAGTTTTGTATTCTAAAATGAAAATCAAATAATCACTAGTTTTTGTTTTTTAATACCTGTTTTTGAAAGGAAAATTGAGCGAACATCTAGACTCACCGTGGACCAGCATGTTCCTCAGTCTCTGGTTCTCAGCTGACAGCTCTGCTTTCTCTCTCTCGAGCTCTCGAACCCTCGCTCGCAGGAAGTGAAGCTCAGCTACCTGTGATGGCGTCAGTGCCGACACACCTGTCACACCTGACTCCACCTTCACCATCTGAAGGACAGAGGGGGCACTTCTTAGAGAGGTCTTTATAACAACTTGAGTCAAAATAAAGAAACAAATCTGCTGAAAGGCGGTGGTATATTTCTGTTACTGTTTCAGTTGTGAATCTACTTTTCATTAATCTGACACCTGAGCTCTTTCTCAAATAGAGAATTCCACCTGTACAAACCTATAAAGCTCCACTGTAAACTCACTTGTATAATCCCCTGTACACAGCTGTAAACTAACCTTTAAGCTCACCAGCATACTTACCTGCACACTCACCTGTAAACTCATCTGTACACATCTGTAACTTATCTTTAAAATCACCAGCCATCTTACCTGCACAATCACCAGTAAACTCACCTGTATACATCTGTATACCTTCCTATACAATTAGGAGTAAACTTACCTGCACACTTAACTGTAAACTTGTCTGCACACTCATCTGTAAACTCACCCATATACATCTGTAAATTTACCTATTAACTCAACAGTAAACTCACCTGTACACTCACCTGTACTGACTGTACTGGGGCACAATAATCTTAGTTGAAGGACTATTCTGAAGAGTGAGATCAGTGGCAATGAGATAAAGGTGCAGTCCAGTCTGTCAGTCAACACACTGACTCGACTGACTGGCTGTAACTGCTCCTTATGTGTTGCTCCGGTGATCTGCCTTACATATACCTGATTCTTCCTTGTCTGAGGTTATAAACAACAACAGACATTTATGGTTCTGATGCTTTTGTGAATGACTCAGCCTCTGAGCCTGAGAGGTCAGAGAGTTTGTGTCCAGGTTTAACTGGAGTAAAACCAGATGAAATGTTACTTGGACTAAAAGTTTGCTGTTTCCCTGTTTGATTTCATTACCTAGAGGTTTCAGACTATTATTAATGTGTCTGCATGTGTTTTAATTAACTGTCATGTGGGCTAAAGTAAGTTTCCTGGCTCTGTGGGCAATAAAATTCTATTCTGTTCTGTTCTAGTGTAAAATAAAAACATTAAGGATTCACAAACTCAAATTATTGTCACTGAATAATGATTCATGTTTCGAAAAATTATCTTGTTTTAAGGAAAAATAATCTGTAACTAACAGATAAATGTTGTGGAGCAGAACATAAAGTAGGCTCAAGTGAAAACAGTCGTGTAAAAGTACATCACAACTGTACTGCAGTAAATGTACGTATTTCCACCACCTCTGGTACCTAGGTACAATCAGAATATGAAAACAAAGAGAAAGCTGGAACCTTTAAAAGATAACATAAAGTAAGTCCGAGATACACCTCAGTTTTTTTCATTTATGATAGGGTTTGGACTACAGAGACTGTCTGCAGCGCCCCCACAGGTCACAGTGTCAAACTGCACTAACATGAATAAATCAGCAGACAGTGGCAAACGTACTCAAATCCTTTACTTCAGGGAAAGTACCAATACTATAATGTAAGAATACAATACTACAAGTACAAGATCCTACTTGAGTAAAGTAATTATATTAATGATCCTGAGTCATGGAGGCTTTAGCAGCATTTTACCGTTGGAGCTTCTGTTAACAACTTTATATACAGGTAGATGGTTTAGTCTACTGTTCCCCAACCTGGGGGCTGGGGCCCTCCAGAGGGTCACCAGTTAAACCTGTTGTTAACTACTTGATATACAAGTAGATGGTTTAGTCCACTGATTCCCAACTTGGGGGTCGTGGCCCTCCAGACAGACACCAGATAAACCTGAGAGGTCTCTTGATTCATGGATGATGAAAGACAAAGAAACACAGTTCCAATTCACTGATCTGGATTCAGTTTCTGGACTTTGTATTGGATCTGTGATTTTTAGTGAAATATTTAAAGAGTTTAGAAGAGAAATTAGTCACACTGACCCTCAGACCTCCTGTCGCTTTATTTATGATCTTCTCCACATCTGTTCAGATTATACCCAATCGGTTGGTGAAGACATTAATGGTAATGAGACAGTGTAAAATTTGATTTTAGATAAATATCTAATGATTGTTTCAATGGCAAGCCTCTACTTAGTTTCATTGGTTAGCATGACATGTGGTGAAACCGTTTCAAATCAACATATTTGATTACTGATCAGCAGATATTTAGCAATCATACTCAACCGTCGTTGGTGAAAAGTAACTAAGTACATTTACTCAAGTAACGGACTCAAGTAAGATCTTGAGTTACCTGTACTTTACTTTTCAACATTTCAAATGCAGGACTGTTATCTTTACTACTCCGTTACAATTTACACTCTGTTGTATTAGTGCTTTTACAAGCATTGAAGTGTCTTGAGTACCTCCTCCAGCTCTGATAATACATGTCGTACCTTACCATAAACCTGCACAGTAAAATATCGATGTCATTATTATTATTATCATTATACTGACGGTGCAGGTAAACAGTCAGTGTGTGTATGTATTCTCCTAACGTGCTGATAATAAATATTCACGCCGCGGATGAACATTATTTAGCATGAATGCAGTTTATATATTCACACGCCGCGGATGAATTGAACATAGAACCCGGTTCCTCTCACCGTCGGGCCGGCCCCGGTTCCGCTGTGTGTCCGCTGCAGGACGCTGCTGTCCGGGCTATCCGTCATCTGGAGACACGAACCGCATACAATGCCGGGACGTTAATGTCCGACCGGACCCGGGAATGTTCCGGTATTTCAGCTGCCGCTCAGACAAAAACAAAGAAAACACACAAAGAAAAAACAAGTTTATTAAAATTCATAAAAAACCTCCACTTCCGGTGCCGCTCCGTGACGTCATTCCTGCCTGACCGCGCTGTAGTTCTGCAGAGTGACGGTAGTTTCGCTCGTGTGCGCGCGTCGGGACTACAGTAGCCAGAGTGCACCGCGGGTCGCAGACTAAAAACACAGTGAGACTGAAGGACGAAGTGACGGATGATCGGTGAGTTCTGTTCCACTCCACTGAGGTTCTACAGCGATTCTGCCCTGTTCTACTTAGGATTCTGTTAGTGTGACTTCAGCTGCGTGAGAACCAGTCACTTTAATCAATAACTGTCTAACAGATGAACTTAGATCATTTGCTGCAGTAAAAATACAAGTATTCTCAGCTTCGTGTAGTGAAAGTATCAGCAGTAAAAGTACTGATACAGTAAAATGTCCCCTGTGACTACAATACAAGTACATATGAAAGAAATGCTTAGTCACTCTGGAGTGCAGCTGTTTGGCTGTCATGTCAGTCTGTCCGGGGGACATCTACGTGTCTGTGGTCCTGACCCGTCACCTGACCCGTCACCTGACCCGTCAGCCGTGTTTCTCTTCAGTATTTGTGCGGTACAACCTTGGGCCAGGTGTGGCTGTAGAGCTGCAGGAGGAGGCGAGCGTGGCCAATCTGATGGAGGTGGTGGGGAGTCAGCAGGGAGTAAGCCCGGAGCAGCTCAGGGTACTGTTCGCTGGGAGGGAGCTGCCGAGCACTGCCACACTACAGGTGAGCTCAGAGGTCAGACTGTATATGAGGTCAGAGGTCAGACTGCAGGTGAACTCGTGAAGCTGGGGAAATACACAATTTGATTAACAGCTCTTCGTTTTAAAGTTTTAAAAAAGGTGGTCGATCTGATTGGCTGCCAAACCGCACTCGGACAGAAGGAGGAGGAGGTGGTGCAGAAAAGAATAATCATATTACATTAATTTGATCTTCTTCTTTTTCTTTCGGCTTTTCCCTTTAGGGGTCGCCACAGCGAATCAGTGTCCTCCATCTAACCCTGTCTTCTGCGTCCTCTTCTCTCACACCAACTACCTTCATGTCCACTTTCACTACATCCATAAACCTCCTCTTTGGTCTTCCTCTAGGCCTCCTGCCTGTCAGTTCAAAACTCAGTATCCTTCTATCAATATATTCACTATCTCTTCTCAGGACATGTCCAAACCATCTCAGTCTGGCCTCTCTGACTTTATCTCCAAAACCTCTAACATGTGCTGTCCCTCTGATGTACTCATTCCTGATCCTATCCATCCTGGTCACTCCCAGAGAGAACCATTACATTAATTTGATAAACTGTCATATTAATCATTATCTCCTCTTCTTTTGTCTCCTTCTCTCAGGGTTGTGACCTCCCGGAGCAGAGTACCGTCCATGTCGTCCTCCCTCCTTCGGGATCCTCCTCCTCCCGGCTGCTCCTCCTGCAGGAGCAACTGTCTCGGGGAGGGGAGGAGGACCAGGACAGCCTGACCAGGCTGGACTTCAGCTCCTCACGCCTCCCCTCCACCTCCACTGGCCTGGCCGTGATCCTGGGAGGGAATGAGGGACGGGAAGGAGATGACAGAAGAGAAGAAGAGGCAGGAGAGGAGGCACAGGCTGCTCGTCTGAAAGGTCAGCATGTCAGTGCTCCCGTGATGCCTCAGTGCTCCTCTAGAATGTCGGTACTTTTACTGTATGTCAGTAGTAGTGCTATGACCGTGTGTACTTGTGTGTACAGGTGTGCGTACCTGCAGTACTTTCTTTGTCTACTGTAAGAGCTGCAGGTCGGTCCAGCCAGGAAAACTGCGAGTCCGCTGCAGAGATTGCAAACAGACAACGCTGACACTCAGCAGGGTGAGAACACCACTTATTCTGCCATTACACAGTATTCCTACTGTAAATTCTCAGTATTTATGTTAAGTGTAATGTCAGGAAATCATCTCATACATGATGATCCTCCAGTTTCCTGCTTCAGTGTGCTGTAATTACTTTTTGTGGCCACAGTGGGCACTGTTGCAGGTATAACCCAGGTTCAGTGGATAGAGGTTGCAGAAGTCCAGTCTCAGGTTTCCATTTTTGTTCTAAAAAAATCATCCAGAGCAGTTTAGTGTCAATAAACAACAGGATTTATCATAAGATGCAAACCACTGGTTTTAAAAAAAAGAAAGATTAGCCTTTGGCAGAAAACATCTTTAAAAAAAAGCCTGAACAGTTCTGGAACAAGATTCTCTGGATGAAACCAAAATGAACTTGTACCAGAACGATGGAGGAGAAGAGTCTGGAGAATAAGGAACAACTCATGATCCACAGCCACCACAGATGTATATAGGTGACAATTTATCAGTATCATGTCCAGGTGGGACCTGATCCCTTATTATTTCATGACAACTGAAGCAGATAAAAGGTCTGGAGTTGATTCCAAGTGTTGACTTTGCATTTGATATCTGTTCATGGAAACTTTTAATATTTGTTCCAAAGACGTGTTGATGTAAATGAAGGAGCCGTCATTAGGGTGAAAATACAAAACTAACCTATCGGACAGATGCAGAAACTTTAGGAGAAATCAACAATTTGGTTCATTCATAAAAAGAAGGAATGAACTTGTAAGTGCAGCAACACCAAAAGGTCTGAAAGGTGAAGGAAGATGACTAAAGTAGATGATCTCAGATTTCTTTCAGATCTGAGGAACAGCTCATGATCCACAGCCACCACATCATCTGTCAGACATGGTGGAGCAGTGTTATGGCTTGGACATGTTTGGCTGCCAATAGAACTGGGTCCCTGGTGTTTATTGATGATGTGATTGATGGTAAAAGCAGCAGAATGAATCCTGAAGTGGACAGGCCTGAACTATCTGATCAGATTCAGCCAAATGCTTCAGAACTGAGAGGATGGAGCTTCATAGTACAGACGGATAATGACCCACAACAGACGGAGAAAGCAACACAAGAGCTTCTCAAGGCAAAGAAATTGAACATTCCCTAAAGACCCAGTCAGTCACCTGACCCCAACCCAAATGAATATGTGTTTCACTTCCTGAAGACAAAACTGAGGACAGAAAGACCCACAAACAAGCAGATATTGAAGGCAGCTGCAGTAAAGGTCTGGAAGGAAACTCAGCATCTGGTTATGTCAGTGGTTCCAAATTTGAGTCAGTAATTGACTGCAAAGGATTCTTATCCAAGTATTAAAAATAATCCTTATAATTATGTTGGTTTGTTCCATTGCTACTGAGACTAAAAATTAGGGACTATGTCTAAAAATTGTAATTCCTAAATAGTTAATGTGATAGTTCTGATGAACCCCTTCAATTACAGCTGAAAGTTGACACTTCAATCACATCTTGATTCGTTTCTTTCAAATCCACTCTGGTGGTATACAGTGGCAAAATTACAAAAAACTGTGTCACTGTCCAAATACTGACTTGTATGTGTTAAAAAAAGTCACTCCTTGTAGTTAAGCGTCACCACTCGGCAGCCATCTTGGCAACACTTCTGGGCAGTTCTTTTGGGCAAAAAAGACGAGGTTCCTATAGCGTCACAATCACCAGTCAATCAGATAAAAGCCACTTAAAAAATTTGGTGACTTTGCCCCAGGATAAGTTTAAAATGCTTTAGTTATACTTTTACTGCGTGTGCACAGGGTTTCGCTTGTGTCAGTTCAACAACCCAATTAGCTTTTGTCAGTAAAAAAGTAGATGACAGGCTTTTGGAAGGAAGGGTGTTAACTTTGGTGTTACGGACTTTTCTATTCAGGACTCTGGAAGTGGTTTGTCCTACTTTCTCTCTCTCCTTGATAGTTATGATTCCAGTGGATGATTCCTGAACAGTGTTTTAATGAACAGTTTTGTTACTGAGCATGTGTGGTGGTGATGATGATGATGATGATGATGATGATAATGATGACGATGAGAGCATCTGTGTTTTTGCTGTCTGTTTGTCTCAGGGTCCGTCCTCTTGGGATGACGTCCTCCTCCCAGGTCGTATCCATGGCGTATGTCAATCAGATGGTTGTCACAGCAATGAAGCGGTAAGGGGGGCAGAGCTATTGTGTAGAGCTTCAGTGATTAGTCAATTCAAACTTTATTGATAATCGATTAATCCTTTAAGACATTTTTCAAAAGAAAATGCATATTAATCACTGCTTCGAGACTTCACTGTAATTTGAATCTATTGGGTTTTGTTCTGTTGCTTGGAGAAAATAAGATATTTGAAGACCCACTCAACCAGTTAATCAATTAATCATGAAGATAATCATGAAATCATTAATCATATAATCATATTAATTAATAATAGAATAATCATTACTTGTGGCCCTCAGCTTTCAGATATGACTTTCATAGTTCTGTGTGTGTTCTCTTCATCTGGGCTTTTCTCTAGTCAGTCATCCGGTAGCATTCTGGGAGATGTAGCCCCCCCCCCCCATGTTTATGTTACTTGTCTGTGTGTGTGTGCAGGAGTTCTTCATGAAGTGTGCGTCCCATCCGACCTCAGATGACGACCCCTCCGTGGCCCTTGACCTCATTATGACCAACACCAGAGATGTGCCCTGCATCGCCTGCACCGACATCATGTACCACAACCCACCTGTCACACACAACACACACACTTAGCACACAAATGTAACACACAGAAAAAAGTAACAAACACATTAAAATTACATAGACACACGTAACATTCACACACATAGCACATACACCTGTAAAATTCACACATGTACCACACACATTTAACACTCAGAAATGTAACACACAAACAGACACATTTAACACATAAAACAGACACATGAAACACATACACATATAACACACAAATTTAACTCACATATATGCATGTAACACAAACACAACATTCACACATACACACACACACACACACTGAGTGTGGAAGTGTATAGATGACAGAAGGTCAAGAGCAGAATCAGAACCAGCTGCTGAATAAATATTTCCTCTGAAAGAGGGCGACCGGCTTTTTGAATGTGGAAGACAATGTGTGATTTCTATATTTTATCACGCTGGATCTTTCAGCTGACAGTTTCACTTATGGATCTGCCCTGGAGACTGAGTTCAGTTCAGTCCAATTCTGGAGATTCACATGTAATGTTTTCACTGTGAATGTAGCCACAGCCATTTTGTTCTTATTATTGTTATTATCATGAGTTTGATGCATCGTGTTTCAGATCATATGACAGTAAACCCAACCAGCTCTCATCAGGTTCGGTTGATTACAGTAGATCTTATCCACAAATGTGTTTCTAATAATGCTGCTAATCATTTTCTCTGTTAGAGTTACTCCTTAACCAAAAAAGAAGAAAAACAAAAATCCTACATCTGTTTCAGGCGAATCAAACCACAAATAGAAGTTAGATAACACAGCCACTCTGATGGTGATCGTAACTTTCATTTTTAAGATAATACTGAGATTGCCCTCTGTCCCATCTGCTGGTTAAAAACGGCATTGTCAGTAAAAGTTAAAAAGGAACCCTCAAACTTAAATTAATGTCAAACTTTTTCAAAATGCAACAGCAGATTGAACATCTTTCCCTTTTTTATTTTTAAATTGGCAGCAAAATTTGAAATAAAAAGACCAAAAAAAGTGTTCATTGCATGTTTTAGGTATGATTGAACAATAATAATAGGTAGAATAGGTATAGAACTGATATACGAATATTGTTTCAGACTTTAGGAAAAAATAAACATGAATTGATATTTTTTGACATAAGTAATAATAATAATGATACTCAATAAATCAAATCCAAAAAGATTTGGAAAAAAAGCAGCAGCAGCTTAGTCTTCTTTATCCTCCATTTCTGTCTCAGGGACGTGGTCCTGGTCTTCCAGTGTTCAGAGCATCATGTGATCTGTCTGGACTGTTTCCGTCTGTATTGTCAGACTCGGCTGAACGAGCGACAGTTTGTTCATCACCCTGTGATTGGCTTCTCTCTGCCCTGTGCTGGTGAGTGCTCTAGAGGATCCTGTCCATCAGTACGGACACATTGACTTCACATTCATTCACCAGACTGAATGTGTGTTGAATCAAACCTGCAGCCCTGTTTAACCTCATTAGATTCACAGGCAGGGTATCTCTGTGTCTAATGAAAGTGTTAATTAGAAGTTAATTAGACAAAAACCGCCAGCTGCTGCGTGACGACTGTCTCATGTTTACGCATCAGTTTTCTTCAGAAAATCGTCATCCTTCATTAACGCCACAGAACCTGAGAGTAGATCTTCATCCCAGACATCAGGCTTCACCTCAGGAGTATAAACTGTGTCCTTCACCTAACAGATATAGTGAAATCTTTTCTTGGATGAATGTGTGTGAATGTGTGACATCTGTGTGTGTCTGCAGCCGGCTGTGTCAACTCTCTGATTAAAGAGCTGCATCATTTCAGGGTTCTGGGAGAGGATCAGGTGAGTGTTCCCGTTTCCTTATCTTTTTATTATCATTTTAAACACATTCTACCCAAATTTCACCCTGATACACCTTGGCTCGTTCTCTCACTCAGTATGGGCGGTATCTGCAGTATGGGGCTGAGGAATGCCTGCTCACGATTGGAGGACTGATGTGTCCGTCACCTGGCTGTGGGGCCGGGCTTCTACCCCCTGATGGCAGCAGGAGGGTGGAGTGTGACAGACAGCTGGGCTGTGGTTTCATCTTCTGCAGGGACTGCAGGGAGGGCTACCACGAGGGGGCATGTCAGACACAGCCAATGCCAACCACAGGTGAAGCCTCACAGGTAAGCTGACCAATCACAGAGCGGAGCGCCCTGTGAGGTGTCCATCGCTGCACTCTGTCCCGTGGTGGCGATGGTGATGACTAAGATGATGATGGGGATCAGATGATCAGTCGAACAGATAGTTTTACAGACAGAGTTCAGAGAAAACCTCTGGCAGTGTCAGATATGTGGTTTGACTCTATCATTAAGAAGAACTGATCTGTGTTGAGGTTCTGATGTAATGTGTTTGGACATTCAATTCAATTCAATTCACTTTTATTTATATAGCTCCATATCATAACAGAGGTTATCTCAGGGCACTTTTCATATAGAGCAGGTCTAGACCAGAATCTTTATATTTACAGAGACAAAATTTTTGCCCATTTTGAATCCAACCTGACCAGACTTCTCAGTCTCTGCTCACCTCGGCTCGACGGATCGGGACACTGCAGGACAAAATATGTCACTAACTCCTCTCCTCCTTCTCTCTGCTCTCCTTCTCTCCTCTCTTCTTTCTTCTCTCCTTCTTCCTCTCCTCTCCTCCTAAGGGTTTTGTGGTGGGGGAGGAAGCATCTTTCAGAGGGAGGTGGGATCAAGCATCTCTGCTCCTCATCCATGAGTCGACTAAACGCTGCCCCCAGTGTTCAGTGCCTGTGGAGAGAAATGGTAAATAACTCATAAAGCAGAGGGTCTGGGTCTAGCTATAGATTTAGGTCTTAATCGTTCCAGACTTAGTTTTTTCCAGGAACAATAACATTTATGTTTGTGATGTAGATAGCAAAAACATACTCAAGGCTCAGTTACACACAGAATATGCTCATTAATGATTACAATATGAGAAATACAAAATCCAACTTTCTACAAAGAATCAGTGCTAATAGGAAATGAAGAGTGCTGTAGCTCAGCTCAGCTCACTTATCAGACCTCACTGTCACTTATCAGACGGATCACGCTTATCAGATCTCTGTGTTGCTCAGTCTAAATGTTGACGTCAAATCTCTGATCAGATGATTCCTGATTATAGTCATAACATCAGTTATCAAGTGTCAAGGAAACTAGACAGAAGTGTCAGGAGGGTCATCACATTAATTGAACAGAGACAGTACAAGCTCTACCACAGTGATCACACAGGTGAATCCACAGCTGTCTGACACCTGACCCCTTATTACAGGACAGGTGTTCCTAAGAAACTGCATGACACTGAGATAACATGTGGTGCATGCGTGTGTCTGTGTGTGTGTGTGTGTGTGTGTGTGTGTGTGTATAATAATAGCAATAATGATAAAAAAAAAAGTTATAAAGTGCTTCACATGGTTGAGCCAGAATTAAAATATTTCACAACGACTGCAAAGAGACAAATCTAATCAGACCCTTACAAATGATATAAAACCAAAGTGAATAAAGCTTTATTGATTAGTTTGTCAGAGTGTTTGTCTACACCATTTGGTTCCCGTCCCTTATGGGCTTAAAAGAAAAAGCAATCCTCAACAACACCAAGATCACAAATACCACAAACACTGCTCTTAGCAAATCTGCCCACATCAGTGCCCAGTTGAAAGGTACCAGGTCTCACCTGAGCACACAGGGACCTCTGCCATCTCTGTAGCTTAAATCTCATATCTGGTTTCTGAGTTTCTGAGTTTATTCCATTGTTCCTTGTGGAACACGTGACTCCCATCCCTTGTCCACTTCAGCAACCACTTTACAGTAGAGTATGTCCCCAAAAAAGTAGCAGACAGAAAGTATTGTCCAACAATATAAGATAAAAATAGTCATAATAATGACAAGAAATAAAAAAAATTTGCTAAAAGTCATGAAAAATTACTGTATGTAACAAGGGTTGTTGTCTCCCCCTGCAGGTGGCTGCATGCACATGCAGTGTCCTCTGTGCAGAGCAGAGTGGTGTTGGCTCTGTGGAGTCTCTTGGAACAGAGAGTGTATGGGAAACCACTGGTTTGGATAAACACATACTCAGACAAACACACACACACACACACACACACACACACACACACACACACACACACACACATACTCATGGTGACACTTGTTGCTCAGAGACAATTCAGCAGGAGCCTTGAATGGAACCACCACATCATCCTGTGTAACATTGTTTATTCGGAATAAAATATTGTATGTGAATAATTTATTTTATGATGTTTAGATTTTCATTTAGCCAGTGAATGTGGGTCTTACCTAACCTCAGTATTTTATTTTCATTTTCCTTGCTCGTGCAGTTTGAATATGAACAGAATCACACTAAATGTATCAGCCTTCTCTGCTCCCACATCTTTTTTATATCAAGTAATAAATAACAATGTTCTGCTGTATCAGTTCTTTATCAGAGATGGTACGTTTTACTCTTGAAGAGGTTTGAACATGTCTTCAACACCTTTATGGTTTGGCCCTCTCTGGTATATGTTTGATATTTAGACCACAACGAAGAATCACTCATCATGTTACCACTCTGACTGCACTGAAAGCTCCCGTAGAGAAAATGTGTTTTTCTTTGTATCTTGGTTATTAATCCATATGACCTCTCTTCCAAAAAGATGTCCTTCAATTTCCAAATCACATTGTCTGACACCGGATTTTTACTAAGAGCTCTAACCTAATCAATACCTGATAACCAACGCCAAGTAAAGTTACCTTTAAACATATGAACAGATTTTACTCAGCTGAGACAGATTTTAAGCATTTTAAAAAGATGTTAATTTAAATTGTAAATGTTATTCATCGGGCTGCTTTTTATTTATTTTACCCTTTACTGAGATTTTTTAAAAAGTTTTTATCACCAGACATTTTTAAAAACAACGTACAAGATAAAACAAGTCTGAATTACCACTGGACCACTAATATTTAAATCTTATTGGATGTATTTCATATACAGTTAGGCTCATAAATATTTGGACAGTGACACATTTTCTGCAGTTTTGCTTCTGTACACAATCACAATGGAATTGAAACAAACAAATCAAGATGTGATTGAAGGATCGACTTTCTTACAAAAATATCAAATTAATTGCAGCCATTTTTATACATAGTCCCTCATATTTAGAGGCTCAGAAGTAATTGGACAATTGACAATTGATCAGTTTTATGTTTAGCTGTGTCCATTCCCCTTGTTAATAAACATTTACTAGTAAAACTTACTTCTTTGTTCTCAGAAAAAAGGGTTAAACAGAACATCACACTGTTTCTTCTGTAAAATCTAAGGCATGACACAATGATCAATATTCACGTTCTTGTTTTTTTAAAGCTGTTATATGAATTCTAACTCTCCACCTAGATCTGATCTGGTTTTGTTTTTCAGTTGTGAACTTTTCTTACAGTTTATTGTATGTGATACATGGTATTTATAGATATAAAAATAAGAGCAGATCCTCGACCTCAACCTCGACCTAGACCTCCACCCACTGATAAGATGAACCATAAAGCATTGAGCAGCAGCGAATAAACGTCATCGTCAGTTGAGGTTATGAATAGATCTAGATCAACTCAGTTCGTCCAAACCACTAGGGAAGACTAAGACAGATCCAGATCAGTGACAGTTCTTTGCCGATTTTAGTTGTTCACTCAGGATTTAGGACAGGATATATTCTACACAGTCTGAAAACAGCTCTGGCAGTTCTGTTGGTTTTCGGAGGCCCAGCAAGAGTCAGGAGCTCCGGCAGGTTCCAGGAGGTCTGGCAGGTTTGGATGTCTGGAGTTCTGACCCGGTGGACAGATTGTCGACGATCCAGAATGAAGAGGGGAACTGGAGCTGGTCTAACAGGTCTGCAGAATCCTGGAATGGAGCTGGAGATGTAAGGAAGCACCAACAACATCCAGGAAAATTTAATCCAGAACCAAAGCTAGGTCCACCTGCAGTCTAAGTGTTTGTTTAAGTCTGCTGGTCCCATTCGGGTAGAGCTTAGTTCATGACCTCCTGGATTAAACGGTAATAATTAAAAGAGATTAAAAGAGATTTTTGTAAACCAAAGAAGAAAAGAAAAGCTGAAGAAAATAAAACAAGAAAAAGTTCAAGCAAATTCAGCCAAATAAAAGAGAAAATAGACTTTAAACCGTAAACCCCCACCTGTCTACCTTGTCTGGTATGATAAACACCAACTATCCATCTTTATTTCTGAGAGCCGATAAAACAATAAATAGCCCATTATGTGGCCTAGAAAACATTTTACTTTCAATTTTTTACTGTTCTGCAGCTCAGGGTGGTCTCAGATCTTGGGGGTCGAGGTGTGAAGGTGACATCAGGTCTCTGTTTGTTTTCAGGTTTCTGTTTGTGTTTAGGTCATTGTTTATGTTCAGGTCTCAGTGTTCTCAGGAATCCAGGTCCTTGGTGAAGGCTGCAGGTCCTAGGGCATCTTACTCCTGTGGCCGCTGGAAGCAGAGAAAACTGACAGGTAAGTCCAGGTGATTTTTATCAGTCCTCTCAACAGATCTTGATAAGTGAAAGTTTTAATCATATGGCTGATGTTCAGGGGTTCAGCCAGAGACAAAGTACTGAGGTATGGCTGAGGATGACCAGGGTGATGAAGAGCAGGGAAATTGATGGAACAAATAAAAAACATCAACTGAACAAAAAAATGCTGGATCACTTCAGAAACTTGGCCTCTATCAACGACATAACCAATCAGGTAACATCAACCAGGTAACAAAGACCAGTACACCTACCGGCTAACATTGACCAGAGGGCTAACAGAAAAGTGAGTCTTGACATAGTCTGATCAGCTCATCCTGGCTTTTTACATTTCACGAAGGCAGAGCCAGGATGAGCAGGTGCAGCTATCTTGTCAAACCATGTCTGTTACTTTAAATTGTTACCAAGTCCTTAATTTTCCAGTCATGTTTGTTCTCTATCAACAGAAATTCATGCAGATGTTTTCCTGAGAAGCCGAACTTTGACCCACACCTTTACAGCAAAGTGTAGGAACAACTGTTAATGTATGGAAATGATAAGTAGCTCCTTATAGGCTGATTATGACAGATTCAGAAAGGATCTGTGGGATAGTAAAGTTAAATTTTTAGGGAACTTAGGCATTCAGTCAGTCAACAAATGTCTTGCAGAGGAAAGAAGAGTCACAATTTTAACCCAGGGAGCAGTAAAAGTCTGTTGAAATTGTTGAGGTGGGTAAAAATCTATTGATCTAATTAAAACCCAGATGTTTCTATGGATCCGATGCTCCACGATCTAAACACCACCAGGGGGTGTCGCCCCGTTAAAATTAACTCTGATGTCTTTTGATGAGTGTCAGATGCCTCAAATTAGCTCTGGCCTTGACGCACACAGATTAACTAAACCTTGCTCTTAACCTTGTCTGAACCAGTTTAACTGCAAAGATTAAAGCTCAATGATAATTTATGCTCCGCTGCTTTTGTGACTTTGAGTCACAGCTAAATTCAGCCAGGATGCCTGAAGAATCCTGTCTTAATCCACTATCTGGGTTTTGTGAAAACAGCCCTCAGGTAACATCGACAGGGTACCACAAATCAACTAAGACCTACCAGGTAACACAGACCAGGTAACATTGATCAAGTAAAAGGGGGAGAGCAGGAGGAAGGAGAACATAGCAAGTTCAATTCAGTGCAAGTTCCACATGGAGATGTATAGCTATAATGATAATAATAATAATAATAATAATAATAATAATAATGTAGCCACAAGGGGACACAAGCCAGTGTCTTATTGTGCCGGTCCCAAGCCCGGATAAATACAGAGGGCTGTGTCAGGAAGGGCATCCGACGTAAAACTTTTGCCAAATCAAACATGCGAGTCAGATCTATTAATCCCATACCGGATCGGTCGAGGCCCGGGTTAACAACGACCGCCATCGGTGCTGTTCACCTACAGGGTGCCGGTGGAAATTGGACTACTGTTGGTAGAAGAAGGAGAGGAGGAAGGTGTGTTCGTAGGAAGAGAGAGAAGAGGAATGCCAAGGGGCTAGGACTGAGAGTAGGGACTTTGAATGTTGGAACCATGACAGGAAAGGGTAGAGAGTTAGTTGACATGATGCAGAGGAGGAAGGTAGACATACTGTGTGTCCAGGAGACCAGGTGGAAAGGTAGCAAGGCTAGAAGTTTGGGAGCAGGGTTAAAGTTGTTCTACCATGGTGTAGATAGGAAGAGAAACGGAGTAGGAGTTATCTTGAAGGAGGTGCTTGTTAGGAATGTCCTGGAGGTAAAAAGAGTGTCGGATAGAGTGATGAGTCTGAAGCTAGAAATCGAAGGTGTAATGTTCAATGTGGTTAGTGGGTATGCTCCACAGGTAGGCTGTGAGCTGGAGGAGAAGGAGAAATTCTGGTCGGACCTTGATGAAGCCATACAGAGCATCCCTAGAGATGAGAGAGTTGTCATTGGTGCAGACTTCAATGGACATGTTGGTGCAGGAAACAGAGGCGATGAGGATGCGATGGGCAGATTCGGTATCCAGGAGAGGAACGCAGAAGGACAGATGGTGGTTGATTTTGCAAAAAGGATGGAAATGGCTGTAGTGAATACTTTCTTCCAGAAGAGGCAGGAGCACAGGGTGACGTATAAGAGTGGAGGTAGGAGCACACAGATTGACTACATCTTGTGTAGACGGTGTAATCTGAAGGAGATCAGTGACTGCAAAGTAGTGGTTGGTGAGAGTGTAGCCAGACAGCATAGAATGCTGGTGTGTAGGATGACCTTGGTGGTGAGGAAGACGAAGAGGACAAAGGCAGAGCAGAGGACGAAATGGTGGAAGCTAAAAAAGGAAGAGTGTTGCATGACTTTTAGGAAGGAGTTGAGGCAGGCTCTGGGAGGTCAGGAGGTGCTTCCAGATGACTGGACAACTACAGCTAATGTGATCAGGGAGACAGGGAGGAGAGTACTTGGTGTGTCATCTGGAAGGAAAGTAGATAAGGAGACTTGGTGGTGGAATGAGGAGGTGCAGGAGTGTATACAGAAAAAGAGATTAGCTAAGAAGAAGTGGGACACTGAGAGGACTGAAGAGAGTAGACAGGAGTACAGGGAGATGCAGCGTAAGGTGAAAGTAGAGGTGGCAAAGGCCAAACAAGGGGCTTATGATGACTTGTATGTTAGGTTGGACAGTAAGGAGGGAGAGACTGATCTATACAGATTGGCAAGGCAGAGAGACAGAGATGGGAAGGACGTGCAGCAGGTCAGGGATGGAAAGGGATGGATAGAGATGGAAATGTATTGACAGGTACCAACAGTGTGATGGGAAGATGGAAAGAGTACTTTGAAGAGTTGATGAATGAGGAAAATGAGAGAGAACGAAGAGTAGAAGATGTGGCTGTTGTGGATCAGGAAATAGCAAAGATTAGTAAAGATGAAGTGAGGAAGGCACTGAAGAGGATGAAGAGTGGAAAGGCACTTGGTCCTGATGATATACCTGTGGAGGTATGGAAGTGTCTAGGAGAGGCGGCAGTAGAGTTTCTGACTGGGTTGTTTAACAGGATCTTAGATAGTGAGAAGATGCCTGAGGAATGGAGGAGAAGTGTGCTGGTGCCCATTTTTAAGAACAAGGGAGATGTGCAGAACTGTGGCAACTACAGAGGAATAAAGCTGATGAGCCATACAATGAAGCTATGGGACAGAGTAGTTGAAGCTAGACTAAGGGCAAAAGTGAGCATTTGTGAGCAGCAGTATGGCTTCATGCCAAAAAAGAATACCACAGATGCAGTATTTGCTTTGAGGATGTTGATAGAGAAGTACAGGGAAGGTCAGAGGGAGCTGCATTGTGTCTTTGTAGATCTGGAGAAAGCGTATGACAGGGTGCCCGCAGAGGAACTGTGGTACTGTATGAGGAAGTCTGGAGTGACAGAGAAGTATGTTAGAGTGGTGCAGGACATGTATGTGGACTGTAAGACAGTGGTTAGGTGTGCTATAGGTGTGACAGAGGAGTTCAAGGTGGAGGTGGGACTGCATCAGGGATCAGCTCTAAGCCCCTTCTTGTTTGCTATGGTGATGGACAGACTGACAGATGAGGTTAGACAGGAATCTCCATGGACTATGATGTTTGCAGATGACATTGTGATATGTAGTGAGAGCAGGGAACAGGTGGAGGAGAAGCTTGAGAGGTGGAGATTTGCCCTGGAAAGGAGAGGAATGAAGGTTAGCCGCAGCAAGACAGAGTACATGTGTGTGAATGAGAGGGACCCAAGTGGAAGAGTGAGGTTACAGGGAGAAGAGATAAAGAAGGTGGAGGATTTTAAGTACTTAGGGTCAACAGTCCAGGGCAATGGAGAGTGTGGAAAAGAGGTGAAGAAGCGTGTGCAGGCAGGCTGGAACGGGTGGAGAAAAGTGTCAGGTGTGATGTGTGATAGAAGATTTTCAGCTAAAATGAAAGGAAAGGTGTACAAAACTGTGGTGAGACCAGCGATGCTGTTTGGTCTAGAGACAGTGCCACTGAGGAAAAGACAGGAGGCAGAGCTGGAGGTAGCAGAGATGAAGATGTTGAGGTTCTCTCTGGGAGTGACCAGGATGGATAGGATCAGGAATGAGTACATCAGAGGGACAGCACATGTTAGAGGTTTTGGAGATAAAGTCAGAGAGGCCAGACTGAGATGGTTTGGACATGTCCTGAGAAGAGATAGTGAATATATTGATAGAAGGATACTGAGTTTTGAACTGACAGGCAGGAGGCCTAGAGGAAGACCAAAGAGGAGGTTTATGGATGTAGTGAAAGTGGACATGAAGGTAGTTGGTGTGAGAGAAGAGGACGCAGAAGACAGGGTTAGATGGAGGACACTGATTCGCTGTGGCGACCCCTAAAGGGAAAAGCCGAAAGAAAAAGAAGAAGAAAAAGATGATGATAATAATAATGATAATAATGATGATGATAAGAATAATAATGATTAAAAAAATAGACTAATGACAATGTAGCAGTGAGTGTTGACCAGACTCTGCAGCATCAGAGGCAGAAATATCCCAGAAAAAATATGAGTAGAGAGACAATAATGCACAAAACTACGGGAGAAAGAAGCTGAACGACCTGACTATATGATTAGTCACATCTGGTTTCATAGATAAATACATCTGTCTGCAACCTGCATATCAAAAGGAATTCATGTGATGCTCCCTGATGATACTGCCTAAAGGAAGCACAAACATGGTGAAAAGTATCAATCCAAGCACATAACCCTCTGGAACTCCATGACTAACTTGTATGTATGGAAGAGACATTGTTAACAAGAATAAACTAGAATATGCACATTAAACCAGCCTAGTGCAGTTCCTTTCATCCCAGTGACACGTTTTAGTCTCTGTAGTAATCTCTTGTGACTGATGGGATGAAATGCAGCACTGAGATCTAAAAGGACAAGTACTGAGATGAGTCCATTGCCCAAGGTCACAAGAAGATTGTTGGTACCTTTCACCAGTGCTTCTCTGTGCTGTGATGCACTGTAAATCCTGACTGAAACCTTAGACACACCAACCGATGCAAATATTCAAAGGGTTGGTTTGCAACAGCTTTTTCAAGAATTTTAGAAATGACGGGGGGGTTGGATATACAGTGGTTCTATATTTAGTGAAAACGTCAGGATCAGGAGCAGGCTTCTTAAGTAGGGGTTTAATTACTGTCACTGACAATGATGAAGAATCAAAGATAAAGTGAAGGAAAGAAACGTGAAATCAGACAGGTGTTGTTTTAAAACCGCTGTCACATGAAAACAGACAGGTTTCATATCAAATTACCGTCACGGTTTTGATCAGTTAGTTTATAAAAAACTAATCATGATCATGTTTTTGTATTATTGAGTGTTTGTTTGTCTTTCTTTGTTGATGTACCTTGGCGAGTTTGCGTATCATTTTGTGTTTGTGTAAAATTGTGTGTTTTTGTCCCGGTATTTTTCTGTGTGTTCAGGTGAACCTGAGTTTCTTGGATGGCTTGATCTCAAAGGGAGCCAATCCAAACAGCTCAGACAGATATGGACAAACCGTCCTGCATGAGGTCAACACACGAATTTTGTTTTTCTTTATTTTTCAGTTTCATTGGTTTAACTACAAACACAGTGACATATGACCGTAAACTTTCAGCAGAGCAAACACTGAACATTTGTTGAACATTGATATGGAAAGCTGCTGGAGCCTTTCAGATGTTTCCTTAATACAGCTCCTGCTGGGTTTTAAGCTTCCTGTAATTTGTCTTTGTACATTTGAAGACAAACTGCATTAAAAATGGTTTTGTTTGGGGAGCTTATGTAAAACAGTTGACTTATTTCACTGTGAACATCTTTCTAATCAGGCTGTTTTTTAGAACTTCACACAGAGTGTGTGTGTACAAATCTCCAGGGCATGGAGCGTTGATGTTTTGCAGTTCTTCCTGGATCGGGGCTCAGACCTCCTCTGCCCAGATCACTTCGGAGTCAATGTGCTGCATGTGGCCTCGGCGCTGGAATACCAGGACATGGTTATGTTTCTGTGGTTTATGTGTCTGTGGTGGTTTTATGTCTTGCGATGATGTAGGGGGTGGGCTGCCTTTTACATTTTAGTGCCAAAGAGCCTATCTGTTGTCTCATCATCCATCCATGACTCTAGTATTTGAGCCATAGAAAAGCCAAAGTCTTGACCCATTTTCAAGCTTAGGTCTCTTGTCCTCTGGTCTCCGGCAGAAGGGGGATAGTTTCAGTCAGTGTTTCTCTAGAGGTGAATCTTGTTTGTGAGGATATCTGTCCAGATTTTAGAGAAGAAGATCTTCTCCTAAAATGGAAAGAAACATTTTTAACAACTCCTCATTTGAAAGAAGAAAACACAGTTATTATTTGTCAGCACCAGAAGGTTTTCAATGGTCCACACTCAACAGGACAGATAGGGACAAATCAGATCTACAGATCCTGGTCAGTAGGTGTGTGTGTGTTTGTGTGTGTGTTTGTGTGTGAGTTGTCCTCAGTTGATCTGGAGGCTTGGACTCTCCTGGACCAGCAGATTCCACTTCACTATGCTGCAAAGTATGATGCCGTGGGTTCGATCAGACTGCTGCTGCAGGCTGGAGCCTCCATCAGCTGCATTGACTACAAACACAGAACACCACTAGAACTCACTGCCAACCTGGGTACTACTGACACTACCACTGACACCACTACTGACACCATCGGTGTGTTTTTTCAGAGCGCAGTGAAGCAGCTTGGGTTCTGTTGGAGCTCTGGGCGGAGGCAAGGATAAAGGATTCTGATGGACAGCACTGTATAACGGCTCTAATTGCTCGGATTAGTCCAGTGGTAACAATGTCCCGCCTACTGATAGATTACAGAGCTTGATTGGTTCAAAAATAAATCATTGTATAATGTAAAACATTGAGAGTTGAATGGAACAAAACAGGTTGTGTCCTGGTTTTGCTCTGAACATGGTTGTGTCTCGTGTTCAGGCCCGGCTGGCGCTCAGTCAGTTCCGCGGACCCAACAGAATGACCAGACAGAAGTACTTCTACCTGAACCTGCTGGAACCAGATCCAAAACCAAAACTGTTGCTGCCATGGTTCTGACAATACTACCACTCACTCACTGACCTTTCTGTCTGGAACTATCTGTCTGTATCCACCTGACAGTGTCTACCTGTCTGTATGTATCCGTATGTTGTTTTGTAGAGGCCGTGGTCAATGAGCCAACATCTCAGGTAGGCTTTAACCTGTGAGCGTGTGGTATTTTGCAGTGTAGATTGAAGTATGCTGTGCTCACCTGTACTCATCTGTATGGTTCCTATGTTTAACAGCTTGAGGTGGTGGTCCGGATGGGAAAACTGGACCTGATCATGAATCCAGTCTTTCTCAAACTGGTCCAGGTCAAATGGAGACTCTATGGCAGGTAAACTCTCTCTGATCAGTCTGAATAATTTTACATCATCACTCAGGAGAATGGTCACTGCTCTGTCTGTCTGTCTGTCTCTGATGGTCTTTTTCTGTTTTTTACCTGTCTGTCACTAGATGTCTGTCTCTACCTTACTCTAGGGGCGTGGCTGCTCCCCATCCTCAACTCCCTGTTCAACATCTCCTGGACAATCGTTGCCATCTCTGTGTCCATCCACCGAGACCCCCCTGATCGCTACGTCCTCCCCCGAGTGCCCTGTCTTTCTCTCTCCCGTCTGTCTCTCTCCAACTTGTCTGTGTCCATTGTCTTTCTTTATGATCTGTCTCTCTCTCAACTGTCTGTCTCAGGACTGGTAGCCTTTCCTCCTTGTAGTCCTGGCGCTCCTTTTGACCTTGGAGGAAGTGCTGAGGGAGGTGCGGGACATCGTGCGTTCAAGGAGGAAGCTCCACCTCTGGCAGCAGTGGGCAGAGCATCGTCTCCATGATGACCTGCACTGTTTACATCCCATGTGGCATCGGGTACAAGAACACAATAACAGCAATGTCTTCAACATGACAACTGTAAAGTTAAAAAAAACAACAAAACATCAACAACACTCAACAGTAAAAAACAACAACTGGGTCAAAAACACAACAAACACACACACACACACACACACACACACAGTGTAAAAATACTCTTAACAGTCCTGCATTTAAACCGCGTATGTGTGTTACACACACATATATGCAGTATCTGCAGGTGTGTGATTTGTGTTTATGTATGTGTGTATGTATGGATGTGTGTCGGATCTGTTCAGCATGGCAACAAGTTCTGTATGGGATAGCAATGTACATCTCAGTGATCAGGTTATATTGCCTCATTGATACCGTGACAACAGAGCAGCTCAGGGTTGCCAGGTGTCCAGACAAAGATCCTTTATGCAGGAGAGAGGTCTTGCTCTGAGTATGTCCACATTAAACAGGCTAAATTGGTAAACTCATATTTTTCCCTCGGTTTCAGCCTCCGTCCAAACTAAAACAGTGGTTTTCTCCACAAAACAGAAATTTTCCAAACCAGTCTCCGGAGTGGGTGAACGTTAAAACATTTAAGTTTCTAAGCGTTAAAATGTCTCAGTATTAAAACGTTAAAGTCCAATTTGTTGTTTCAGTTGTTCAGGGAAAAACGGAGACTTTACCAAACAAAGCTGTAACTGCTTAGTGAGGGTAGGAGCCATGGAAGTGAAGAAGATGACCCTTAGTCTCTGACTTTCTTTAAGATCAATCAGTGGAGTAATTTGGGGTTTTATCTGAACACAGCAGAAAATCCAGATGTTATCAGCTGTCTGTCTCACATCTCATCAGACGCTTTGCTGAAGAAGAGGAGATTTACCTGTTATCGTTTTGTCCAGGTGGTTGACTGTGGACAGAGTTCTCTGCTAAAACCACGTGGAGACCCACTATGAAACAACAAAAGTGAACACTTCAAAGTTTCTGTGTGTATGTGTCCAGGTTGATGGGTCTGTTTATCGTGATTTTGGGGAAAATTGTCGGGGATTTGAAGTGTTTCCTCTTCCTGTAGGCTGTGATCTTTGTTCCTTACGCCTGCAGCATCATATTTGGAGGTCAGTGTGCGTGTGTGTGTGTGTGTGTGTGTGTGTGTGTGTGTGTGTGTGTGTGTGTGTGTGTGTGTGTGTGTGTGTGTGTTTATCTCTCTCACTGTACCCAGTGATGTCTCAGCCCCAGGCCCACTGAGTTTTTCACTACACAAACAGGTTCTTAGAAGCTAAGTTATTAATATATTTTTTAACACTTTCATCTCCTCTAATCTAAAGCAACTCTGACTCTGTTATATCTGTTCTGTTTGTGTCTGCTGATTTCTGACATCTGACCTGAGGCAGTGTTCAGTTCCTCTTTTTACTTGTTTTGAATGAAACTAGTCCACAAACAGATCAGACCAGGTGACTTGAACAGGGCAGTTGTTTATCATGTCAATGACGAAAACTAACTCTCTTACCCCGGCCAGGCTCGTCCTCGGTTCCCAGCATGCAGTCTGTGTCTGGCCTGCTCTACAGTCTCTACCACATCACTCTGGTGGACGAGGATGAGTACGCTGCCATGGCGATGGTGGATGGCATCGTGGCTCCTCTGTTGTGCGGAAGATTTCTGGCGGCTTCCTTCATCCTTTGTGTCAACCTACTGATCGCCCTATTCACCGACACCTTCCAGAGGTCAAAGGTCACACCTGGACTGACCGCACCTAGACTGAAACCTGAAGCTGTCTTCATACTCCTCAGACAAATTTTCCTGGTCCACCTGGTCCAAAAAAACTGTCTCTGCTCCATTAAGGATCTGTAAATATCAATCATCATCAGGAATGACATTGAGAGTTGAACCAGGAGTAAAACCAGTCACAGGATTAAAACCAGTTCTATTTTAGGGAGAGTTAAACCGGGACTAACTTGAGTAGGAAATCAGTCCCAACTGGTTTTGCATCCTGCACAAGGACATCATAAATTATTGAATTTGCTGGAACAAAATCTTTTAATAATCACACAGTGAGGTTTGTTCGACCATATGTCTGAATACAAACATTTGTAGATTTAATAAACTGTGGCCAAGATACGAGTGATTTCACAAGTTAAGAAAGGTGAACAAATTATTTTACTTGTATTCTTAAGGAACAGAGAGGGGTCACAGTTGTGAGCAGTTAGGGGTGGTGTACTGAGATGATAAATACAGACCCAGATCAAGAAAATCTGGTCCAAGAAGACCTTCTAGTCCTTAGGGCTGTTTCACAAAACCAGGATAGCAGATTAAGATGGGATTCTTCAGGTATCCTGGCTGAATTTAGGTGTGACTGGGTTTCACAAAAGCAGTGACACATAAGTTACCGTGTAGATGTATTCTTTGGAACTAAACTGGTCCGGACCAAGCTAAGAGCAAGGCTTGGTTAACCTGTTTATGTTAACACTGTCTATCACTGTCAAAAGATGCCAGAGTTAATTTTAATGGGGCAACACCTCCTGGTGGAGTGTAGAACACGGAGCATCGGGTCCATAGAAATGTCTGGTTCTAATTAGAGCCACGTATTATTACTGTCTTCAACAGTTTCAGCAACTTTTATGGCTCCATGGGTTAAAATCATGACTCTTCGTTCCTCTGCAACCGTTGTCACAAGTAAATAAAACTAATGCTACGCAGCTTCTGTAGCAGGTAGTTAACTAATATGAATGATGACTTATGACTTATATGATGTCATTAACATATAGCTGATATTGTCAATCAATCCCTAATAACAAAAGATGACACAGGTTTCACAAACCCAGATGGTTGTGAATTAGTGGCCATTTACTATTTTTCAATATTCCCCATAATTTTCTTTTAACGAAATATGAGACTTCATACAGTTCTGGGTGAAAATTGCACTGAAACTCTGTGCTTTGGTCGTTGATTTGCTTTAAACTATTGTAAAATAATGTGTTTTGACAGCAGCAACATCTTTTGATTACAAGGAAGTGAAGCATATTATTTGCAGGAAATATGGCAGCTATTATACGAGACAAGAAAACACATAGCAGATAATAGGAGACTGACTAAATGTCTAAGTAGCCTAAAATATAACTCTACTAAGCACAGATCTCATTGGAATCAGTCATAATTAGTCTATGAGGAGTCACTGATGATTTTCCCACATTAACACGTTCCTACACTTTGCTGTAAAAGTGTGAGTCAAATTTCAACTTCTCAGTAAACATCTGCATGATTCACTGTTGATACTGAAAAAACATGACTGGAAAACTGAGGACAAACTAAAGTGATATACTTGGTCTGACGTATGATGTATTCATCTTCTCCATTACAGCATCAGTGAATCTTTGATCGACTCACAACGTCTTTAGAAGGAAGCTGCCAACATGTTACAGAATTACCTTCAAGTGGTTTGATGTAATCACACCTGCTCATCCTGGCTCTGCCTTCAGGAAACTAAAAAGCCAGGATGAGCTGAACAGATTGTCTCAAGACTTTTTCTGTCGTGTGTGTTTTTGTGTGTTTGTGTTTGTATGTGTGTGTGCGTGTGTTTGTTTGATTTTATATTTGTGTGCGTTTGTGTGTGTGTGTTTGTATGTGTCTGTGTGTGTGTCTGTGTGTGTGTACATGTGTTTGTGTGTGAATGTGTGTGTGTGTGTGTGTGTTTGATTTTGTATTTGTGTGTGTGTGTTTGTGTGTATGTTTGTGTTTCCCTCTGTGTTTATAGAGTGTAATTTTCCAAATGTGTGTATACTTTTTATAGCGTGTAAATCTATGTGTGTTAGGGTTCATCCCAACTCGCAGGCAAACGCTGTGATGTAGCAGGTGTTTGTGATCCTGCAGATGGAGGAATCCATGCCCCTCCTCCGCTGTTTCTGTGACAATCAGTGTATCTCCAACCACTGTGCGCCACTGACTGAAGCCTATGACGTTGACATCGCCACATACCCCCGTTACCATTACAAGATGGGACACATCACCATGCAGATCAAAGTGTGTCTTAAGAAACAACCCAAGTCAAAATGATGTTACTTAAAGTTTATAAAATTAAAAAGGTTCTTTGTGTTTCTGTGTTACCTGCAGGAGACTCTAGATCAGTTCCTGGTCCTGCAGAGAGGCATCACAGGTTCAGGGAGAGTTCAGCACAGTTGGACCAACACTGAGGTCTGCAGGAAGAAAAACTGGACCCAGAGAAACAGTTTTTGCATGAGATCTGAGAGTCTGGTTATGTGCCACTGGTCTGCTGGTATGATGCTTAATCTTTTCACCATCAGAGTCCAGATCCAGGAGAATAAGGACGAGCAGAACCAGGGGCTTCAGGAAGATAACATGCAGAACCAACAGAAGCAGGAGCTGCAGAAGCAGGAGCTTCAGGCCATCTGAGCAGAGCTGAAGGAGCTCCGTTCTCTGGTCCGGCAGTTGGTTCATAACAGGACTGATCGGATTGATGGATCCGAATCTTAGAAGAGATAAAACCTGATTTGTGAGGACCAGACCAGACCCATATCCTGTTCTTCGAAAATAGTTTGAGGACTGATTTGTTGATCATGGATGAAGTTATTTCGAAAAGCGCACTCTTATTTTAAAGTGAGTAGAAAGTTGAAACCATGATCAAATCTCAAATCAAATGTAACTGCAGTTACCCGAGATGGGTGTGTTGGATCCCTCCCAGCATGCACTGGGGGAAAAATATTCATAGACATAAGTGTGATGCTATATTCCTGCAGAGTTATTATTTATCATTTTACTGTGTTTCACGTTGTTTTTCTAAGAGGTGAACTGTTGTTAAATCAGTTACTCCCAGTCAGACTGTCAGTGATATACATTTCAGTAAATCTGATCAACTGGTCATCTAAACTTTACTTTATCTTCATGATTATTTTCCAGTTTTGAATGAATTGGTAGATTCAGTCTAATCAAAGAAAGCTTGCTCTCATAATTAGTAAAAACATATATTTTAGTTTTAAATCTATTCCTTCCTTTTTGTGGGTTTGTTCTTTTATATATTAATACTTTATTTTGTGTCTTTCTCAATTTCTGGTTTACTAGCTGACATCAAACAACTGGATCTCTCTCATGCTTCGAAACAATTCACACTTCAGTTATATTGTTCTTTGGTAATGAACCAGAACCAGGCAGAAACAGTTTAATTTATCTCATGTAATTGTACCTAAGTACCACTGTACTTCCTCTCTCTCTGATCCTCCAATCCGACAGAATTAAAAATATAACATAATAATGTGAAATAAAGGTTAAATCATAATAAAATCGATGATAGATCTGCTCTGTTCTAGTATCTGATTTTCACACTAAGTGCAACATTTGAATGTGTTAATGAGATGGTTTTATTCACGTGCTGTTGTTTGTACTGATCTGTTTTAATTTTTTATGTATTATTTTTGAAGCTTTGCCAGTCACTTCCTCTGCCTCTTAGATTTCTTTCTGAGGACACAGCTGGATTGAAAATGTAAATGAAAATGTGTGGAGGCACATTGCCACTAGCAAAAGAAAATATAAACCGATAAAAAGTAACGTCAAAAGAAAAGACTTAGCGAATCCAAACTTTGAGTTTAGTAAGTAATATCTATTTCAATGGGATTCCATATGTTTGTAATGAAATTTGCTATAAAATAAATTCCACACATACACATACGTCAGACCCAGACCCCGCCCTCTACAATCGGCCCCGCCCCTCGGGTGTAGATCATTTCCGGTTCCGGTTCTTCTTGCAGCAGCCACAGAGCAGAGAGAAGAAAGATGGCGACAGCCGAGTCTGACAGAGATCCACCGTCTGCATTATGTTCGGAATTTCTCAATTTCTCCGCCAAAGACACCGCGTCGGTAAGCGGCTCCTCGAGCTGTCAGCCCCGCTGACTCTCACCTGCCCGGTCACTGCGTCAGTCTGCGCTCCTTCGCCTGCTGAACGCGGGATTTAGAGGTCAATTCGCTGGGCTACACCGAGCTAATGCTAAAGCTAATGCAAAGGCTAAGGCTAGCTGGAGGGGTGATGTGGAAAACATCTGGATGTCAGATTAAAGCTGCCAGAAAACATATTCTCAGCCACTGTCAGCCCGAACTCACCGGTTTCACAGCTACTGTTAATCTGAGTGAATATCATCCACACGCTTTTACCGTCCGAACTCGCTCCTGGACCTTTATTTTCTGTTGCACCTTGTGTCAACATCGCAGCGGTGCCACGGCAGGTACGGAGACGCGGTCCCAGATCCGAGGACCGAGGTCCGGAGACACAGCCCCCGCGCTTGTGTCCGGACACGGCCGATCTGTGTTCGGCACTATAATCTGACTTCTTTTGACCAACGTTCACACACTGACGCCTGTGACAGGTGACTGGTGAAAAACAGTACAACGCAGGCGAGGCGCTGGTGTCGGCATCTGTAATTCTGTCCGTTCACCCA
Organism: Istiophorus platypterus; assembly: GCA_016859345.1. Classification (NCBI taxonomy): domain Eukaryota; kingdom Metazoa; phylum Chordata; class Actinopteri; order Istiophoriformes; family Istiophoridae; genus Istiophorus; species Istiophorus platypterus. Next base: position 157,681 of record CM029124.1, read on the forward strand.
TCAGCCACGAGACAGACAAATAACCGGCAGTTGTTTTCATCAATTCGTCGTTTTTTGGTCATTTTCAGGAAAATGTTCTGTCCTCGTATGGTCATGAGGTTTCCTCGGTCTCAGTAAACAGATCTTCAAGAAGATGTGACTCGCCGGTTAGTCAAAAAGTAACTGACAATTTAATTGATGATAAATCTCGTGGTTTGTCCAGCCTGGTTCAGAACATAGATGGGATGTTGTCAGGTGAGGTGCGATACAGGACGTTTACAGCTCATCAATGGCTTAATATTTTAGACATGAGTCACATCTATTTTTTGGGAAAAGGGTGAATTAATTAATGCATGATATGGGCACATCATTTGAAATATAGTATGTCTGGTCAGCTGTTAGCGGGCTGCTTTATAGAAAAATAATAAACAGTGTGGTGACCATCAGAGCAGATAGGTTACTACATATTTCCATGATCAAACATGTTCTCAGGTTTATGAGATCTAATGTGTTTAATTCAGGCTGGCATCAAATCCTTACACCTGAGAAGCTGGATCCAACAGATGCCCAACATTCGACTAAAATGATTATTTATCAAAATAGTTGCTGATTACTGTTCTGTTGATCAACGCATTGATTAGTCAATCAATTGCTGTATCTCTGTTGTTTTTATTCGTATAGACAGCAAACCTGAAGCAATATAAATACTAGATTCAGCAAAACTGGATCATCAAAAAAAATGTATGCAGAGTCTGTGACAAACATTCATTCACACTCTGTTGCTCGTGTTCCTCTCATTCAATGCATGTTCTTGATGTTTAACATGTTCTTCCGAAACATGTTTGTCCAGAACAACACACTGACTGAATTTATGAGGTTATTGGTTAAAAGTTATAGACTCTGAAACAAAACAGTCAGGTTTTACAGATTTAGTTGGACACCGGTCAAACTTGGCGCTGGTGTTGTCAGCCTGGTGGTAGCACATTGTTAGTTCAGCGTTAGAATCTGGGTCAGTGTGTCAGTGTGTGTCGCAGGTTAGACTGTGACAGATCTGATTAAAGCGAACCTCCTGCTGCACCTGGAAGCAGAACTACTACAGTACTACTACTGAAATATTCCACTATTACCACAGGAGTACTGCAATACCACTACAAGAGTACTACAATACTGTACTGTACTTGTCTTTGAGTAACTGTTTATAAATGAAGTAGAGTTGCAATTGTTTTGATAATTACATGATAGTTTTAGTCATTTTTCTGTTAAAAATGTTAAAACAGGCCGTTTCCAGCTTCTTAAATGTGACAGTTAGAGGGTTTTCATCCCTATGTGACAGTAAATAGCATAATAGGCTGAATGTCTTTGGATATTGTCTGATGACGTCACACTGGTGGGAAATTAGAACGGGAGATTAATAGAATGAATCTAATGTAATATACGCTGTGTATACACTGTGAGATGTTACACTCCACACTGGGCTGTCTCTGGATGATCAGTGACCACAGAGACTGCAGGAACTGATCTCATCTCATAGACACCTGATCACTGATCAGTTTCTGAGAACTGCAGAAATATCTTTTACTGTTTTTGCATCAGGGTAATGAAAACGGTGTTTGTCAGGATTTTACTGGTATACTGGATACATCACTGTATGAACTAATACCAGTACCACCTCTTCTCCTCTCCTCTTCCACAGCGGTGGCTGGCTGCAGCTGACCTGCAGCAGGAGGTGTACCGTCACCTGGCTGTGTATGTACCCAGAATCCTTTGCCTGGGTCCAAGCGGTGGCAGCACCAGCAGGGAGGAGCAGCGAGAGGAACAGAGGGAGGAGCAGAGGGAGGAGCTGGCCTGTCAGTTGCTCCTCCTGGCTCCTTTGGAGTGGCTCCTGCTGGGGGAGGAGCCGGCCGCCGGCCTGGCTCAGCTACAGGAGAACAACCAGCCGTCGCCGCTGTGTGGGCACGTGTTCAAGGTCGGGGAGCCCACCTACTCCTGCAGGTAACAGGGTTGTCCTCGGTTTCTAGACAGAAGTTTCTAGGCGTTGCGGTGTGGGGGGGGTGTCATTACAGTATTCACAAAGACACAACAAAGGTTGTTGTTTTTCACAGTAACTCAGACATGAGTAAGAAGAAAAGGGAAATATATCTGCTCACTGATGAAGTGAGCGCTATATCCCGAAGAAATCCTTCAAGTTGTTGTGAGTGTTCGCACAATGCACAATACAAAATGAAGACTTATATCTAATGGATTTGAACAACAATTTTCTCATCCTCCCACAGCCATCTGAGAATTTAACAGTGTTTGCCTGGTTTCCAAAAGTTTTGTTGTTGCTACCAATCAGCTGACTGAGTTACTATAGCAACTTGACTCCTCTCTCTCTCTCTCTCTCTCTCTCTCTCTCTCTCTCTCTCTCTCTCTCTCTCTCTCTCTCTCTCTCTCTCTCTCTCTCTCTCTCATTCCTCTAGCAGAATTATTTTCCCTGTCAGTTAACATTTTTCAGACTTCAGTCTTTTTGAGCTCATCGCCTGTGACAGACAATTCTTGGCTGTTTGAATGATTTTCTCCCTTGTTCATAGTAAGACTGGCCATCAGGACTACTGGGGCAAATCCCAGTGGGTCCCCCCCATTGGTGGGCCAGTGAAAAGTCAAATGGGCCACCACATCAGTTCACTTCACTTCACTTCACTGTTATTTATATAGCTCTGTATCATAACAAACATTATCTCAGGGTACTTTTCATAAAGAGCAGGTCCATACCAGAATTGTTATAGTTATTATTTACAGAGACATAACATTTGCCCCATGAGCAAGAAAAACTCCCTTCAACAGGTAGAAACAAACAGATCCAAGCTCATTGGGGGGGGGTGTCTACCTCAACCAGCTGGGATGAGGATGAGAGAGAGAGAGAGAGAGAGAGAGAGGGAGAGAGAGGGAGAGGGAGAGGGAGAGAGAGGGAGGCAGAAGGGAGGCAGAAGGGAGGAGAAAGAGCGTAGCACAATAATGGGACTAATAGCTTTATATACTATAGTTATACTAACAGGGCTGGTGATATTACTAATAGAACTAAATGAAATGGTAACAGTAATAATCATAATAATTAAAGCAGTGGGTGTTGATCAGGCTCATGGGGCAGTAGTTGGTTCTACAGTCCTGGTTCCAGATTCTGATCCAGACTCAGGAGCATCAGAAAAAAAACCTGCAGAAAGCGACAAGAGGAAGCGGAGAAAGACGAGGAAGAGGAGGAGAGAGGAGAGAGATGAGAAAGCACAAAACTGCAGGAGAGAGAGGGAGGAGAGTTAGTAAGCATTTTTGAGGTGTTAATGTGCACAGGGAGAGAGGAGGAGGTGCTGGAAAGGGAAGCTCGTGCATCATGGGAAGTCCCCCAGTAGTCTAGGCCTAGCATAGTGAGGGGATGGCTCCAGCTAATGCTGAGCCAGTTCTAACTATAAGCTATATCAGAGAGGAATGATTTAAGTTGACTCTTAAAAAATGGACAGGACGTCTGCCTCCTCGACCCAAACTGGATGATGGTTCCATAGCAGAGGACCCTGATAACTGAAAGCTCTGCTGCCTCCTCTACTGTTGGAGACTCTAGGAACCACTAGTAGGTCTGTTTTCTGGGAGCGAAGTGTTCTACTGAGACAGTAAGGTACTATGAGCTCCTTCAGATAGGATGGTGCCTTGCCATTAAGGGCTTTGTAGGTGAGGAGGAGGATTTTAAATTGTATTCAGGATTTCACAAGGAGCCAATGCAGAGAAGCTAACACAGGAGATATATGATCTCTCTTTCTTGTTCTTGTCAATACTAAATCAGCTGGAGACTATTTAACATTTTATTGGGACAGCCTTATAATAAGGAGCTGCAATAATCGAGTCTAGAAGTAACAAAAGTATCTAATAGTTTTTCTGCATCAATGGTAATTAGAACTGGTTCAAGCACAGTGTTGTGGAACTCTGTGACGAACTTTTGAGTACATCAGTCAGAGCAGCCTTCAGAAACTCCTGCAGGATAAACCGGACTGACCAAAAACTTTTAGGCTGATTAATTCTAAGAGACTCACAATAGATTGACTACAAAACACTCACTAGCCGAGCAACATAATGAGGCTACAAGTGACCCCTAATGCAACGCTCTTTTAAATACCATAGTCACTCTTGTAATCCCTCTATTCAAAAAGATTATCTGTTGTAATGAATGAACATATAATAGTCTAGTCCTTAAATATGGAGGGGCCCCCTCCCCAGGAAAAAGGGAAGAAAGTTACATTTGGGCCAATACAGCATTTTCCCCCCGGAGTGGTAGAGGATTCTCAGCATCATTGTTTCCATTCATGTGGTTTAGGTGCTGTGACTAAGTCTCATAATGGTAGGGAAAACCCTGGGCAACAAACACACCTGCACAGGTAACACACACACACACACACACCTACTCATACAAGTAACATCCACTCACCAGGCACTTAATTAGGAACACCTGTACACCTGCTTATTCATGCAATTATCCAGTCAGCCAATCATGTGGCAGCAGAGCAATGCATCAAATCCTGCAGATACAGATCAGGAGCTTCAGTTAATGTTCACATCAGAATCGGGGGAGGATGTGATCTCAGTGACTTTGACTGTGGACTGTTGGTCTGAGTGTTTCTGGGATTTTTTACAAACAGTAGTCTCTAGAGTTCATACTCAAAATGGAGCCAAAAACTAAAAACATCCAGTGAGCAGCAGTTCTGTCAACAGACATACCTTGTTGATGAGAGGTCAGAGGAGGATGAGCAGACTGGTTGAGGCTGACAGAACGCTACAGTAACTCAAATAAAATCATCTCAGGATGAACAACAGGTCCAACCTGGAGGTGGATCAGCTATAACAGCAGCAGACCCATGTCAGGTTCCTGAAGGCAAAAGCATGAATCCATGGACCCAACCTGTCTGGTGTCAAGGGTTCTGTGTGTGTGTGCGTGCGTGCATGTGTGTGTGTGTGTGTGTGTGTGTGTGCGTGCGTGTGTGTTGGGGGGGTTCCTTGGCCCCTCAACACCAACTAATCATGTGCTGAACAACACAGTATTGTTCACCTGAGGCTGTTTGAGATCAAAGGGAGAAACTAACCAATGTCAGTGAGGGGTTACTCAAAAAGAGATCACTGGGTGTATACAAAAAACTGCACAAGTAACACACACTGACAAAGACACACTAACTCACACGCTGTGTTGTGTGAGAGGTGTTTGTGGTGTTTAGTGCTCGCTTGTTGACATAAACAGGATGGACACAATAATCATCTGTCATTTAACAAAACACTGTCCAACATCCAACTGAATCAACGGCTCTGAAACAGTTTGAGCACAAGCTGAACATTATAATATTCATGAATACACACATGCACTGTTCATATCCTGTTCAGGTTTTAACATTGGTGTGTGTGTGTGTGTGTGTGTGTGTGTGTGTGTGTGTGTGTGTGTGTGTTTGTGTGTGTGTGTGTGTGTGTTTAGGGAGTGTGCAGCTGATCCAACTTGTGTTCTGTGCATGCAGTGTTTCCTGGGCAGTGTTCACAAAGAGCATAGATACAGGGTGAGTACACACACAAAAATGCACACAAACCAGCCGGTTGATGTGAGACAGCTGTTAAATAGACACACCTGCTGGCAGGTGTGCAGAGACTCACTGATCATCTCAAAGCTCTGATCATATTCAGCATAGAAGTGTCCCTGACCAGAGAACAATCTCATGACGGCAACTGTCAGGGTTCTGTGTGCACAACAAAACGTGACGATGACCTCTGACCTTGGTGTTTGTGAGAACAACATGAAAAAGTCAAAAAAATGAAACGATGTGTAAGACAGATCCACAAGACCAGGGCTGAGGATGTGGTCTACACAAGAGTCCGGTTTTCTTCTCAGGTACATGAGTAGTGCAGTCAGTCCACACGAGACTGAGGCAGAACAGGAACTGACCTGAACAGTCTCTAGTCATAAAATGCAGTGTTACTCTGAGATATGTTGACCAGAAGGTCTGCAGGAGGTCTACAGGAGGATGTGATGACATACTGTGGCTCTGAGGTCAAAGGTCAACTTGTCAGCTGCACAAAGAGCTGTCGAGCTTGTCGCTCTGCAGCTGACAGTGGGAAATCTGAGAGTCCGCTGTCTGCTGCAGGTGATGCTAGTGGCAAACATCTCACCTACCAACTGTTGCTTTCTTGTGTGTGAAGACTAGTACTGCTATCTTTGTGAGGACCAGTTTTAGTTTTAAAAGCGCTGTTTAAAGGTTTAGACTTGGCTTTAAAGGTCACGCTAAAATTGGGTTTATATCAGCAAAGGTCCTCACAGAGTTAGGAAAGCAAACATGCGTCTGTGTGCATTAATGAGCCTGTGCGTGTATATGTGTGTGTATGCTGTAGATGACCACGTCAGGAGGTGGAGGTTTCTGTGACTGTGGAGATGCTGAAGCCTGGAAGAAGGGTCCTTACTGCCAGAAACATACACCGACAGACAACAATAGAGACACAGAGGAGGTCAGGCAGCTGCCTGTCTGTTTACCTGTCTGTCTGCCAGTCACTGCCCTTCCCCAGTAATAATCACTCTGTTTGTCCCTTCAGGACCCCATAGCTCAGCTCCCAGCTGACATGGTTGCCCGGGGCTACAGCATTTTCTCCATCATCCTGAAGTATGCTGTGGACATGCTAACATGGGAACAGGAGGACCAGCTACCAGCAGGACTGGAGCCACTGTACGCACACACCTTTATTTTATGATACAAGTTACATTAACTAAAAGATTTGGAGTTTTCAGGAAAAAAAAGGAAAAAATGAAGACTGACACATTATTTTTATTTAACTTTGTTTAATCAAGTCTCTTTCCAATCAAATCTGATCTTCAACAGAGAAACTTGTGCAACAGAACAACCAGCAAAAAAATTGTATAAAGCCAGACAACCAATAATCAAAAATGAATAATAAAAGGCATTACAGACATATAAACATATCATCTGAAATCTTCTAGTGGATTAAAAGAATCTAAACTGATCGCAGTTTGCAGTTCAGTCCATATAAAGATGCAGCATAGAGAGATGGATATTTCAGTATCTGTCAGCTGTTCATTTAAAGTAAAAGTACACTTACTTTTGTACAGCATGTACTGATACTTCCTTACTGTGTGTGTGTGTTTTTGTGTGTGTGTGTGTGTGTGTGTGTGTGTGTGTGTGTGTATGGGTGACAGGAGAAGGAGACACCTACTATGTTTACTGCATGTTGTGAAGAAAGCCGTCAACTGCAGAACAGAAGAGCTACCAGCAGAAAGCCACTGCAATCTGTTTGAGAGGAACTCTAAACATCTGAGTTCAGGTCCATTTAAAGATATCGAGAGATGGTCCAGATGATGTCACCTGTCGTAATGTTTACCTTGTGTGTGTGTGTGTGTGTGTGTGTGTAGGGCAGGAAGTCAGTTCGATATGGAGATTTCCAGTTCTGCGAACAGGCCAAGTCTGTGATAGTGGTGAGTGTCTACTTCCACACTGACATGACTACCAATGAGGTTACCACACTGACCAGTCTGGACGGAGCTGTACTGCAGAGGCTGAATTGAAACATCCTAAGACAAAGAGGATTAGGGGAATTAAAATCCAGGAACTTATGCAGGTGCTGGATCAACAGACGAACAGCGAAAGGTGTATTCACTGATTTAACAGAGCTGTTGTCACACTGTGGATTGAGCCCTTGAAGGTGTCGACTGACATCACCACGAGGTGCAGAGAAATTTTCCCTTTACATTTGCCGATAGTATATTCACATTAAACACTTAACTGTGGATCAAGTGAAAATCACATAAACAGTTTCTAACAAATCAGACTTGCAAAAATGCAAAAGTCACCAAATTAAAGATTAGTATCGCTAATTTTATGATTATTTTTATTGTTGTAGAGTGTGAGTGCAATGAAATCCGGACATTTCCTCATGGATTCAGCCTCAATCTTTCCTTGTTCGTTCACAGTTGAAGGGAATATTTACCTTTTTAAACTCTTTACCCCCCCCAGAGGAACACCAGTCGTCAGTCAAAGCCTCTAAGGGTCCAGGTGATGCACTCATCTGTTGTTGCCCACCAGTGTTTCGCTCTGAAGGCGCTGAGCTGGTTGGGGCAGATCATTCAGTACTCTGGTATGTCTGGACTTCATTACCCATCATCCCTCTGTCTTTGTGTCACTGCTGCTGCATGCTGTGAGTGCATAAACATTGTGTTTCAGACGGTCTGAGGAGGATCCTGTGTCAGGTTGGCCTCCAGAAAGGTCCAGAAGGAGAAAACTCTTCACTGGTTGACCAACTGATGCTAAACGACTCCAAGATGTGGAAAGGTAACCATGCATATATGGTGCTCTGTGCTCTAATATATAGGTAACTACACATGTCGGTCATTGTATTCTTATAACAGGTTATCTGCAGGTCTCTAAGGTCCTAAATGAGCTGAGAATAATAAGAGACCTTTGAAGGTATAGGGTCTTATTGGGTCTCCCCTGTCTACCCTGCTTGTCAGGAGATGTTCTCCACTTTCACACTATCATTGGTCTGGTTGTAACAGTGGATTGAGCTGCAGGAGGCTGTTCAGTCTGACACTGCAGGGAGCTCATCAGCTCGGAGTGGACATGAAAACATCATTGCTGTTTATTGTTATGTATAGCCTGGAATTACTGACCAAATGTGATATAGTAATAAAAATGCAGAATTCTAGGCCACATTATCCCCACTAGTTTTATGGTCTGATGGTGAAACGGATATAAAATTTAATTCTACATTCTACATTAATTCTACATTTTATATGCTCTTCAATGAGAACCTGCTAAAGATTTTCTTTTGTTATAATTTGATTCCATGAATAAAAATGCACTCAGAGTGAAAAGCAAGACCAAATGTGCTGATTCATCTCCGGTCAGAACCATCTGAAATGTGAAGTTTCAACTTTAAAATGCAAGTCAATGCGACAGGGACTCACCTGATACCTGTCTGTCTGTAGGAGCCAGGAATATCTACCACCAGCTACTGATGAATAGCCTCCTCATGGACCTCAAGTACAAGAAGATTTTTGCCATTCAGTTTGCCAAGGTAACACACCTGCTCAATAGATACTGACTGATCCATCAGCAAGATTGATCTCCTTGTAGATCAGCTAGTATCTGTGTGTGTTGTTGGATCAGAGCTCTGACAGCTGATTTTTATAATTTTGAAACACAAACACTTGCTTTACGTTAAAAACATAATCCTACCTGAGTTATAATGGTCAGGTATCCATCTTAAACCTGCTAGCCATTCTTCACCTAGGAAACATAACAGTTTCACCTCAGGGTTTTTGACCTTTCAATCATTCCACATGATCCTCACAAGCAGGTGGAGCTGGCAGATTTCTTTCTAAAAGTTATTCTTCTGGCACTTTTGCCTTTTATTGAAATAATGACAGTGGAGAGAGAAAGGATAAGAAGGGGGGAGAGTGTGTTTGATTCACAGCAAAGGGCCCAGGCTGGATTTGAATCGAGGCTGCTGTGATAAGGACTCAGCCTTGAGATGTGGATCCCAATTAACCAGGTGATCTGGCCTATTTCTACACTGCTTTGGACTTTAAAGCCAACATAATGCAAAGCCCCAAAAAAATCTAGATCTGAACGCCTACATCTCTAACAGCTGGCCTACTCCATCTGCTGAAGAAGATGGTGTGATAGCCCAAAAAAAATACAGAAGCCCAAAGACACGTACAAAATGGTGCTACTGATTGTCACCTGCTGACCAGTCCCTGTTTCTTCATAACCATCAGTATCAGAAGTTAAGAGCATTTTTAGAGAAGGATTTCGAAATGTTCCCTAGAGCAGAATGTGAG
>CM029124.1:827500-865000 GCA_016859345.1 Istiophorus platypterus
CCAGTAGTGTTGTTGTTCGTTACAGTGCAGTAACAACCCCGGTAACTACATTGTAAAAAGTTTTATTTTCAGACCTTACGCCTTATACACATGACTTTTTCTGAGGGTGGGTAGTTTTCAGTCCCGACCCCCCCAGTCACTCGGGGCAGCCTCTCATCTCGTTGTCTTCCTACTGACTCTGTGACTCGAGTTTCTCAGGAGTTTGAAGGCTTTATCCACCTCGAGGAGTTTACATTCAACAATAACGAACCATATTCATGCTCACTTTTTTACTGGTCAGTTTTAGTACACTTAGAATTGAGGCATTGAAACTATCAGACCGACAAAAATGGATAAATTCATGGTTCAGTGACTCCACAGCAGAATTTTAATTCTCCAAGTAGTGAGGAGACGAGTGTGAAAGTTGAGACGTGTGCATTCAAACACAAAAATAAATGAAATAAATTCAACAGCGTTTCACAAACGATATGATAAATAAAGCTGTTCTCATTTATATGTATTTTCTGTTTCCGTTGTCAGACAACGGAACAAAGATGAAACAGTGACTGAAACGTCGCCCGTTCAGACGACACGTTAACCAGCGGTTACTCCCGAGCTGTTGCTGTGTTATTAAAATCCTGTTTATGTAACCACCGAAAAATCTCCAACTTTGTACGAAGTCAGCAAATGTAGCGACAAAGGAGCAACGGAAAGGGGGGGGCAAGAAGTTACCACTTTTATTTTGAAAGTGATCGCTCTTTAACTTCCCCCGGCGTGGTTCCTGTCGCCCCGTCCTCAAACCAGAGCATGTGTTGAATCAGCCAAAAAGTCAATTATAACCTGTACTAATACTGAACAATGACATGTTTATGAACTAGTTTAAATCAATATCCTCTTCTCTTTTTCTTTATAATGTAGAATGTTTAAGAGTAAAGTGATGGGATTTAATCTAATCTAAAAATAAAGACAGATTAGAAAGTGCCACGTGTGTAAGTGTGTGTAATGAAGAGGTTTTAAATGTCATCTTTTCTAAACTTAGAGCTCGTAGTCATTAAATGACACCGTTTGCATCGAATGCCTTTCTCTCACTGGCTCACTTCACAAACCTTTCTATATATTCTATATCATAAATATATCAGATGATTGATCATTATTCCGGGAAAGCTAATAATATATCAAAAATAAAATTAACCTTTTAAAAAATTATAATTCTATATGTTCTTGCAGGAAAACAGACCACTGAATAAACTGTAAGATTGTTTTTAAAAGAAGTAATAATGTGGAAGGTGAGGGATGAATCTATCTCTCCGATATTCATCTCTGGTCAATCGTGATCAGTTGACAGATGCTCTTCAAAGCAACTTTTCCTCTCAGAAATTATTGCTCACAGTCAGAGAGTTATCATTGTAACCACAGATGTCTGCTGGAACTGAAGCTGTGGGAACAGCTGGAACTGAGGGATTATCCAGACCCCGACATCGCGGCACAGTCTTTAGGTTCGGTCATTCTGTAAACTCAGAAGGACGTGGGGTGAAAGTGAAACGACCCGGAGTGTGAACGTGCAGGAGCGTGGAGGTGGGGGACAAGACGTCCAGCTGAGGGGGGCAGTTTTCGTCACGTCTCAGCCCGCCTCGCTGACTGAGGGCAGCAGGTGGAGGAGGCGGGGAGGAGTCGGCGACTGGAATCGGAGCTGAGCAGGGACACACGACCGCTGGGTTCCACCGACGGACTGAACCCACGGCGGATCGGAGGGTTCCACGTGGAACCCACAGAGCCCGCTCAGGTGAAGCTGCCCACAAGCCTGACAGCGGCGCTGCTGTCTGGACAGTGGAGCCGAGGCCATCAGCTGGAGAGCGATTGGACGATGGACAAAATGTTGATCAGCAGCTGTCTTTAAATCTGTTCAAGTAGTTTTTTTAAGCTGTTTTCACAGTTGACTAGTCTGGTGATTACTTTCTCCATTAATCGATGAATTATTTGGTTTATAAAACCCAACACAGTCCAATGTGACGGTTCGATGTTCACAGTAAATTCTCACATTAAAGAAGCTCAAACCAGAATTTTATTGACTGAAATGAATTTCCCCTTCATCGTTGTGGACACAATGAACTGTGCAGGACACAGAGGGAAGAAATACTTTGGCTGATTAAAAGATAAAAGCTGTCGTAGCCACGGGGCTGAGGGGAGTCTGCATCCTATCAGGAGCTGTCCCTGAATGTGGGACAGGTGCAGCGTACTCAGGTGTGATCATCTCTGACCTCTGGTGATGATGATGGCAGAGCCTCAGGCATTTGAGCCGACCTGCTGAGTCGGTACCTCCAGTCTGAGAACGACTCTGTCCTTCAGCTACACGACGTTTGTTCTAGATAAGACTGGCATGAAATGACCAGGTGTTAAACAGGTCCAAGCCTCACTTTCCCCCCTGAGCTGAGCTGAGCCGTTAATGTCGGCAGGCCACCACCTCCCCTTTTACAGCCATTGTGGACAGAAACATGCAACAGTGACAGCAATGATCCAGAGACTCAGTTTCAGCCTGGGCTTCTTTTCCTTATTTTAAAAGTGCAAATGATACCTTCCTCCCCTGGGCAATACAAACTTTATCTGATCAACATGCACACACCTAGTGGTACGTTTGGTTTGGTCACACGGTATTTTATTAAACTTGACACATTGAATTATCTGACTGGAGCATAGCAGTATTTTTTAAACCAATTAATGATTATATAACGGCGAAAGTGGAGATGAATAAACATCAGCAAGAGTCTGTTTTTCATCTGTCGTCCCTCGACAGATGCTACACTCACAATAAAGACTGAATGTGAGATTAAAATGAACTAACTGGGATCATTTAGAGGCAAGCGGAGCAAAGAGAAGAATATTAATATTAGGAAAACAGGAAAAAAGTATATCAAACAGCTCACCATCATTCTTGTCAGATACTAATTCAAACATGAAACACAGAAGAACATAATTGTGATGAGGCCAGTCACTTTGCTATGAATAAACTTGAGTGTTTCCGTCCCAGCAGGCAACATGTGTGACCAGCCCAAGATCCACGTCTTCCTGGGGGCTCCTCCTCCCTCCTCTGGCCCGGCCCCGGCCTCCGAGGCTGGAGTGGAGAGTGAGCGTCGGCCCCCTGCTGGGTGGAGACACCTGGAGCTCACCTGGAAGGACGGACGTCTGAGGCTCGCAACAGGTGAGGCGTTCGGGGACCCAAGGGGAAGGAGTGGGAACTACCCGCCAGTAGATGTTATATTTTTTCTGTGATTAATTTATTAGTTTAGTCAGATTAGATCCACGGCCACTCAAAACCTCAACATCCAAAACATTCACATCTTATCTGCATTTATTTATGGTATTGGAGTCCTTTTATTAAGACTTTTTGTTACGACTTATAATTTTCACTAACGTAGCTTCCCATTTACTGTGCAGACATGAGAGTGGTGTAATCTAGACATCAAACTGGTTCCTTTAACTGTAAAGAAGTGAAAAATACTAATCATTGGCTCATTTTTCAGATGAGGCTGGAAACCAGGCAAGAATGTTAGGAAAGGACGGAACCGGCAGGGACGACACAGACGCTGATCCATCTACGCGAGGCCAAGAAGTTCAAACACACACCGATCGGGATGATTCCTCCTCTGAAGCTGATTGGACCCCAGAGGAGTCGCGAGGGCGGGAAGAATCAGCGGGATCAGACGGCAAATTTAACGCCGAGGTGGAAAATACCCCCACGGATGATCAGAATCCCGCAGAGACATTTATGAGCCCAGGTGAAGGATCAAAGACCAAGAAGGAGGATCAGTGTTCAGCCTTGGTTCATGAGTATCTGGACAGCTGTTTCCCTGCAGCGCAACCAGAGCAAGAAGAATCAGAACCCGAACCTGGATCTGGACCTGAACCTGAACCTCCACGGTGTCCTGAACACCGGCCGTCACCTGCCGTCCCTGCTCTGTGCGACAAGACTCAATTCCTCACCACCTGGACGCTGAGTCAGGCCTTGATCCTGAGAGGCAGGTGTGGCACCCAATCAACATCCAGCCATGAGAAAATCCCGCCTCCTCAGACCCCACCCAGACACGCCCAAACGCCGGCCTCCGTCTACTCCGGCACCCCAGAGCTCTTCAGCCCTGTGACCCTGTCACCCGGAGCCTCTGCCGAGCTCTTCAGCCAACCCTGCTCCACTCCGAGGGCGGAGGAAGGGGGCGTCGTCCTCGAGGCCATCGCAGATGGGGTGCTCTGCTCCCAGGAGGCCGAGTCCACCGCCGCCCTTGACTCCCCTGACGAGTCACCGGGTCCCAAGAGACCTCGAGTCTCCGAGGGCCCCGGGGCTGAGGTACCGGCAGAGAGCACGGCGGCCCAGCTCCAGGGTCCCACCACACCTCTGTTCTGCTGTTGCAAACCGGGGGTGTGGTACTCGGTTCTGGTGGCAGTGGTTCATCCCTGTCACCTGAAGGAGGTCAAGGTGAGATGTTACGGCCACCGCAGCTTGACCCCACCCCTCTGGACGCCAGTTTTCTGTACTTAAACAGTCACAGTCTCGTCTTTACGTAGTGGAATAAACTAAATTGATTTACACACAGTATTTAATTCAGTTGGCAGCTGTTGCGTCTTAACTAAGAGCATTTAACATTTCTTTTATTAATTTAATTAGTTTAATTTATTATGAATATCCTTAAGTTTAAGATGAGTCTCCTAGAGAAACATTTCATCAGAGTTACAGTGTCTAAAAACCCGGGATCTTTTGGTTTTTATTTCTCCTACCACATCCTCTGTTCCATGTGAGGAAATGAATAAGTGCTGGGACTGTTGACATCTTGTCAAATTATTTCAGGCTTTAGATTTGCTTAATTTTTAGCCTCCATAGACTTTCTGCATCACTTCTAATGTAAAGCATCTGACTCGTCGGATCGAAGGTGAAGTCCGGGCCGTCGGCAGGGGCCCTGGTTCCTCTGGCGTCCATTGTGGTGACAGACCAGTCAGGCGTTGAGATGAAGGTGGTGCTGTGGCGGCAGGCGGCGTTCTGGGCGTTGACCGTGAGCCCAGGAGACATTCTGCTCATCACAGGTAAAATTGGGTCCCGGGGAGGGGGGGGGGGGTTATCATCATGTTAGCTGTGTCACACCATCCAGTTTTATATCACAGCCAATGGAGTCTTCCTGTTTCATTGAGGCGAGTGGACAATAATGACGGCGTCTCACACCATCAGCACTGCAGGTGAATGAAGACAGGTGGAGGGGGGAGATGGTGCTGCAGTCGACCTTCAGCAGCAAACTGCTCAGCCTGGGACAGATCATGGCCTCCGCCTCGCCGCCAGGTACAACTAAGCCCACCAAGCGACCAATCAGAGGCCTCCCCAGCTGCCAGGGTCCACCGGGTCTCTGATTCCCTGCCTTCTCTCTCTCTCTCTCCAGTTCCTCAGCGTGTTAATGCTCGCTCGGTCAGAGCTCTGTGTGAGTATCTGCGGGAGCGGCGCCCCCTGCTGGTGTCTCTGCCCTGCCGCCCCCCTCAGTACCTGAACCGCCTGCCCTACGCCACCCTAAGGTCACTGAGGGTCAACACGCTGGTTCACGCCCTGCTGCGTGTCACACACACACAGATCAGCCCAGGTGAGTCTCCGACCTGTCCTGTGTGTTTATCTCATAGACACACAGAAATGATGGTGTGTGTGTGTGTTTGTGTGTGTGTGCGTGTGTGCGTGTGTGCGTGTGCTTGCGTGTCAGCTTGGCGGAGCGAGGCGGAGTCTCGTTGCAGGTCGGCGGTCCAGTTGAAAGCTGTGGTGACTGTGGAGCAGCCGGACGGCCAGCAGGGGGTGCTGCTGCTGTGGGGAGCTGCTGTGGACTGGCTGCCTCGCTTCAGCAGAGACAAGGGTACACACACACACACACACATACACTCATACACTCATACACAAATACAGGCACACACACACATATGGACACACACATAAACGCTCAGCTCACACAAATAACAAAACATCAAAAACATTAGTGCTCCTCTGTCTCCTTCAGCGGCTGTCTGGGATTTCCACATCCTCCTGGTGAGGGAGGGTTTGACCTCTGACCTCCCTGAGCTGCACTCCACCCCCTGGAGCTCCGTCCAGTCCCTGCCAACCACCGACCACCGGGCGCGGGCCTTCCTGCCACCACTACATAAACGGAGAGGAAACGATGGCGGCCTGGAGCTGGACCTGGACACGCTGCTGTCCCAGAAATACAGCGGTGAGCCCACTGAAGTCACTCTTATTGTTTTAATTTGGAGTTAAAAAAGAAAAATGTTACAAGGGAAAATAAGATATTAAAAAAGTTATTTTTTTCTGTCTAAAACCTACTGTGTTTGCTGCAGACTTTGAGGAAACAGAAAATCTTTGCTGTTCAACATTTAAAGATTTGAGCCTAAACCTGAACATCCACTTCATTTTGTTGACACAGTTTGAGATATTTTCAAAACAGAGATTTATTTACACAGTAAATCTGAGTTTGTTACAAACTACTGATGCTGTAAATACAGACAACAGAGTTTCTCTTTAATAAATACACGTTTCCCATGTTTCTTTGTAATCAGTTAATAAACTGAAGGATTTAAAAATGCAAATATAACTTTATCAGTCAAATTTTCATTGAAATGATGTATCATAGAAGGTATTCTAACACCATTTTCTGTCTCAAAGCATTAAGTAATAATCTCAAAATTTATTACAAAAAGGCTTTTGAAACTCTTGATTATCCCATTTACTAACATATCATATTCCATAAGAAGAGAATCAAACTCACGATTTATAAGCGCTGAAAAAAAGCAAGAGGCCTACAATTGAGCTCTGAGGTACACCACAAGTAAATCAAAGCTACTCACAAGTTTTACGTGACAGCAAATTAGAAAAGCTTTTCGGGGGAAGGTTTTATTTCTTCGTTCTCTCCTCCACCAGGTGAGGTGGAACTCAGAGTCCAGGTTGCCGCCTTCCGCTTCGAGGATGCTCCGGCCTCCCAGAATGCACCGCGGCTGGTCCTGGATAGCTCCACGCCGCTGGATGGTATCCTGGAGGCGCTGAGCGGGGACGTCACCTACACGGGCTGCGGCCGCTGCTCTGCTGAGCTTGATACAGATGCCAACGGCATCTACAGCCCCTGTTACCCCTGCCTGCCCCACACCACCGTACGCCGCTACTACAGGTAACGCTGATGCCGTTGTCATTATTCTTATTATAAGATAGATATTGATATTTTTGGGAAATGCTCGTTTCATTTTTGGGAAATGCTTGTTTCTTACACAGGCACATTTAGTGCATATTACAGTTTAACGTGGAGCCGCTACTCTTGCTTATTGTCATTACTAGCATTTCTGCAGATTATTTTCCTATTAATAAAATATCCCACAGCATGAGTTGATGTATTGATGTTTCTAGTTATTATTCATTAACGGCCAGTTTAACAATCTAGAACCTAAAGATGTTCATCCTCACATTTAAGTCATATCATAGTACAGTTTATTATTTAGATTTTGTCATGAAAAAAAATCCTCTTTTTGTAGAATAAAAGATAAAAATTCACCATTATGTGTTTCCAGGAAAGATATAGGATTCAGTGGTTGTGTAATGTTAACCCCAGTGTTAAAATACCTGTCAATCGATTTAGCAGAGACTAGGACTTGCACTATTTTAATGTATGTGTGTGTGTGTGTGTGTGTGTGTGTGTGTGTGTGTGTGTGTGTGTGTGTGTGTGTGTGTGTGTGTGTGTGTGTGTGTGTGTGTGTGTATGTGATTCAGGCCAGGTGTGCTGACTGTGAGTGGGCGGGGCAGCAGTCGGTTTTGCGTTCAGGTTCCCCCTGTTCCTCTGGAGAAGATCCTGGATGCTCCAGCTGATAAACTCCACAGGAGCTCAGGTGAGACACACACCAACTGCCTGGGTCTGTCCCAGCACACACACCTGTGGTCACACAAATGACGTAGTAGGGATGTGTGTCAACATGAAAGTTCTTAACACCAGTCAGTCACAGTTTACTGACCATGTTCTTCCCTTCATAGCCATAGTTCATCTTCTAACGGTGACTTCCTGCGGGATAATGATCTAGGTAACAAAATAAAAGTCTGAAATTGGTTTCATGAACATGATAGTGAGTTCAGTGCCCCCCTACCCCGTCTCCAGATCTGGATCCAGTAGAACAACCTCTGGGATCTAGTAGATCAGAGACTGGCAGCATCAATGTGAAGCTGATGAATCTGCAGGACTGATGTGATGCATCACTTCAACATGGAACCAGAACCTCAGAGGAAAGTTTCCAACATCTGTGGATCCAGGTCACGAAGACCTGAGTCTGTCTGAGACCAAACCGGGAACTAGCCAGCGTTAGTGAGGTGTTCCTAATAAAGTGATTGCTGGGTGTCTGTCGCTGAAGGACACCCAGCAATCACCAACACCACAGAGGACACTGGGACAGACCCTGTGTCCATTTCAGTTCATATCAGTGAAACTTTATTGGCAGAGAAGGAAACACAAGGTTATAAATAAAGCGAGAGACAGTCAGATTAGGTCACTGGTGCCATCTGCTGGTCCGGCTACAGAAAAACGTGGATTTAACCACTGACCAGAGATCAGTGGATTATTATGGTATTAACGGACGCTTCCCCTCACATGTCCTCACATGTTCATAAAAAAGAAGCGAACCCTTTAGTATAAGACATTTACAACAGTAAAGACGTAATCACAGATTTTATAAAATGACACACTGATCAGTCATAGATAAACTGTACGAATCTGTACTTTAAATTCCATAAATATTAGATAACAAAACCATGTGACAATTTTTGTGAACTTCATTAAAGAAGTTTCTGACAAGAGAAAATTATTTGTATATATATTGTATTTTAAATGATCTTTCTGGCTGGTTATTATTATTATGTTTTTTAAAATGTAATTGGAATTGACAGACTACAAAAGACATAAATAAACAGACTGCATTAGATGTGTATATATTACCACAAATACACATAGGCACATTTATAGACAGTTTTATCAACAAAATACAACTTTTACATTTCACGCACTTTGGTCAGTTTAGTTTAACATGTTTAGTTTAACAGGTTAAGTTAAACGGGTTAAGTTACTGGAGACAGTCCAGTTCAGTGAGACCTTCCAACACCCTGTATCTCAGTGACTGATCCGAGGACTCACCTGCAGCTGCCGCCCAGGTGACGCAGCAGTGATGTGCATTGACCCGAGGTTCTTTTTTCTTTTCTTTTTTTTCAACTGTCGTCCCTCAGCTCTGGGCTCCCAGGTGAAGCACATCCAGGTGGCAGCGCAGAGGATCCACGCCCTCCTCTCCCTCCCGAGGAAAACCTTTGCCATCATCATCCAGAGCCACTTCCTGTGCGACGAGAACAGCGTCCCCCTAAACCAGGAGTTCACTCTGCTGGACCTTCAGTTCCCCGGCTGACAGGCTGCAGATCGTTAGTGTTTGCAGATATTATCTTCTATAAATGATGGACCAGGCTGGAGGAGCTGGTTCAGAGAACCGTCTCGCTCTATATGAACAAACACGTATCACTACGTCACTGAGAGCTCAGGCACTGAGGACGTCTCCTCTCACGTCACAGTATCAAAACGGTATCAGACCAATATGAAACCACAAGCTGAAGAACTGACCAGAGCTGCTGACAGGAGGAACGAGCTGCTCCATAGTCCAGCCCAGCTCCTCCTCCTCGTCGTCACATGTTGATCAGGGTGATTAGTGACTGATCTGAGGTGATCAATCGCCGTCTGATCCGCTCCTCTACTTCCTGCTGTTGCCGCCACCTCTTAGTGCTGTAACAGTCATTCTCTAATGTGCAAGTGGAGTTTCCACAAGCATCTACATCAGGAGTGATTCCATAACTGGTTTCGGAACAGTGGAAGCTGAGTCCAGGGCAGTTTGACTCATCTGTGGCTAAACTAGCCATAGCTGGATGTAACCCAGGTTAAAAACAAGGGACAGTGTAGCCCAGCTAGCTGAAATATAAATATCCAGGTTAGGCGAGACCGCTTCCTCTTCCTGTCTCTCTCTACTCTGGCTGGTTGGCGTGAAGGTGTCCTGTCAGGTGTTACCTGAATCACCTGGATAGCTTCGGCCATCTTTCTATGGCGAGCTAATGGATTAAAACCGAACCAAAGCTCCGCGGCATGCAGCAGGGAACTGAACTTAGCTGAACTTCGGACGGTTGGAAACTAACTGCCCACTGAACTGAACTGTACTATGATAAGAAGAGTAAAATGCCAGTCACCATGGCAACACCAGAGTAAATGGAGAAACTCTGCAAACCGTCAAAGATCCCAGGATCATCCACCGCACATCTGCCTGACAAGCGCCCCCCATCAGCAGGACATGATCACGTCCATGATAGATAAACAAACGATGGAGGGCCTAGCCTCCATAGACAAGAACCCGCTGCGGCCACAAGGGGCAGTAAGTTATGAGATTAACTCAAACAGGAAACAACGGATCCTTTATGAAACCGATGAAATTATGAAATGATGCTGTTCAGAGGCACGAGGAGAGAAATGGCCTCCAGCTCAGCATTGTCCTAAATGTTTTAGCTTAACTGGTCAGAAATGTTAGTCCTGATGGCAGCCATCTTAGAATAAACCCTTTAATACACAGCTTTCATTTATTTAATCACCACGGTGAAACCATGCATCTAAAGCACTTGTGACCTAATTAAACCACTTTAATTCAACACAGGTGTCATTGATGAAATCTTTAATGCACAACCTCATAATTTTTCCTACTGTTGCTGGTAAACTCAGAAAATTCCATCTGATTTGCGGTGAAAGGGCGTTAAAAGGTTTTGTAATGAAGAGACAATAAAGAGACAGCGCTCGTGGGAGAAAAGCTCGAAGTCAGTCTGTGGATACAACACAGTGTTTATCAGATATGAATAAACCTGCAGAAATCAATCAATGACATAGCTGGTCAGTTAGCATAGTGTTACCTAGCCTGTCCTCCCCTCGGATGATGACCTCCAGGGACGGCTAACAGACAGACCTTATGTTCCTGCCTTTCATTGGATGCGTGTTCAGGCTAAGAGTCTTTGGACATTGGCTCCTGACGGCCGAGGTCAGTTTTACAGGTGGCACTGGACCGAGGATGAGGCTGGTGGTCGTTCCAGCGGGTTCGGGTTCACCTTAGAGGTCAGGATACGGCCTTCTGGTTTCGGTTGTTACTTGCCCTTCGACGTCTCTGAAGCCACATCCATTAGATCGCTCAGCAGATCTGAGACGGAACGAAAGATGAAAAATAACTGGACCAGTTCATTCAAACAGCACAATTTTAATTACACCAGAAAACATTTAAACAAAGACAGAACCAGAGAAAGTCAAGAAGGGCTATTTTCCTCATGTTTCTGACTTGGTAAAATAACTCTGGGGCATCTGCGTGAAGCCCATACATACCTTCATCACTCACTCCTACACTTTGTCCCACATTTCCTCCTCTTCCTCCTGCAGCTCCTCCCTCGTCCCCCGCCTCCTGTTCAGTGAAAAGACCTGCAAACCCAGATTTCTTCTGCTTCCCCTCGTTGTCATCGTCCTTGTCAAAGAGCTGTGAGAAGAATCCCCCTTTTCCCTCGTCTTTCTTCTTGTCGTCTCCGAACGAGAACAGTCCTCCCTTCTCCTTCTCTTTCTCTTTCTCCTTTTCGTCATCCATGTTGCCTCCAAAGAAGGAGAAGATTCCTCCTCCTCCATCTTTCTCCTTGTCTTTGTCCTTGTCTCCGACACCCAGGGCGTTTTTCACTGCATCCTCCACCATGTCGCCTGCACAGCGAACAGCAAACACTCTGTCAGTTCACACCGTTTCAAATGAAAGCCGTGTTGGATTGATTTAACATGCCTGCAGCACCAGAGGGGTGGGGTTTATCTGGGAAAATGTGTGAAAGTAAACGTACTAAAAGTTTTTCCTGAAGCTTCAATCACCTGGAGCTTGTGTTTCTCATTGTAAAGATTGAAATTCTGTCAATTATTTGCTAATTTATTGAGGGAACTACTTTAAACGTCCGATGAGGCTCCAACTGAGGAATGTTCTCGTTGGAATTGGATCAATAAAATAGACATTTTTATTTCTAAGGAGTGGTTTATTCCTGATACCCTTGTCCCATTGCTTTTCAGCGTCCAACTCTGAGGGTAAATTATATGACAAAGGGCTGTTTCTTCTGATTATTTTTGTCTCCGCCAAAGGAGAAAACCACCACAACAAGGAAACAAGCTGAGACTCTGGGCGAGATTCAGAGAAAAGTTCAGTAGAAATGACAGTGGAACGCGAGCAGAGCAAATCGGGACCATGGAAACACAAATCTGTGCCTCCTGGATTTGTTGTTCCTCCCCCTTCCTTCCCTGTTCCTACTCACCCATTTTCTCCCCGACAATGTGTGCGAGTTTATCCATCTCTGGTCTGGTGGTCTGTCCTCCGGTCTGTCCTCCGGTCTGTCTTCTACTCTCTGGCAGGTGGAAGTGAGACTGCGACCGTCCTGTCTCTCTTTTGGTCGACGGCTCTCAGGTATCTCCTTGTCGGCTCCCTGTGGAGGACTCAGGTGTGTCTGCAGACCGGACCGACCAGTTCCACCTGTCCCATTGCTGAGCTTCTACCTTACCAGGAGCCACAATAAAACTTTATTTAAAGATACAAAATTTGATTTACAGGAGCCTAATATAAATCTCTATATTTATTTTAGCTGAAGTAACTCATGGTTTCTGTGTTGTTAGGATGCTGTACAGCTGCAGCCCTGAGTTCTGACTGCAGGTTTTTGTGTTGCTGCAGGGCAGGTTGGTCGAGTTACACTGAGACAAAGAGAATAATGGCATCTGTTTGTGTTGGGTGTCTCTCCTCCCATGTATGACTCACTGTGACACTGACACCCACACACACACACATACACACACACCTCCTCGGACGAAATCCAGGTCAGTGATTGGTCAACGAGAGGGTGTATATTGAATCTAGACCTGCAGAAAAAACTCAGGGCTCAGAATACTGTCAAATATCCTCTGCATTTTCAGCTAAAAAAACATTATAACAAAATGTTTTTATTTACAATGTGACACCTTCACAGTTTATGCTACAACAATTAATTTTAGTTATTTATGTAAATGTATAATAAAACCTGATCTATAGACCACTTGAATGTAGACCTTTTTTTTCCTCTGTTTAAATCATGGACAAAGGCCAGCTCCATTTTAGCCTCTTTTAGCTCTTAGTTTTGTTTTTTTGCTGCAGATTTCCTGTTTGACTAGTTAACTCACTGTTAACTAGTGAGTTACACAGCGTTAGACTTTGTGTTTACATCCCTTGTCTTTAATTACCGGAGTTTATGTGGGAGATTGTGTTTGCTAAAAGTTGTAGCATGACAAACCCACAAATCGCGATGAGAGTTTGCGTAGGTGGAGTTCGAGGGCGGGGGCTGAAACCATAACGTTAGCAGACCTACCTGAGATCCTTCATCAGTGACAGTGTGCATTTCTGTTGTCTTCATTTTTTAACAGTAGATTCTGACAGTAGCATCCAGCTTCGTACATTTATTACTATAGCAACATCCTATTGTTTATTTTACCCAACTAATATTTTAAACTCGATGTTTCAAACCTTCACTGAAACCAATAGCATCACTTTTATAAATACACAGATTATAATAATGAAAATTAAAAAATGAAAAATATGAATATGGAACGAAAGAAGATGAAATACAACACGGAGATTCCGTCAAAAGGGTTTGATTAACATATGAGAATCATTTCAACAACATTAAAAGTCTTCATCAAAATACAGCAGAGCTCAGGTGTTTTCATAAGTTTTATTTATGACAGTGATCATTTAATTTAATTGATATACCTCATCTCAAGGTGACATCAGTCTTTACAAACCACATTTAACCATAAAATAATCCAGATGACTAATGATTTAATTGCTTTGTTACCAAGTTAACAGATTTGATTAGTACAGATTATTAATTTAATTAACGTTTAATATAATGAACATTTAATTTCCCTTGTCATGAGCTTTTTTAGTAAATTCTCATTGTCTAAGACCATTAAGATAAAATAAAGCATACGCAGCACTGCCAGAAATCCAGTAATTAACAACTAATTAAACATTTAGTTGTGATCTTCAGCATGTTTATTGACAATTATATATATTTTTTTTTAATTGTTTCATATTTATTGCACAGTAATTTTTTTGTGTCTGCAACAGATTGAAACTAAAACAAACAAATCATTCATGTATTTAAAACAATCATTTTCTACCAGTGTGAGTGGAGCTGTTCCTCTCCTCTGTCCTGACAGGTGAGGTCCGGTCAGAGGTGAGGACGCTGCAGGTGGAGGTTTTATGGACTGAAGCTGTCGTTGCAGGGTTTTTCGGGGAGGAACCAGGTTCTTTCCTTGGAGGTCAGGACGTGGTCCTCGGGGTCTCTATTTAAAAAGTCCTGTCAGGGTGTTCTTCACGTCCAGTCCTGAGGAAAAGTGACAGAAAGACAAGAAAAGTATTTTAAAACCACCGCAGCTGCTTGGCTATAAACTTGGCGCCTTTGGCGAAATTCACCATTTGTAATGAAAAAAATATGGTGTCTGCATAACTTTTTTTGAAGGGCACAATCTGACTTGAAGCCACTGTTTAACTAAGCTGCAGTAATGTTTCTGTAGAAAAAGTAGTTTTTTGATAACCTACTTGATAAATTTAAGCCTGGTTTTTGTCACAAACACAGCACAGCTCTCGTTGAGTCACAATGACTTCCTGTTCCACGCTGACCAGAAAACTGTATCTCACTTGGTCTAGACTGTGATTTTGATACTATTGACCCGAAGACTTTATTAGAAGAAGCTGTTGGGGATAAGTGGCTATTTATCAAATTGCACATTCTTTGCATCCATTAGTGATAGAGTATAAATCTGTGCTCTTCCAACCAGTGGAGTCCCTCAGGGCTCCGTGCTGGGTCCAATCTTATGCTGATGATGTTCAGCTTTATTTCTAAACCGGAGGAACTTTCAGATCCATCTGTCCTGGACGTCTTAACATTTCCTGCAGCTGAATCCCAATAAAATTGAAGTTCTTCTCTTTACCTCAGATCAAATGCTTGAACTTTGAAGAGGTTTTTTTCTTCATAAAACTGCACCTTTTTCCTCCAAACATATCTTTGCTCATTGCAGCAAAAGACAATTTTACCTTTATCAGTCCACAGGACTTGTTTCTAAAATGCATCAGGCTTGTTCCTTAGCCAACTTCTGATGCCGAATTTTGAACACAGGAAGGTTTTTTTTTTTGATGACTCTTCCATGAAGCTCGTATTATTACTGAAGGTCAATGATCATACCAGCAGTTTTCTCTAAAAGCTTTTTAGTCAACTTAACCTCCATTGTTCCAGTTTGGGGGAAAATCTTACTGAAAATCTCGTATATCTTCTTATAACCTCCTGCTGCTTTGTGGTCCCTCATCATTTTAATGTTCAGAGTCGAGGCAGCTGCTGAGAGGATGAGGTCCGAGGAATCGGAGTCTTTATGAAGCCCTGGAATTTGCATCATCTTGTCTTTTCCTAACGATGATTGTGAACAGGCCACTGCCCCAACAAGCTGATCAGGGTCTGAGACCCTGGTAAAAGGTCTAAGAGTCGGGGCTCAATCTTTTGTCTGGTGCTCCTTTGTTTTTGTTTTGTTTTTTTTATAAATTAATATACTAATCTGACTAATAATGTTTCACCTTTAACCATTTAAAACTTTGAACGGGGGGGGGGCTTTTTAATGTCACTGTAGATGCACTGTAAAAAAAATAACACTGTAAACTGTGAGAACTGACGCTCTATGTTTCAGGCCGAATCTAAAATGTTGCTGCCCCCCCCCCAGTTTCCAGGTGCCCGAGGTCGGTTTGAAGGACTCACCTCCTCCTTGTCCGTCCTTATTGCCCCCAACAAGCGAGAGGGCGTCTCCGACATTGAATCCTCCTCCTCCTCCTGCCTTCCCCTCCTCCTCCTCCTTCTTTTCCTCGCCACCACTCATGACTTTCTTCACCGTGTCCTCCACCATATCGCCTGCAGAACAAACACCTGTTAGCTTCCCCTGCGCCCAGTGGGGCCGACCTGTGATGTAAGCGGGTAAGGGCAGGTCCAGGGAGGCCGCAGCCCCGAGGGAACCCTGAATGGCTTCCATGTGCCCCCCCCCCCCCCTTTGTCCTGCTGGACGTCCATGTCCTTTACAGAACAGTTCCTCTCATCAGAACCAGAACCAGTAGTTAAATGACCGAGGAGCACGGTGAACGTTTCATTCCCCACCTCCCTCTGTGATGTCCATCCTGTCTGGAGGGGGCTTCAGTGAACAAACACCAGCATTTAGCCATAACCCGACTGGTTAAGGATCAACCGGAAACACCCACTCAGAGGCTTAAAAGTTAATAATATGCCCAGAGATGGTTTCACCCTCCTGTGGCTGCAGCATTGAGCAGCGGTTTGACCATGTGAAACTGATCTGGAGACGCCCTGACAACAGCACTTCCAGGTGACAGAACCTGCCTGGGGCAGCAGGTGAGTGTGGATGATCAGACTCGACACAGGGCAGCAAACAGCTTCAGTGATTTCAATGAAGTGAATTAGGCACAGGTGCACCTGAAGCTCTGAGCACCTAATGGCGCCTGAACCAGTCTGACCCTGACACCGCCCCCCCCGGGACCTCGAGGCATCCACATGCTCTGTTTACCTGGAGTTGGGCTGACAAAACAGCCATTGACACAAAATGTCAGAGACAGAGTTTAAATGTTAAACTGTGAGTTAACGGCAGCTGAAATTACCAACACTAGAAATAAGAATATGAGAGAAGTTTAACTCTATTAAACCTGGTGTTTACTTTTTTTGGGGGGGGGCACAAAAGAAGAGCTGCAGAGAATCGCCGTGGGATCTTAACCTGCTCACACCATGAAAACCTCATGAGACAACCCCCATTGCAGAAACATCGTCGTAATCCTGCAAGCGAGGGCCTGGAAAGGAAAGTCCTGGTTCTGTTTGGAGACATTTGTCAGCCCTGAAACCAAATGACTGATCCACAAGTAACTGAGTGTAAAACCAGCGGTTACACAACATGAGCAGCAGCGACAGACGTGGGCCGAGCATCGCTTTACAAACGCTGGTTACAAACAACACTGGACACAAGTATAATAAAGTTGTTATAAATGTCATAAGATCAGTCCATCAAAATGTCCAGTAACAGCCATGTCCCTCTCACTGATATTCCATATATAATATATTATAGTATTGTCATTATTATGTCGTGAGAATGTGAATCTTCTACTGGGTGAAGTTTTCAAGCCCAAGACTCTAAATACCAAATGATAAGGTATAATTTAAAGTATAAACATCTGCAGGTTTAAAGTCAAAGTTGTGCTGAAGGAGAAAAAAAATCTTTTTTTCTCCAGGGACTTTTTTTTTCCCCCTCAGACGACACTCACCCACTTTCTCTCCGGCTATTTTGGCAATACCGTCGTTTCCCAGCATGTTGGAAAAAAAGTTTGCCATGGCTGCCAGTGCGTGTCAGGAGTGTGTCTTTGGACGGCGGAGGCCCGGTCTTATAGAGCTGGCTGCCACGGTCCCCGCGGGGCGGCGCCCTCCCCTGGTCTCGCCCTGCAGAGGAATCAGGTTTGCCTGGAGGGAGTCCCACGGGGCCGACTTGTCGCACGGGTCCGAGACGTGTTCTATCTGTTCCACATGGAAATGGGCATCGGTCCATCCAGTGTGAAAGTCATCGAGCAGTGATAACAGGTCCAACTGCCGATGGGCAGTGGCAGACGGGTATTGTGAGCAAAACAAAGCCGTGTGTGTGTGTGTGTGTGTGTGTGTGTGTGTGTGTGTGTGTGTGCGCGTTATTATTCGGTCTCCTCCCTTCAAAAGAATCTGAAAAAGGCCGAATGACTCATCAAAACACTGTAATAAATGTTCGTGCAAAGGCCTTTGACAAAGACGGTGATGATGATTGATGCCTGTCTTAATTAAAAGAGCACTTCACTCGGGGTGTCCCCCAGGACACGGGGGGGGGGGGCTGCCTCTGCTATAACATCCTGCTTCAAATGGCAACATGCACAAGCTGAAATTTCACTGCTCAAATGCAAAATGGATGTTTTTTCACTTCTCTCCTCAACATTGTTTCTCACCTGTGAATTTGAAGGTTCAGCCAATCACATGGATACAATCACAGCTGTGGCAGGTGCAGAGCTCATCAACATGTGTTTACCTGTTTGTTTGTTTTTTTTTTCCTTTTATATGAAGTTGCTATGGAGCCTTTGTTGTCAAACCGGTCGACCTGCTTCATCAGGACAGGTTTTTTGTGCTCTGACTGGGAGGGGCTTTGTGCTGCTTAATGATTGGTTGTGGAGTACAGGTGTTGCTCAGAGGCAGGTGTGTCTGTCAGGGAGAAATAAGCTGAACAGGTTATGCGGCCTGAACACATCAAAACTAATCTGAGATGCAAACACCTATAAAGTTATGGAGTTGTGGGAGAATGCAGGTGATTTCCTTGGTTTCCATGGTAACCACCTTGTCCAGGAGGGAGGTCTCTTGTCCTGAAGGTTCTGGCCTGAATTCCCTTAAAGTTTGTGCAGTGAAGTGTTGTAAAAGCTCCAAAAAAGTATTATCGTTCTTTAGCCCTCTGAGACAAAAACCTTCTCCTCGCCAGGTCCACTCAGTAGCCGTTCTGGAGCTTTTAGTCAGGTAATGATTATCCTCAGCAAGTGGAGTCCTCATCAAACACTCTTTTATCTTTAATTAGATAAAAACCTACGTGTAGAAGAGCAACATTTTACTAATATGTAATATAATAAAACCCCCCACAAACACACACCCCGACCCTGCCTGGCTCGGACTGTATGAGTGTGAGCCTGCCGCCACCTGCTGGACCCTGAACAAAGGGCAGCTTCGCAGCAAGAACCGGATCGGTACCACCGGACTGGTCTGTAACGGCTCCGGGGAGAAGCTAATTCAACTTTACCACATTTTCTGTCTCCGTTTGACAAAAAGTCACATAACACCAGCTTTGGCCTCTTTTTTTATAAAACACTGATGACAGGTGATCTTCTACTGCAGGTGAGTTTACCTGGCCGTCACAGGTGTGATTACACTTAAACATCCACAGGAAGGATAAGTAACCAGTCACCACTGCTGCGTCACTTTCTCCTCTGATCTCGTTCTTTCTCTGACCCTCGCCTGTTTCAGATCTCCGCCTCCTCAACCTCCTCACGGCGCTCTGGAACAATCCTCGGAAATGACCCCCACCCACCCACCCGGGCCAACCAACCAAACCCCCCCACCGGTGGAAATGCCCCCGGCTCTGTCAGCCTGGACAGGACCGGTCGGTCCCTCCCCTCTACTTCACCTCAGTCCACCTTAATCTGCATCGGACAAAAACCTGTGGATCTGCGGGTCGTTGTTGGAGCGAGGTCATCAAAAGGGCTTCGTCAGAGCTCGGATGACGGAGAACCACGTGGAGAACGTGATGGAGATCTGACATTCCTGTCAGTTCTGTGTGTTGATGTGAGGAAGGTTCCAGTCAAAACTTCACCTTGTGAAGCAGCTGCAGGTGAAAATTAAAGGTTCTGCTAAATGTGATTCTGTTGGAATCAGTGGTGACGGTGCTGTGCTTCCAATGGGGGGGGGGCAGAGTAGAAAGGAAACATGACTTCAGATGAGGTGAGAAGAGAAATCAGGTCTGAACCTGAGACTCTGAGACCCCAGACAAATTAACTTCACTTTACAAAAGAGTCCTGTCCTCAAACTCTACTCAGTCCCCAGAAGGATAGAAGTACAGGAACACACACACACACACACACACACGCTGAGGAAGGAAGGAGGCCATTTCTCCTGCAGGTCGTGTGTTTCCTGTCTTATCACTTCTACAGGAACCAGATGAAGACGAAGGAGAGAGAGACGGTGGAGGAAGGTCTCGGCCTGGATCAGCACACGGTCCCAGACGTAAGTATGCGGACAGTTCCACATTGTCTTACCTTCAGATTCCAGCTCATTCAATCGGGGATAAAATAACGGAGACAGTGTTGACGGACCAGGTCTCTTGCCATCATCGTTTATATTGTTCTGTGTTAAAGCCTTTGGTCTCGTCTTCGCTAAGTGGACTGACATCATGTGACTCAGAATCATGTGACGGACTCAGACGTTTTACCTCTTTACCCAGAAACCCCCTGTGGTGTCCTCGACCCTGTGTTGATGATCATAGTCCTGCTGGGTGTTGAAACGTCATCCAGGGAGGTTTGATCCGTCTGGACCGAATCTGATCCCGATGCCCCTGTAAACCTCTGGATTCATCATGCTGCTTCCGTTGGCAGCAAAACCGTCGACAAAGCCTGGTGATCCGGTTCCACCGGAGCTGTAACAGAACCAGCTGTAACAGAACCAGAGCCACATCATTCAGACAGAGGTTGATGTTTGTGGCCGTAGTTTTACTGTTTTTTTTTTAGAGTGAATCCATTGGTTTAGACAAACCATCAACGTCTGATGTCTCTCTGACAGAGGTTTTTTTCTTTTTAACCTCATCCTTTTCCTCTTGGGGTGGTGTTGGCCATGGAGGTAGAGTAGGTTGTCCAATAACAGGAAGTCCGGCAGTTTCGATCCCCCGGCTCCACCGGTTCAACATGTCAGAGTGTCATCGGGCGAGAGACTGAACCCGAAATGGCCACGATGTATCATCGGTGTGTGTTTATGTATAGAAAAACACACTGTGTTGAATGAATGTTGAGTGAGTGTGTGTGAATGAGTGAATGTGTGTGAATGGCTGAATGTGTCAGTAATGTGTACAGTCAGTACAGTCCATTTACCATTCTACACTCTCACATCACCTCCTCACTCCCCCTAATGGAGGAGCATTGAATCAACACACATTTAGTAGCCAAATGTCCGTTACTTTTGAACCTTTAAACCTTGGACATCATGTGATTAAGGGGTTTATCTCCCACACAGTTCTTTCTAGGCTGATGTGAACCTTCTCTCATCAAAGCAGAGTCTTTGTTCTTTAATGTTGTTTCTATTCTTTTATTCCAGATTAAATGAGCTGGAGCTCAGAGCCTTATGGGCAGTTGAGGTAACTGGTAAAAACACCTGTCCCACACCTTGTCATCGTCGTCGTCTTCAATCACGACCTCGTCTTTGTCTTTGTCATCTCCATCTTTTCCTTTGCCTTCGTCTTCATCTTTGTCTTAGTCTCCCTCTTCACCTTGCCTTTGCCTTTGCCTTCGTCTTCATCTTCTTCTTCACCTTCGCCCTTGTCCTTCTCTTCTTTGCGGCCTGTGACATGTTGCAGCGACCCAGCGACGACCAGCTCCCTCTGCTGGGTAACACTGAGCATAAGCTTTATTCTCCTCCAAGTCCCTGTTCCACATCCCTCTCTCCCTCGATCCTTCTTTCTCTCGTTCTGTCCATTTTTTTTCCCAAATTCTCGGCGACGAGCACAAGGTCGTACCATCAGGTCAAAAGCGAGCGAGGCTGCCGACATTCTGCGGTTCTGAGGGTTTTTTATCTTGTCCGGTTTCATCATTTCATTTCAGTTGCATGTGTTTTTCATGAGGTTTCAGAACTTTGGTCTCTCAGGACCAAGTTCTCGATCCTGGTCCGAATCTGATCAGATCAGTTTATTCATTTAGATTAGACTCGACATATATGTTAACCAGAGAGAAAGAGAAGGAGAGAAGAAGAAGAAGAAGAGGAAGTGTAGAAGTGACTCTTAAGAGAAAGAGAGAGAGAAATGTAAACAGACTCTACCAACAGAGGAAATAGGAGGCGTTTCCGCCCCCCCCTCCCTCTCTCTCCTCCAGCTGTTTAAAAGCAGCTGGTGGTCTTGCGAGCCTCCACTCAGTGTTGCGGCGGGGAGCAGACATGACGGCGATGGGACAAGTGGTGCTGGTGCTGGGTTTACTGGTGAGTGCTCACTGTGAGGTGAGGGTGCGGGACCCCGAGGTGGAGGAGGAGGAGGCGGAGGAGCTGAGAGGAAGAGCACCAGGAGGAGGAGGAGGAGGAGGAGGACTGGGGTCAGGGGGGTTTGGGTCAGCAGCGCTCCACCCTCACCTCAACAGGCTTCACCCAGAGGCCACTGAGACCCCCCCACTGGGAGAGAGAGGCAACTATGTGTCCCGGACCGGGTGAGTCCAGACCAAGTAACCTGAACTCAAGCTTCACTTACGACTTTTCTCCTGCACTTTCGACCGCATCTGATCTGAGTAGGTTTCATTTCCATATGTCTGATGAAATCAAAAGTAGAATTTCAACATTGGTTCGTTGTTTATTTGAATGACAGAAAACTAATCAGCAACTATATGGATAATCGATTAATCAATATGTATAATATTTGAACATTTATTGTCTTTTATTGTAGTAGTTCGATTATTCTATGATTTGTGGACATTTGATAACGTCTCCTGACGGTTTCCACCATGGTCTGATGTTTAAAAACCAAACAATCAATCAATCGGTCAGGATAATAAACAGCTAATAAGGAAAATAATCAATAATCATTTTCATCCCCTGTTCCTTGTTAAAGCTCAACAGCGAATTCATACTTTCATTGAATATGACATTAAACATATGTAGTTTTGATTTATTATGACTTGTTTTGATTATTCTGTTAACTGGTCCAATCAGTAATTTCAACATTATACTCATCAGGTTCATAACTGAGACCTAAGTACAAAGGACTGTATTTAAGTACAGTTTGAGGTACTTGTACTTTACTTGAGTATTTCCCTTTTATGCTGCTTTATACTTCTACTTCATGACGTTTTAGAGGGACTTTCTACTCTACTTTTTACTTTTTTCACTTTTTTGCTCCACATTTATCTGATAGTTACATGTATTAGTTACTTTTCACATTAAGATTTTACATAAACAAACTTATAATAAACTGATTCAGTACAATGAATTGTTAAAGCCTGAACAAGTCATTTCCAGTGTTTTCAGGTTGTGTCACATTACAAGAAAAATCTACTTTGTCTCCTCGTCATGATTCAGACATCTGAGCTGACGTTTCTTAAACTTCTCAGATGGTTTCATTTAAACAACTGTTCCAAAGATCCAGTATCTCACAAGTACAGAATCTGAATCCAAATCAGTGAATCAGAACAATGTCTCCCATGAATCATCTGATGACCCCTCAGGTTTACCTGGTGACTCCCCTGGAGGGCCCCGACCCCCAGGTTGGGAACCAGTGGACTAAACCATCTACCGGTATATAAAGTAGTTAAATCAGCTCCAGTGACTCAGGATCAATGATCTGATCAGAGATCAGTCACAGGAGGCAGGTTACTGCACAGTCAGGTACTTTTACTGTGAAACTGGAAGTACACTAAGTACTTTTACTGTGGTACTATAACTACATTAAGTACTTTTACTGTGATACTTTAATTACATGTAGTACTGTTACTGTTATACTTTAACTACATGATGTACTTTTACTTTGGTACTTTAACTACATTATGTATTTTTACTGTGATACTTTAACTACATGAAGTACTTTCACTGTAAAAAAGTAGGATTGTTATTACAGGAGTTTGAATGGTTAAGGAGTAATTTTATATTGTTGTGTCAGTGAAGGACATAAATCCATCTGTCACCGCTGCTCAGAGGACAAACACAATGAGGACACCGGTCTGAGACTCTTAAAATCTGCTGTGTGTGTGTGTGTGTGTGTGTGTGTGTGTGTGAACAGCCTGGGTGGTACCAGCCCATTATATACATGCTGGCAGTCAAAACACACTGTCTGTGTGAAACTGTGTGCGTTGGGTGCGACTCGTGACTCCATGCGTGTGTGTATGTGTTTGTGTGTGTGTGTGTGTGTGTGTGTGTGTATGTGTGTGTGTGTGTGTGTGTGTGTGTGAGACTGTGTGTTATCATACTTGTCTCTTTGTGAGGAATTTCAGATCTTTGGAGAGTGAGGACATTTTGTCCAGTCACTTCTTCAAAGGGATATTTGAGGTTTCACACTTGGTTTTACTGTTAAAGAGGGAGAAGGTTACGGCGAAGGTTTGGGATCAGGTGTCTTTGGATGTATTATGTGTGAGCGGAGGTTGTCAGGGGTCACCAGGTGAATCCGACGGGTCGTCAGGTGATTAATGGAAGAGAAAGAAGAAAAAACAAAGTGCTGACATGAAACTGTGGTGAGTTTTTACTGGTCTATAACAGCAGGGCCTGACTGTGACTTACTGACTGATAAAGTTACACCGTTGGTCGGTTGGCCGAGTGTTGGAGCTTCCTCATCGGCTGTTGCTCTTTTAAAATAAATTGGTGTAAACGGGTTGTATTGTGTCACAGGAACTTTTGTCAGCTTAACGACTTTGTTGAAAGATTTAATGATTTTTCAGACCCTTCAACGACTTTTTCTTTACAAAAGCAACAATCAACAAATTCAGAAACTTTCTCCACAGACCTCAGCTATTTTCCATTGGCGAGAGATGCCAGTGTTGCCCAGTGAGTGAAAGGTTGGATTTTCTCTCCCCAGGCAAACCTCTATTTTTCTCATTCAAATGACTCTACAACACCTCACATAGACATGAATTAGCTTCTAACTTCCCCCAATTAATCATTTTACAGGTAAATATACCTGAAATTTCAGCTCGGCTATCGTCTTTAACTCGTGTGTCCGGTGATTCTGTCAGACGACATCCTGGTTATACAGTCAGGATTTTAGCAGCAGAGCAGCAGTTTGAGCTGAACCTAAAAACAGGCATGATACAAGATCAGTTCAAGTCCCGGTAAAAATATGAAGTAGCGGCTGTTTGTGACTCCACATAACCTACAACCATGGACAGATGATGAGACAATGAGCCCCTGGACACAGACATGTATAAGCCCCCCCACCCCCACCCTCACCCCACCCCTACACAGGAGCAACACCCCCACACTGAAATAGACACCAAATGACTACAAACAGCACAGCAATAAAACTTCAGGTTGTTTTGCAGCTCATTAAAGTCTCTTTCAAAAAAACAGCTGTTGGAAAGGAGGAGTCATCGATCACCTTTCACTGCATCACCTGAACTGATCAGTGCCTGGAGGTTTGGACGCTCATTTTAAGGGGAGTTTTTAAAAATACACTGAGAGTTGAGATGTGTCACTCTGTCTCACTTTCAGAGACTGAAAGACTAAATATGAGGATTAAATGTCAGTTGTGACATTTTTTTCGAGAGTCGTAGTTGTTCTGACCCACTTCCAGACATTAACCTGCAGATTCCCTGATAAAATTATCCCTGGGGGCTCTAAGCAAAACAACCCTTCATTAGCTCCATGACCCCCCTCCCCACTGACCCCCATCCAACTTTAAACACCGCTTTAATGACCACGTTCTCAAATGGGGCTCTTTGTGCTACGAGTGGAGCTCTGGCAGCATAATTGTGAGCAGGTTTTGTAGGTTTTCTCCATTTTTATCTTTGGATGCTGAGGGTTGATTGGATGGAGGGGGTGAGTGTATGGTGTGTCTGTGTGTGTGTGTGTGGGGGGGTGGTGGTGGTGGTGGTGATAAAGTGTAGGTGGAAAAGTTTGTTGTTTGAGATCTGAGGCCCTGGAAGAACTTAAGGGAGCAGTCTTGTGTTTTTACGTTTGACTAGAAAACATCCCATTTCCTTTACATGCTGATCAGTTTCCATATCTTCAGTTTTTAGACGGTTTCCTTTCTTCTAAAAAAACATTAGGTTCAGTTCATTTCAATGAGAACAACTTGAAACATGCTACAGAGAACTGCTGGACAAATTCTCAATAAAAATGGGTCGTACATTCATGTTCCCCTGGGGATGAAATCTGATAAATTTGATGATCCTCTGATCTGTTATCAGAGGAGGCTCAGGCTCACTCACTTTCACTTTGACGTCAAAATAATGTGGTTTAGTTTTTCTGGATAAACTTTTGACTGCAATTATCGTTTAGTCCCCTTAGAAATGGGGAAATAGCTGCCGTACGTGCTCTTATTTTGAAGTATACACAACACTTTTCTGTTTCTGTGCTCGTCTGTCTGTCCTGGTGCCCTCCAGGTGGGCGGGAACATTCGTGCCTGTGTGCTGGTGCCGTAACCTTTGGCCCCCTTGGCCACTCGAATCACCGTTGATTTTTCAATCGAAGGCCTACATCAGAGTAAAAGTTGACCCTGCAGCCTGAACTGCAGGTGCCCCCCCGAGTAGAAGAAGAAGAAGAGAAGGAGGCTCAGTGAGCAGACAGGGCCAAGGTCAGATGGATTCAGATCAAAGAGAGCGGAACCTGCAGATAACGTGACCGTGAAGGCATCGCAGTCGGGGCGGAGACGCAGCTGGCAGATGAAAGCGGATCAGACGGGGATTTAAAGACGGAGACGTCTTCGGACCGATGGCCGTCCGGGTGGATCTGAATGCGAGTAGGAATCGGCCAAGGGAGGGGGAGTTTCTGGAGGGGGTGGTGGGATATGCGGGAGCTGAAAGTTACAGCTGGATGAGTCTCGGACAAAGGAGGAAACGAGTGTCAGAGACGCTAATTTCTGTCCTTGGTTTTAACAGAGAAACTGGGGGATGGAAAAGTTCCTCCTGGAAAACAAGAGACCGTCTTCACAGACAGCTTCAGATTTAACAACACAGACGACTGTGTAGTTCATGTTGAAATAATGACATAAAAAACCCAGTACAACACGTGGCGTATTCGTGATGATCCTATAATCACCCGACTGAGCAGTGGGCCGTGCTGGGAGGCAACCAGAAGACCTTCAACGTGAAAATTCAGGGGGGGCATTTGGCTTCATTCGAAGTAGATCAACGCCTTGCGGGGGGGGTGGGGGGGGTGGAACATCACAGTCGGTTCAGGTTCACCCGCCTCCTGTGGACACGCAGCGCTGATGCCTTTGGATGACAGGTGTGTGGACAGGTGGAGCCCGGCAGGTGTCAAAGAGGACGAATGAACGAATAACTTGTTTGTTTAATAATAAATCAGGTTTGCTGATTCGAGGGCCTGAATTCATTTTTCTGAGCAATTTACAGTTCGTCCCCACAAACTGATTATAAATTAATGAGCAGGATTTATTCATTCAGGCACTTTGAATTAGTTTTTTTAAAAAATGCCAAAAAAGAAAAAACAGATGCAGAGTATAGAAGAAGAAAGGGGACAAAAAGGACAACAGCAGTCTGAGGTCAAACACTGGAATGGAGACTAATATCTCAGCACATATAGGCAGATATTCCTGCTCTCCAGAGGATGAGCCCTTTAGATTTTAACCGCCCCAGGACCCTTTCCGTCACGCTTTTAGATCCGCAGCTGAGAATCTGAAGGAAACCTGCTGATCTCTGTTATGTTGGCGGATCCCTCTGGTTCTCCTAAGGCCTCATTGTTCAGAACCTGGCTCGTTCACAAATGTCCTCCAGATCAGAACCTGAACTCCAGGACACAACCCCCCCAAAAAACAAATCCACCCAGGCAGCTGAAGAAGCAATGCTGGATAAAAAGAGACCTTCAGTTAAGACTTGAGGACTTTTTTGGTCCAAAATGAGATGTGTTGTTTGAACAAAGTGATGCTGCCTCTTAAAAAATGACCGACGGGTAAAAAAACGACACTAAATGACTGGATGTTTGTGTTGGACGAGAGCAAACCGAAGGGAAAAAGGCCATTAGCTCTTTTACAAGGTTTAATCTCATCAGCCTGACATGTTTGATACTGTCCAGCAGCGATGTCCTTATCCTGTGCTGTCAAAGTGGAGGGTCATGGACACACACTCAGGATATTCTGGACCCTGGACCAGAGACATCTCCTGTTGGACAGTTATCAGTCCTTGGCTGTGGGATGGTCATTAGATGCGGCAGCTCTTCATTGGTATTACTTAATATTAGAATATTTAGAATTGTTTATTTGACATTAATATATCATCAGGATTTTAAACATGAGTCTTAACATTTTATATTTTTTCAAATGTGACCCCCCCAGCCCACCCACCCGCACACACACCCACCCACACACCCACCCACCCACACACACACCCACACACACCCACACACACACACACACACACACACACACACACACACACACACTTTAAAACTGCCTCAGTGTTGAGAAGGTCGATCTAGTATCTCTTGGGGCTTCATAACTCATTCTGGGAAATAATCTCAACTATTACTAAAGCTATTCATCACCAGACTAATTCCTGGAATCCCTGTTTCTGTGTTCCAACAAAAACATCCCGTCACTTGGTTTCACTCAGTTTCACTTGGTTGAAACGGCTCGTCCCAGGACATACTGATATGGGACAGAGGAGGATCTCAGATCTTCTCTTCTCATGTCAGTCCAGCTCCTAGCTCCGTTGAATCTGTTGAACATCACAGATCAACCAACATTTAGCTGCAGGTGATGAATCTGCTCTTAAAAAACATGGAACCGAAGGATTTAAAAAATATATGTTCCCCTTGGGCCAAACCAGGACAGACGAGGATGGACCTGAGATTAAAGTCCACCAGAGAGGCTGAGAGAGAGAGAGAGAGAGGCTTTGGTTGATGTGATTTGACGCCCAGAGTTCAGTCTGACAGGACAAATCACCCTGGAGAGGAAGATCAAAGGTTTATTGTCTGATGTTGGGTGTCGGGTGTCTCTGTTCGCTGACGATGTCGAACTCGTCCGTAAAACTCAAAGTCTGGAGAAAACATGAAGCAAAATTTTTACTTTTTCAATGATTTTGTTGTCAGGATCGTGTCTGTTTTTTTTTTTTGGCCTCCCTGTAACAACCCAGTGTTTCTCTTCTTTTTCCTCCAGGTTTTTTGCGTCCGGGTTTCCATAAGGTCCAGTTGAACATCTCTGGACAAAGGTCATACAACTGCACAATGAACCCGCCCCCTAGAAATCACGTTCACGTCCTGTTTAACCTGCAGCAGCAGAAAAATGTTTGGAGAGAATGTGATGATGCATAAATCCCATCATTTATCAACATAATGAATAAGAAATTTACTGATGACATGTTTTACTAGTTTTTGTTCGACACACGTTTGTAGCAGCTAAAGCACCTTTTGGGTTTCTAAGTGGAACCTGATGCGTTTAGTGTTGGACTCTGAACACAAACATCCTGCGCTGGAAAAAAAAACGCGATCCAAGCGGCGGTTACTTCTCCTTCAATGTGTCACTGGCAAAATAAATAGAGTCACCGGCACTGAAATGTGATAAAACATGTGCAGTGACATTCACGTCGGGTTCATGTGATTGGACTCGACTCAGACTTGACAGATCCCTGGGAGCCGGACGCCGGTTTGATCCACTGAACAATACGAAACCGACCGGACGCTGTCGTTGAGTTGCGTGAGGAGGAAGCTGTCGCCTCTGTTCATGTTGATCCGTTTGGCTCTGCAGCTGGAACAGCTGGTGTCGGTCTCCGTCTGTGTCTCTCAGCTCTGAGCTCAGTGGTTCCTCCTGAAAACGTGAAACTTCATAAACTCTGCACAAACATTTAGTTTCACCTGTAAAAAGTTAGTTATTTTCCTGAAACAGCTGCTCGCTGCAGTTTTTAATCAACATACAGGAAGAAATATATAAAGCATTTGTCGGAGATTATTTTCAGTGAGTATGTGTGAATGTGTGTGTTTGTGTGTGTGTGTGTGTGTGTGTGTGGGGGGGGCTGTGAAATATGAGCCTGAGTGGTGATAAATCAAACCTTAAACTTGGCCCTAAAACAAAACCGGTAGCCAGGAAAGTTGCTGGTTTCAGTTAAAACTCTGGCAGCAGCACTGGTCAGGGATCAGTGGTTCGGACCCAGTTGAAGGATCGCCATGGTGACCCGGGCGGGGGGGGGGGGTGCTAAACCTCGTCCCATCGTGAAAATGTTCCCTAGAGGATAAAAACAGGACTAGACATAAAAGATGCAGCAACTCTGTCGACTGGTGGAGAATTACCTGGGGTCCGGTTCCAGTCCAGGTCTGGTTCCAGGTCCAGGTCTTGGTCCAGTTTCTCCAGAATCAGGTTGTGATGTTTTTCTCAGTCTCACTCAGTAAAAAACTGAATGTGTTTTGGTTTTTGGACTTTTAAAGAAGTTGTGGGTAAACAGGGACTTTCACCGATTTCTGACATTTTACAGTCAAAACGATAATAATCAGCTGATTGATCGATAGCAAAAATGATCTTCTTAGTTGAACACGTTTGTGGGGTCTTTTTAACAGATTTGTTGACAGAAAGTTGAATATGGAAAATGACCAGAGCGCTTTTATTCTGAAGTCAGTCTTCAGATGGAACTGGATTAGGCTGTAAAACGCTCTAGTGTGTGTGTTCGTATGTTTAGTTCAAAGTGTGTGTACTTTCATAAGTTGTTATTACAGCTCAGGACGAAGAGAGATTTCCTCTCCACGGCCGTGTGTGTGTGTGTGTGTGTGTGTGTGTGTGTGTGTGTTTATTGCACTGGTGATGTTGCAGCTCTCCACAGGAAATGACATCAGAGGAAATGACACAGGGCTTTTCTGAGTTAGAGTTTGTTCACTTGTAGGAACAATGGATCCGCGGTGAACTTTCTGCATTATATTCTGACCCGTCTATATTTCCCGTCTGAACCAAGGGAAAGTTTCTGGTGTCCACTCTCACAGCATGGGAGGTTTTACCTGTTTTACCCGTCGGCCTCGTCGGTTATGACTAACACAGGTCAGTTTTTGGAGGATTTGATTGGTTCTCAGGGTCTCTGCAGAACCACGGCTGGGTCCTGGTTTGACCGGGTTTGTATTAAGATCCAGTTGCATGAACACAGAAACGATGGTGAGATGTGAAAGTTGATCTGAGCTCGACTGCTGTCACCGCCAGCCAGAGTCAAAGGACAGGAAGTAACGAGACTTACGGTCCAACATTAACGCACACACACACACACACACACACCAACACCCTGCGGGGTCGTCCCTGGATCAGAAGAGAGGGAGGGGTCATCAGGTGATCTCAGTCCACATAAAACACACAACTCAAACAAAAAGCATCAGAACCATCACAGCTGTTTCTAACATCAGCTCTAGCAGCAGAGAATGAGACCGGTTCTGATGCAGGATCAGGGACCAGCTTTTTACCCGAGTCTCAAATCAGGAGATGCTGCCGAGTCAAAAAGTTCTGTAGAGTCAGAGAAGGTCCGTTAATGGAAGGAACATGGGCTCTCTCTTTATATCTGATCCCACTCTATGGTCAGCATCCGGTTAGCTTAGCTTGGCATAAAGACTGGAGACAGAGGGAAACAGCTAGCTTAGCTTAGCATTAAGACTGGGAACAGGGAAAAACAGTTAGCTTAGCTTAGCACAAAGACTGAGAACAGGGGAAAACAAGTAGTTTAACTTAGCATAAAGACTGCGAACAGCAGAAACCAGCTATCTTAGCTCAGCATAGACAGTGAGAGGAGAGGGAAACAAATAGCTTAGCATAAAGACTAGGAACAGGGAATCAGCAAGTCTGATCTGTCTGGTTCATGGAGGATTGCTGGACAATTTCCCGAGTGTTTTCAATCTTCTCACACGAACTTGCAGCTAAAAAAAGTTAGCCAGTGGATTTGTGAACTATTCCTTTAAGGAAACTATTCTGTGGCCAGTGAGGAGAGCGTCCCATGTTTGACCTCTGACCCCAAAGAGTCAGAGGCCACAAAAAACAAGCAAAGTCAGCAGCAGTTAGAGACTGTGTGTGTGTGTGTGTGTGTATGTGTGTGTGTGTTTTTGTGTGTGTGTTTTTGTGTGTGTCTAGACCCTCTGAATCCTCTCATCCATCTTCCTGACTCTGTGTGTATGTGTGCGTGTGTGTGTGTATTGTGTGTGTGTATTGTGTGTGTGTGTGTGTGTGTGTGTGTGTGTGTGTGTGTGTGTGTGTGTGTGTGTGTGTGTGTGTGTGCTGTGTAGGAACCGCTGCGCCTTCGTGCAGAGCCACGTGGTAACAGTGGCGGTGGCCTGCGGAACAGAGAAATACACCATCAAGTCCCAGAGTCCGTGTCCGAGCGGGATCCCGGGTTGTCAGCTGGTCCTGTGAGTCAACGCTTGTTAGTCCTGATCTACAGCAGAGGGCTCTTAGTCAAACTATTCCCCTAAATGTATATTGTGTTGTTTTCAGTTTTCTCAGTTTTGAAAGTCTGAAAGTCTCTACTATTTCACAAGAAAAATCACCTTTTTCTTGTGAAATAGTAGAGACTTTCACTTTTTCTAGCTGGAAAAAGCTAGACCCAAAGGTCACAAGTTCTGAATAATTTATTTATCATTTCTGGTCCCAGAGTCATTTAATTCCAAAACGATGAGTTTAAACCACTTCTAGAAAATACCCATCATGTCAAATGTAGTCCAGATTCTTGGTGTTCATGAAGGGAATAACGAAGCCCTGAGCCCCAGGGATGGGTCTAATTTAAAGATGTCGAGCTCCGAGGTAAATGTTAGAACTGACGGGAACGATCAGTGGAACCACAAAACTGAGAAACTGGAACTTCTCCCGAAACCCGATCCGCAGTCACAACATCCCATGTCTGCATTTAAAATCCTGGTTAACTGTAGATTAGACTCTCCATTTTGCCTTGTGTGACCATGAGCGGAAGGATCCAGACTGAATGTATGAATGTGTATGAAACACCTCAGTCCCTGGAAGGTTAGTTTCTGACCTGACGGCAGCAGGACCCTGATTGGAGACCAGGACCCGCATTTATCAAACCTCTAAAAGT
Organism: Istiophorus platypterus; assembly: GCA_016859345.1. Lineage (NCBI taxonomy): Eukaryota > Metazoa > Chordata > Actinopteri > Istiophoriformes > Istiophoridae > Istiophorus > Istiophorus platypterus. The sequence continues at coordinate 860,099 of CM029124.1, forward strand.
CAAAATCTGTAAAAGTGAAAACTCTGTCACAGACCGAAGAATAAGTAATTTTTTTTAAATCAAATTTTCAGTTCTTTTATACAACGTCAGGGTTCGTAGGATTGAAGTCCAACGTTCCAGATGATGGATTAAATCAGTCTGTCTTATTCCTCACACACTCAACTTTTTCCTCCTCAGCCGGTTCTTCAGACCCTGTAGAGTTTTCTAGAAGCAGGTCGACAGCCCAGTTCTGCCTCATCCATATTTCAGGCTTTTAGATTTAACTGTTTTTTCAGTTTCAAGTGTAGGTTTCAACTTCAGCAGTGAAGATGGTGTGTGTGTGTGTGTGTGTGTGTGCGTGTGTGTGTGTACAGGTATAAGCTGTCCACCCGGCCGGTGTACACCCAGAAGCAGAAGGTCCTCACCAGTCTGCGGTGGCGTTGCTGTCCGGGACACGGAGGACACAACTGTGAGGACTCAGGTGGGTCAGCAGAAGCATCGCAGTCACAATGGCAACAAGCCACGGCAATGGTTGTTATGATACCATGGATACGGGCGTATGGTGTATAAACCACAGATTGACCAGTTCTGGATTTTTGAGGCTGACACCGACATCGTGCCTTTGCTGTTTAAAAAAATATTCTTTTTTCTTTTTTTTTGCATAGATACACATTATAAATAAGTAACCCTCAAAATCAAACAAACAAAAATGAATTTAAGTGGCACAAATTATACAGTCGAAGTAATTTAAAGTGATTTGAATAAAGATATAAATATTAAAACACGTAACATACAGGAATAAGCCAAAAATTGAGAGGAAAAAAAAATTCAAATGCATGATTTAGAGGCTAAAGTTAAAGGTTAGTTTCTAGCTCCTGGTGCCCAGTGATTGGCTGCATCACATTCAGAGGAATAGAAGGGGGACCGGGAGACCTCAGGATCCTGCAGTACTATGTGGATTTAAAAGTCCGGTTACCTTAAGGTGGATCCTGAACGCTACAGGGAACTGGTTTGAAGAGGCCAGACGTAATCTCGCTTCTTCATCCGGGTCCAGAGACCAGCAGCTGAGTCCTGAATCAGCTGCAACCAGAGCTGCAACCAGAGCTTCCTGCCTTCGGGTCGTGTTGAAAATGTCAGGAAGTGCGGTGGCCCACTTGAAGGCCGACGAAATCTGAAATGCAAAACAGAGTAACGTCCTCGAGTTTTACATCGTGAAGTGTCAGATCCCGGGCTCAGATCCCGGGCTCAGATCCCAAACTCAGATCCTAGGCTCAGATCCCGGGCTCTGGATCTTAGAGTCTCAGTCCGGTTTTCCCCTCATTCACTCGGCTGTTTTTCTCTGCTGGAGTCTATTTTTGAATTTCCATTTACAAAAACAACCTAGTTCTGGTCTGTCACTCAGGGGCTTATTTTAGTCCAGATTTTCCTTGTGTGTGTGTGTGTGGGAAAGTGCAATGTTTACCAGATTTCTGAAGGAGGACGTCCTATCCTCGTCTCGGTCTTTTTCTTTTTGTTTGTAATGAAGCTCAGAGTTTATCAATGAAAACTTCCCCAAGGCCAAACACAAAGTTTTTCAGATCCAGACGCGATCGGAGAGAAGCGTCGACCACGGCGTCGGACCCTGTTACCAGGTGTCAAAGTGAAACAGGGTGAGGATATTCCACCAGGTGTGAGACTCCAGGAGAAGATCATACCGGGAGGGGGTTGAACTCAAGTAGGGGTCTGGTCTCAGGGTTAAGTCCTTCAGGTCCTTCAGAAAGCTGCTGCTCGAGTCCTGATGAGGACATGACAGCAGTTTTAACTCCCGCTGCTGATTGGCTGTAAAACTCTCACTTTTATAAGCTTCACCATATAAACTGCCTCGGCCTCAACAGGTCATGAGGTCTTCAGGTCTTCAGGTCTTCAGGTCTCCTGGTCTTCAGGTCATTAGGTCTTCAGATTTTCAGACCTTACGGTTCCTGTCACCATAGTCCAAAGTAAACATGGAGAAGCAGCTTTTAGTGACTATGCAGCACAAAGCTGAACAGTCCCATAGGAAACTGGACAACTTACAAATGGGGACATACCGGATACCGGCCCTGTCAGCCTTTAAATCCAGGCTCAGAACTCTGATGTTCTGACCCATCACCCTCCATTCATGTAATTACGTCTCTGCCTGTGTGTTTGTTTGAAGCTGGTTGTGTTTGTCTTTTGCAGTCCCTGATCCTCAGCCGGACTCTGGAAGCTGGGCTCTGTCTGGAGGACCCGAGGGAACAGGACTCCGTGGTCCAGGTACTGTTGAGCAGATCACACCTCACATGTACGTCTTCTGGTCTCTTCATAGGGTCCCAGACTGACTCCATGATGATGAGACCAGGTCTCTGTGGGGTCCAGACCATCTGCTGCATTTAAATGACTAATCGATCAGCTCTCAGCGATCCAAGAGTCGAGATGTTTGAGTCAGAACCAAAGCGATGGAACCCGACCAGCAGACGGTTCTTCCTCTGGTGGTTCTCCTGTCAGTGTGGCTGACGTGGACTCTTGAAAACCAGATCAGTTTCCTTTTTTGTCCCAGTCTCACCAGTGTCAGAGCGCTGTGACTCATTCCCGCCTCTCTAACAAAGCGAGGAAGCTGTGCGGTGCGGAGCGACACTCAGGGATTTGATAAACCCTCGGCTCAGGCCAAGGTCTAACCCCCCCGCCATCCACCCCACGCCCCAGGGGAAGAGGGTGTGGGCAAGCCGCTCCCATAGGGCCAACAACCAAGGTCGACCCCCTCCCACCCTCAAAATCCTCGGCATGTAAACACACAGTGACTCACATGCTGAGGGAGGGCGGAAGGGTTTGCTATCAGAATCATTCTGTCAAACTGTACAGGGAGGTCAGAGGTCAGGGGTCACAGCTGCATGACAACAGAAGAAACTACTGTTGCTGTGACACGAAGAAGTGAAGGAAGAGACAGGAGTGAAGGAAGGAGGGCAGACAAGAAGTGTGTGTGTGTGTTTATCTTAACTCCTGCCCAGCACAGGTGGGGGGATGAGGACCCTGCTCGGTCCCGGTGGAGGACAGGTCTCAGCTCTGTGAAAACTAAAGAATTCAGATGAAAATAGACACACAGAGACTCACACAGCCTTTTAGAAGCTGGATTCAACAAAGAGAGGCAAACAAAGGGGCTTTTACACACACACACACACACACACACGCCGTGACACGGTACAGTCCGCTCCCACCACGCCTCTGATTGAACCGACTTCCTGTTTGCTGAATTCGTTGTAATCAAGTCATCAACACAAGCAGAAACTGCCTGGACACGATAAGAGGAACATCTCTTCAAAATACAACAGAGGTGAGTCACCACCGCCATTACGCCACCTGACCCCTACAACCTGACCCCCCGCAACCTGACCCCAGGTCAGATCTGGAGCAGATTCTACAGGTGTTTCTGTCAGCCAGTCCACTTCCAGCTAGTCTGCTTCCTGTAAACACAGGAAGAGGTTAAGAAGAAAATAAACGGCGTCGAGTTGCCGAAACCTGACGAGTCCGTGGAGGCTGACGCGGCGTCTCACAGCTGGACTGGAGACGTCGAAGGAAACGAGAGTGTGTGTGTGTGTGTGTGTGTGTGTGTGTGTGAGCGTGAAGCTGAGGGACTGAAAGAAGTTAAAGTGGAGTCGAGGTTTAATCTCTAATGACACTTTAACACTGGGAGATAAACACCTAATTCTTCTCAGTGAGACAGTCCCACGTAAACTTCGGCTGAACTTTGGGTGCTTTTTTTTGGCTAACAATGAAAAGGGGTCTGTTTACGAACAGTTTGGACTGTAAGAACGAACTCAGGGACAAAAATGCTTCTAATACATGTGAGCATTCTGTTCATTGGGGGGGGGGGCGGGGGGGCTCTCGTTTTGTTTAAACAGACCTCTGTTGACCAGTATGGGCAACAGATCCGTGAACTCTATAGCATGATCTTACAAATCTCGTGAGTTGTCAGGCGGTCCGCTGCAGCGACCACAAGACGAACGGCAGAACCACAGCTCACGGTGATGTGAACAGCTGTACTGGTTTCCACCACAGCTGCCTTGACAGTTCAGATCCCATCTGAGGGGCTGAACCTCCAGCTGGTCCCTGGACAGATGTTTCTCGGAAAACATCTGCCTGAGACGAACCAGATAAACAGTGAGCTGAAACTGTGTAAAGCTGCAGGTTCCGATGATGATTCTCAGTATCTTCACTGCCGGTGACTCCTTTCACACACTGTTTTCACATTGTTGTTTTTAATGTGACGATTACAGCTGTGTGAGACCAGACTGGTGTGTAAGGCTCAGGGTGGAGCTGTTTATTTTTTATTTTTACAGGTAGATTTTGAAATATGTTAATGAAAACTTTAAACCTTCTGGTGGCGCAAGAAGAAAAGTCAGGGAATCTCAGAATTCGTAGAAGTTCACCCTCCTGAAACCATGAATGTCTGTGCTAGTGGTTGTTGAGATGCTTCAGGCTGGACCACAGTGGTGGACAGATGTTCTGGTCCTTGCAGCTAAAAAGTGATGCTTGAAGGTTACAGCTGTGATTTTCTGTATTTTTCTGGCAGTGAACACATCTGGTGTAATTCCAGCTCTCCTGTTTAAAAGTGCGATTCCCTTGTGACCCATGTGTTCCAGATGTGGAGGCGGGGCTCCAGCACCAGCAGGGCGACCCGAACCGCGAACAGAACGACCACCAGGCGTCTGTCGGCAGGCCGTATGACGCCAGCTACCCGAACAACCTGCGCAACGCCACAGATACGCATGAACACCGCCTCCCTGGTGAGTCTTGGTCCTCGACCTCAAACCTCACAGGACCCAGTGCTGAGGTGGGTTCTGGTTTGTGAGCTCTGCTGGACTTGAAGAGCTGCAATGTGAGTCAGGAACCACCTGAATCTGGTTCATCATCGGGCCAGAACCTGTGGAC
>CM029124.1:870000-945000 GCA_016859345.1 Istiophorus platypterus
GACATGAAGCTGAAAAGGCAACAGAAGTTGCTGCAGGTCAGTGGACAACGTGGACACCGGAGGGTTTTAGACCCAAGGATCTGAGCAGCAGAGAAAACCTCAAAGAGGATTATTGTTGTTGTTGTGGTCGTTGTTGTCGTTGTCGTCATTGTTGTTGTCATTGTTGTCGTTCAATGAAGAAAGACGAGCTGAAATCCTAATGTGCACAAAACTGTAAGCAGCAGATCTTTCAACCTTTGCCCCTGATCTCAGGTCAGCCTGCAGGCGATGAACACCACACTGACTGAGCTGAGACCAGACCAGGATCAGGACACCGAGGCCCGGCAGGAAGACCGCCTCCCCCTTCCAACCCTGCCCCCCCCCAGGCCGCCACAGTCATCGGACCCCTCCGCGCTCTGGTTGGCCATCGAGCGGCTGGACAACATGGTGGTCAACAACACGGTGAAGGTGGGTGTGTCCTCTGAGGACGGACGTGACCCCGTGGCCCGTTCGCTGCCTCGGTCCTTACACTGGTCTCAGTGGAGTCTCTGAAAATGTAAATGTTTGACCACATGGTGGCGCTACAGGAAAGACTGTGGGGCCATTAGCATCTAAAAAGGTTCACCCTCTGAGGAGCAGGAGCAGGAGCAGGGCTGAACCTTGATGTGTTGATGTTCCGTTCGGAATGAGTGAAAAAGTCAGGGGGCGACCAAGAATCTCCAGGGTTCAGCCTCTGGGGATCAGAAGAACAACGGATCAACAGCTGAGAAACATTCATCACTTATTGTTTGCCTTGTTTTAATAAAATCTGCTTTGGATCTAAAACCTCGTGTGAACGAGGACCAAACAATATTAGATTCTATTATGTTACATAACAACATTGGATAATATGTCGCGCTCTCACGATAATTTTATTTTTCCTGAGATTATTGAGTTAATATTTAATATCAGATCATGTTGGGCATTGGCCCAAACAGTAAAATCAAGTTTGTTCAACGGCAGGAAAAAATCTGATACTCGTTTTGTTTTCATGTCTGAGACTTCAGATAATTTCTGTTATTTTAAAGCCATAATGGAAAATTTCTGCTGTTCAACGTTTTTATTTGCTCAACTCACAGATTTTAATTAGTGTCAAGAAATGGTTAAAAAAAAAATCGTCATGAGAAAATGAAACTTTTAACAGGATAAAGCAGAGAAAGAAACAGACCTTTTTCATCCCCAGGTTCCCTCAGCATTCCCTCAGCGTTTCACTGAAGGTTGATGTAATTACCAAAAGCCAAGTGATTGACAGTTAATCTGGTTTTCCAGTCACCCACTTTGTTGTAAATCCAGCCTTGAATTAATGGACAAATCTTGTGATTCAAAAGGTTTTAATGAGGAAGTCCACAAAGACGTGATCCTTTAATTTTTGACTTTTTCATGATATAAAGTTTTGATATGATTTCATCATGACCTGCCATGGTTTATGGATTAGTTGCTGACACAAATTACACAAATTTACCTTTTAATTACCTTCATATCTAACGAAGTGAGAAATGTAGAAAGTGTTGAGCTCATAACCTCTGTGACACATGTGCAGGTGAGCGGGCTGATGGAGGACGGGGAGGTGACCTCAGGCAACGTCCAGCGGCTCAGGTGGGACTTGAAGGAGCTGGAAAAGCAGATCAACCAGACCGCCCGCAATAGCCAGATCCTGTTCATGGAGACGGGGCTGGAGGTGGAGGATGCCAAGGTGACGGTGCTGAGGCGGGTGGAGGAGCTCGCCCGGAACCTGACTCAGCAGGACAAGCAGCTGCGGGAAAGGGACAAGGACATAGACGACCTGTACACCTACGTCCACCAGAACCACTCCGCCGGCGACTGCGACTGCAAGGGGCTGGGGGCCGCGGTGGCCCGGCTGGAGGAGGGCGTGGTCAAAGTGACGGCACTGGCCCACAAGAACAGGATGGCCCTGGGCGAGGACGCCAAGGGAGGGGCGGTGGAGGCGCTTCAGCGTGGCCTCCAGCAGGTATGCCGGAAAAACCGCCAACAGCAAAACGACAACATTAGTGGTAGAATTAGAATTAGAGGAAGAATCGAGTAAAAGTAGTAAAACCACAGTGTTTCCAGGTGGGCAGGCGGGCGGTGGCACGAGAATGGTTAACATCTCGGTTTTAGAGAATAGGACCGTAAAGACGCCACAAGATGAAAGGACTTGACGAAGAGGAGACTTCTCCACTTTACAGGCCGATCACATGCTTCGTATGAAAACTCTGAGGCTGAGGGTCACAAAAGCTGTGGCGGTGTGAGGAGGCGGGAAATGGCCTCAGGACACCACCTTATTGTTCAGGGCCTCCAGAAATGATCAAAACACATCAGTGACATGTTCCTTCATCAGCTGAACACACACACACTGTGGTTTATTAATACTACAATTGTACACACACAAACACCATCCCACTGCCACAAACACTCACTACGGCACCAGATGTGGAGTCATCCGCCACTGAAAATAGTCCCCAACAAACACTTCACATTTTTTCCTCGTTTGTTTTAGAAAAAACTGCATAGAGCAGCAGTTTGAGGAAAATGACGGAGATTTTTTATTAATGAAACTTATGTTTGTAGGAGCCGAAGGCCTTTCTGCAACTACTCTTCCTCATCCTGCAGGTGAAGGAGTCCCTGGCCTCGGAGCAGACCAGAACCAGGACTCTGGACCACAGCGTGACCCGGCTGAACGGCTCGGTGGCGGCGGGTCTGGCTGAGATCTCCGGCCTGAAGGAGAGGGACAAGAACGTGAGGGAGAAGATGCAGCGCCTGTCGGGCTCCTTCACCTCTCTGCTGAAGGATGCCGTTCGCCACAGCAATGTGCTGGAGCTGCTCCTGGGGGAGGAGGTGCTGGAGTTCCTGGAGTGGCCCATCCAGGACCAGGAGGCCAACTCCATCCCGGCGCTGAAGGAGCAGCTGAGGCTCCTGCAGGAGCAGCTGGCAGGACACGACCTGAGCCTCGCGTCGCCAGGTCCTGACCATCGGGGGGGGGGGGGTCCACTCTTCCATTGTTCCTCCACACAATCCAGCTTCAGGCCTCCTTCATTTTTTTTTATAACTTTTATTCTTAATTCTTTACGATTCAACTTGTTTCAAACCAGTGGTGGAAAGTAACTAAGTACATTTACTCCACTACTGTACCCAAGTACAAATTTGAGGTCTTTGTATTTTACTTGAACATTTCCCTTTCATGCTGCTTTACACTTTGACAGGATCTCACACACACACACACACACACACACACACACACACACCAGCTACTGTTTCAACTGACATCCATGAGTGTAACATCAGAGGAGAGTCCATCAAACCTGAAGCTTCCTCTACAGCTGCAGCTCTCTAGCGACACCTGGTGGAAACTAACTGCTCCTGTGCAGAAAGATCATCACTGACTGGAGCAAAAAATGCTGCAATAATATGAGTCTTCATGGGAGAAGCTAGAACAATTACTGAACATGAAGCACTTAAATTGTCCTTGTTTCTGCCTATTGTTGCTAAATAATGGAATACACTAGATTGATTTACACTGAGAAGTTTCCAGATCTCAAACAGACTTAAGTGGTGTAATGTAGCGATACTATTGGCTGCTCACATTGATGACCTCACACCAGGCGTCAGTGACCCCCGGCGCTCGGCCATCGATGGCAGCTGGAACATGGCAAGCAGGAGATTTAGGGGAAAACTTCAGAGTGAAAATTTCTACTTGAGAGGAAAAATAAGGCGGAGCTACTTCCTGCTTGTGTTTGCACCAATGAAAAGGTTTTTTCCTTTTCATTCTTTCTGTTCCCAGGTGCCATAGAGGAAGTGCCATCTGCTGACCAGCCCTCCTCCTCCTCTACCTCCTCCCACGTCCTCCCTGACGACTGGCTTCCTGGGAGCTTGAGGAGTGGCAGTGGCGCTTCGGCGAGGGAGCGACAGCTTCTCCTGCCCCCCGACGGGAGGCGTCCGGAGCACAGAGGGGACGGCAGCGATCTGTGGAACCTGGAGAAGACGGTGGAGGAACTGGGGCTGAAGGTGCTCCAGCTGGCCGAGAAACCCTGCCCCTGCCCCAACACTGTCGGTGGCACCGACGCCAAGCTGCAGGCGGAGGTGACGGGGCTGAAGAGGCAGCAGGAGGAGCATCTGAGGGTCTTCAAGAACGTCTTCAGTAACGCCGACGTCCTAGCGGCGTCCGACGCCACACTGGAGCTGGATAAACTGTGGCAGCTGGTGAAGAGCAAAGAGAAGAAGAGAGGAGGAGGAAGGGAGGGATCAGGACAAGGAGGAAGCCATCACAGTAGGAGGGAAGTATCAGGTTAGTTCGACCTCACCTGTTCTAAAGCTCTCACGTTTTCTGTGATCTCCTCGTACGGACCCCTGACCCCTCCTCCCTCTCCCCAGATGTTGTACCTGTCCTGTCTGGCCTATCAGAGGATGCTCTGCTGTTCGTGGGCAGATCCCTCATGAGCGTCTCCGACGGTGTCGTCACGTTCAAAGTGTCTCTGAACCAGGGTCGGTTTTACTCTGACGCCGGCACCTTCAGGGCTCCGGTGGACGGGGTCTATGCGTTTGTTCTCACCTTGGACTTGAGGCCGGGCCCCGCCCATGTGGTCCTGAGGAGGGGGTCAGGTGGGGCCCTGGTGACTCTGCACCGACAGGAGGTGCGCGAGGCGGGGCCGGTGACAGGTGTCGGCCTCCTGCTGCTGAGGAAAAGTGAGGAGGTGAAGCTGGAACTGAGGGGGGGGGCACGGGCGGAGTCAGAGGACAACGTGTTCGTCGGGATGCTGCTCCACCGGACCACCTGAGAGCGCCGCGGGCCGATCGGCTGGCTCCCGGAGGAAAGACACTGATCAAAGCCTCTGGGAGTGGCAGAGTCCCCGAGGTTCCAAAGAGAGAAATTAAGGTTTGCTGGAGCCCAGTTGGTGGAGGTTTTCATTACGGAAGCACCTACAGTTTCATAAGCCGATAAAGGGTGGTGGATTCAGAGGGAACCAAACCCTGAACCGCCAGTTGGTTCTGATATACCTGCACGGGCAGACCTCTAAATCAAGATTTAACCAAGTCAGGAAGTGGTTAGCCTAGCTTAGCATAAAGGTGGGTGGGCTGGGCTGGGCTGGGGGGGGGGGGCAGCTGCATGGCTCCGTCCAAAGTTTAAAAAACCCTCAAAGCTCTGAACACAAGCAAATGTAAAAATCACAATAGGTTTAGTGGGAGGTGCCATAAGTGCTGCCACATAATACTGACTAACAACAATTTATCCACCTGTCCGGTGCACCTGTCCAGCGTCTCTGGTTGAGGTCCAGGTTGCCAGATTCAGCAGGTTTACACAGGTTCTGGTTTCAGTCACTGCAGTGACTGTTGTTCAACATGAAAAATTTCCAGCGTCACACAACTTCCACTAAAACCACAAACTCTGGTTTTTCCATTTCTGGTTTTGTTCGCATAAAAAAAACAAACCAAAACAACAGGCTAGCAGTTCCCACATGCTTTTAGTCTTTATGCTAAGCTAAGCTAAGCTAAGCTAAGCACTTCCTGATACCAACTCCAAAAAAGCCCAAACAATCGCATCACCCAGCATGCTGCAGTTGTACCGTCTGTTCTGCTCCACCTGGCTCAGACCTTCTGACCGATCTCCAGCCTGCAAACCTGACCACAGATCAGCTGCTGCCATCTCTACCTGAGGTGAAACCGTCTGTGTACACCTGTAAAACTGAGCGTTTATAGAAAAAAAAAGTGGGGTTTTTTTTGGGAGTTTTTATTTTACATATTTTACATAAGGAAAATATTTGTATTTAAAGTCACCTGAATGTTTGATGTTTGTAAAGTTCCAATATAATTATGTAAAAACATACAGTCAAGTCAGTTTTATTTATATATCATCAAATCATGCCAGAGTTTATCTCAGGGCACTTTTCATTTAGAGCAGGTCCGGACTGAACTTCTTACAATATTACAGAGCAGTGCATTTTTCATATATAAAGAAAGAGCTTCATCTATGCTGTCACCAACTTAATAAAAAGGTTTTATCTACACAAGTGGCTGTGATTTCAAAAGGCTGCAAACACAGATGCAGTTTCATTTCTCATTTTGAATCTCAAGTTTTTCACACCATTTTAAAAAATTAGCTGATGAGTCGATTAACAGGAAATTGTACAATTTGTACAATCAGAATATTTAATGTAAATTTGTCTGACGGGTTCGAGATGATCTGAATCAGGTGTTTACTGGTTGTGGCCGAAAAAATGCCCAGATCAGCTTCCTGAGACTCCCTGAGTCTCTGGTACAAAGGTCAAAGGCCGAATCCAGCCCGGCAGACTTGGGTCTGCATGAGGAGGAATTTCTCTATGAGACGTAAAGACCTCAGTCAGTTCCAGCGACATGAGTCCAGGTTCCAGCCTTTGAGGCGTTTTTAAAGCTGCTGATGTAAAATCTGAACCTGTTCAGGTCTGATGCTCTGAGAGACAAAAGTCGGGGCCAAATAAGAGAAAAAAAAACACAAAAACTTTCCCTTCACTTCACCCACCAATGACGATGATACTGAACAATCACAAAACAATCTTACCTCAGTTTCCATCCAGTAGCAGTTCTGGGGCTTTTGACCATTTTACATGGTCTTCAGCAGCAGATGGATTAGTTCAGGTGTCGTGGAACTGAAGCTGTTTGAACTAAGGTTGATACCAGACGGGTTCTAGCTTCTGAGATGAAGATTGAGCTCGGAAATTCTTACATGATGTGTTGCTGATACCAGGTTAACCTAAACATTTTCGATGCAAATACTTTAAACGTTGTGAAACGCCGTGAAATAAAAGTGACAGAGCAGAACTGAACTCACTTTGGATCAGGAAGAAAACTGGAGTCATGAGGGAAATAAAACACGGCAGATTCTTAGGCTGCTCCTCATCCGAGCGCTGACGACTTTATTGCAAAAATACAGAATCTTTCAGTCAGCACAGCATGAAAAACACAAAGAGGCTGCGGAGACGGAAATAGATCCTTGTCCCAGCAGCCATGTTGGTTCATCGGGGCAGGCCAGGGGCCAGGTTCAGGGGCCGGGGGCCGGGGCCGGGGCCGGCACCTGGGGCCCGGTGCTCGGTCGTGGCTTTGACAGGGACGTTTGTGTCACCTGTGACTGTCCTGCTGTGACAAGTCAACACGTCTGCTGGGAAAAAGCTCTGTGGAATCAGCAGGAAAATAAATGTGAACATCTCCAACATCAGACCAACGTCAGACCAACGCTCTGCTCAACTGCTGTGAAGGAAACGAAACAAAAACCCAGGAAGTCAACAGATTTTTTTTTTTTTGTTCTTTGGTTTAAATTTCTGTCTCAGTCTGACACCAAATCCATCATTTCTCTTTCAACTCAATCTCTTTCTGATGGCTAATCGATGCATCAGGAGAAACCAGCATATGTATGGAGTCAATTCAGGGCCAAAAGTCTGATGAAAAAAAAAGATTCAAAGCTGAACGACAACACAGCAGGTGAGCAGCTTCAACAGCTTCACCTAAAAGAAACTCAACTTTCCCTTCAACATTTTAATCCTCTTATCATCTGTTAATTCTACAGTGTAGAAAAATAAGCATCAAAAATATAACAAAAATCAACAAAATAAAATAAATCTGGTGAAGCAAAAAGCCAAAAATGACCCACAACTTTGACATGATGAAAAAATAACTTTCTCTTCATTTGAATTATTGACACTTTGCATCTTTGCAGTTGTGAACTCAGGTCTGGTCTGAAATTCCAGCACTCGAACTCTGAATTAAAATTGGATTTTATTCTGAAAATCAAAGAGCAGAGCAAAGTTTGTTTCATGGTCCAGTAGCGGAGATGTTTGAAGGAATCGATCAATCAATCACATCAATCAAAATCAGGTGAAAATCTTTGCTTCATTTTTAGCTCCTTTGCACTTTAAATAAAAAAAACTGATCATGTTAATTATCTATATATCTTCAATAATCTGCAGGAAAATGGAGCTGAACTCATTCAGAATCAATGTCAGATGCATTTTCCAGACTTCAGACCAGACTTGGGTTTGTTTGTTTAAGGCTGCCCCGGAGCACTGGGCAGGCGGGTTCAGCACGTCGACCAGACCGCCCCTGGACTCCTGGCAGCAGGACCGAGGTCCGTCAGCGCGGAACCGATCCTCCGCAGGCCACCGGTCTGGACCGGTTTCGGTCCAGCGTGGTTCAAGCGGAGGCACCAGAGAAGCCCCCCCCCCAAATGATGGGAGGCGCATGGAGTGAATTTGGAAATGGGCGGGAGTAAGAAATCCATCTCCACTGCTTGGGAAGTGCACTAGATGCAGTGGGGCCACTGCACTAAAATAAATCTACATATATCATCGTTACAATATATGTACACCCAACGGAGCAACTCTCTCAAGGCTAGAATATGTCGAAAACGTCATGCTAAATATTAGCTGCTACTCAAAATAAAAGCTTCGGTTGTTCTTCTTAAATCCTCTAAGAGGCTCTGAAACGACAGACTCAGCCCATGTGCAGTATAAGAAGGCTGGACATCCCAAACGAGGCGACTAGCTCACGTTAGAAAACTAGGTCAGGTCTAAAGTGGACTATACTCGGGTTAGAACGGTTTAGTTCTTCTATGCACAACTCAGTCCGACAAGCCTACAAAAATAAATAGAGGAATAAGTGGAGTAGATCCATGACAGGAGAGTCTGGAGGAAGGAAGTCCCTCCTCTGAAGGTCCTTTCCCATGTCCTGTCCCTCAGTGGCGTCTTCTGCCGGCCAAGCGTCGGCCACCACCTGAGGCCAGGCCGGACCAGAATGGGCCAGGATGGACCAGGCCAGACCAGAATGAGCCAGGATGGACCAGGATGGGCCAGGCTGCCCCCCCCCAAAGCTAACGCCATTTTTCCTTCAGTATAAAAGTCATTTAATCTGCAGCTGTTTTCATAACCGCTTGATCACTTTAGTCACTTTTACTGCAGCTGGACTGATGCAAGATTTTCAGGCAGATGTTTTATTCAAAAACTCACTTCAGGGTCAAAATAAACCTCACTTCCCTCTGGTGGACAAAGTGGACAAAGTTTCAAGACTTATCATTGGATGATTCCTTTGTTTTTTTCTGCAAAAAGTCTCAGGTTTTTTTTCTCCGTCCTCTGTGATAATAAGAGACCTTCTGGTTCGGGCTGTATCCTGTTGGTCAGATGAAATCATCCAAGCTCCAGAGAAAACGACGGACATATGTCGATATTTTCTGACGGGCCGGAAGCAGCAACTTCTCCTTTTAGGCCTTTTTTAGGCCTCCTTTCAGGACTTTTAGGTCAAAGGACGACGACCTAACACAGCGATCGACTTACTCCTACGGGTCAAAACCCTGGGACAGAGTCATTTCTATACAGATGCTGTATAAGTTTAGCTATAATGAAAAACCGAAGGAAACAGAGAAGCTTCCATTGTTTGAATTTCTGCTTCATGCATTCGAAATGCCGATAAATGTGTTTGTTTCAGTGGCCGAGCTCCTGGTGAAAGAGCAAATGATAGCTACAAGCTGTTGTCACATTTTCTTCACCAAATGTTGCATCGTTTGGTTTATGAAATGCCAGAAAGCAAAGAAAAGATCATAGTGTGTCTTCAGATATCTTGTTTTGTCTGAACCAAGTTTCCAGAACCCAGAGAGATTCAGTTCCCTTCAGTCTACAACCATGAAACAGAAAATTCTCCAGTGAGAACCTGGAACCTGGAACCAGCTTGTTTTTGCTTGAAAAATGACTGAAATGATGAATCGAACGGAGGGGCTGCTGATTAATGTTCTTTCCGTCAATTAATCGCTGCCGCTCTAGTTAATCTGCTCCGGCCTTGTTCTTCTTCTTAAATAATTTTGATCTAAATGAGAAAAGAACCAACTCATCTCCAGCCATCGAACCAGGAGGCGACGACAGCCGGAGCCTTGTCGACGTGTTTCCAGTTCAGCAGACAGCAGGTCCAACGCAGCTGCGTGGACCTGTCCCAGACACGAACTGAACGTAGGAGACCTGTCTGTGGCCATGAGGTGGGGGTCCAGATGGGGGGGGGGCAGGAGAGACGGCTCGGACATGAAGCAGGAGAGAATGAAATCAAACTGAATCAAAGTTGTGAAAAACTTCCCCAAAAACTGCAAAGATTATAAATTATCCGGATTTCCGCGAGACGATGTGGTGTCCCCCCAGGCGATGCTGCGGCAGGTGACGCTGCAGATCAGGCAGCCAATTAGAGAGTCTCCCGACAAAATGAGCAGCCAACAACCAGCCTGACTGAACGGCGGCGGGTTCCAGTTCAGAGAAACGTTGGCACCTTTGAAATACAAAAAAAAACACACTTCACTTCGGTCAGGCTGGTTCCTGAAATAAGACTCGTCTGTTGTGGCGTCTGCAGTAAAAAAAACATCCCTGCCGGCAGCCTAAGGACCGATCAGCTGATCGGGCGGAACCGGGCCACATAAGCTCCACAGGATGAGCAGTAGGGGCGCGACGGCTCAGCAGGAAGCTGCTGGCAGAGGGAGCAGAGCTGGGGGTCCCTGCGGGGCCGGGCTGGGGGGGGGCGATGGGGGTCGATCCGCTGGAGGGACCGGTAGTGGCGAGCGGAGCGGAGGTCCCAGGTGGAGCCACTGTGGACGGTCCTGCAGTCAGCATCACGGCGCCAGTCACTCTCGGGGGGGACGTCCAGGCGGAGAGGTTGGGCAGGGGCTTCCCCCGGCAGCCTGAGGGGGCGGGGGGCGTAGTGGGGGGACCCATTGACCTTACCGGGCAGCGACGGTTGCCAGTAGTAACTGTTAGTCACTGCGATGGCGTCGGCAGAGCGTCGAGGGTGGGACAAGGTGGCGTAGAGACTCTGTTGACCAGGCGGGGGGGTGGGCCTGGGGAGGGGGGAGGAGGAGGGAGGTGGGGCTCGTCGAGGGGCCCGGGGCAGAGTGCCGTAACTCAGCACGACGCTGTGGAGGCCTTGACCTGAGAGAGCTTGATGCCTGTCAGACACAACCAGAAACTGCTGCTGGACACTCGGTACAGCTCCTGGTGGGGCAGAGGAGGAGGGGGTCGGGGGGGGGGGGTCCAAAGTTAATCATTCTTAGTACATTAATGACACAACAACAGTGATGTCTCAGTTTATATCATCTCTTTCTTTAACAGCTGCTGAAAATGTTTTTGACCCAGAGAGCCAGATCCAGAGGATCCGGGTAAAACGGCACCAGGCTATAGTTTTAGTTTAATGTTAATTTAGCTGCCGTCTAGTGGTCGTTGGCTTAAGGAGGCCTTCAGTGGTTGTCAGGGGGCAGCTGAGATCTTAGTGTGCCTCTGTGGGGAACGACGGGGGGGGGGGCACCGAGGGGACGACAAAGGGGAGGACGGGGGGACAACAGGGGGATGACAGAAGGATGAAGGGGACAACAAGGGGGGGGCAGAGGGACGACCCCGTTAGCTCATTAGTTTAACGAGTCCTAACTGATACCATCAGCTCTGCAAACGCTGTTCTGAAACACTATAATCGGAGATGATGAGGAATTGGTTCCTGAAACCAGATCAACGACCTGACGGAGCAGAACTGAGGAGGGTAGATGGTGTTCGGTTGGGTCTGGTGCTGGTGGAGGAGGTAGAGGTGGAGGTGGAGGGTTACCTGTGTGTCCCCAGGAGGAGAGGCCTGAGCCGTGAGGCCATGATGTCTGCGATGGGAGGTGCTGTGGAGGAGGTGCAGGAGCTGAGGGGCCGTGGGGGTGTCGGGGTTGGTGGTGGTAGGAGGGATCTGTAGTGAACGAGGTGGAGGAGGAAGAGGGAGAGGGGAGGTGCAGGGAGGAGGTGGAGGAGGAGGAGGAGGAAGGGGAGTGAAGGTCGGCATGTCTGATGGGGGGCCTGGACATAGAGGGATCCTTTTATGAGGAGGTGGAAGGAGGCGTGATGATGAACATGAAAAAGAAGAGGAGGAAATGAGGAAGGATGATGAAGAGAAAGAAGAAGAATAGAAAGATGATGTACATGGGGGGGTAAAAAAACAAAAACAAAGAAGTTAACACAATGAAGGGAAAACCATGAAAAAAATGACAAGATCAAAAAAAATGATACAAAAATGAGAGAAAATTCAGACACTGTGTTGTTGTAGGGGGTGTGTGTGTCTGTGTGTGTGGGGGGGGCGACAACCTTGTATCTCTAAGATACAAGTTTTTCTTCCTGGAAAAGAAGAAAAATTTGTTTTCTTCTGGATGTTGGTTCCTTTCAGCAGCTGAGTTTAGAGGAAAGAACCCAGAAGCCTATCAGGACACCACAGATGATATCATAAGCTGACTCATTCATTAGGTGATTGATTGAAGGAACATCAATGGCAACAAGATTGACAGTTGTTCAATCATTTGAGTCTCTTTAAAGGAAAATGTTAAAACCTCACAAGTTAAAGATTCTCAAACCTCAAGATTTTGTATTTTCCCACTTTTCTCTGTCAGTGAACTCAGCATCTTTGACAGAGTTAATATTTCAATGATGTAAATTTTTGACAAATTTACAATTAATCAGAACCTAGATTCAAGGCGTCATGGCCCCTGGGGGTCTGGGGCCCCTGGGCCAGCCTGAGGCCACTCCTGGGGCTGAATACAAGAGGGCCAAACGCCAGCAGCAAACAGGGAGGCGGGTTCTGGTGCTGCCGCTGGATCAGACAACGACAGTTTTTAATTTCATTCAATTGGATGATTCAATTAGAACAGTTCTAAGGTGTTCTCCAGTTCTTTAAGGACCTATGACAACACACAGAACCATCTCACTTGTTGAACAATTCTCAGTGAAGTAAAGACAAGATAAGTTGAGATAAAAACACCAGGTTCTTCTCTGACATGTTAATGTTAATGTTGACAGGACCAGAAGGTTCCTAAAGATGTTTAATGTCGAACTGGCCTGTTAAACAGGGAAATAAACGAAGTTTGTTTACAGGCCGGCACATGGTTCATTGTTCTGTAATTAAACCGGATCATATTATTCTTTTTGTAAAGTTTGGCCTGTTAATTTCAGCGGAGGCGGACTAGACTTCAGGCATCAGTTTTAAAAAGTCCGACCTGCTGGTGGCGCTAGATGACAAATCCGAGGATCAACAGGGTTTATAGAATTCATCCTCTGGAGGCCATGAAGGTCTAAACCACATTTTATGTGGATCCATCTCACGGCAGTGGAACTGATCTCCAGATGTGCTGCTGATTGCTAAGGCTGTGTCACTGCTGACACGTAAGAGGCGTGGACAGAAACAGAGCCAACAGAACACTGAAGAGAACCGTTCTAAACAGATCAGCACCATGAAGTCTCATAACTGCCTATGACAGAACACTGGCTTTCTAGAAGACATGTGAAGTGGTCTGGTCTATGAATCGATACGGTTCTACACGGAAACCGTGACCATAAGCAGAGAAACAGGGAAGAGCAGAACCTGAACCAGGCTGCAGTAACATAGTCCAAACACAAGGTGGCAGCAGGATATTAAACTGAAATCAGTAGTGAAGGACGATGATGACGATGATGACGATGATGACAACGTCCACAAAGCTGCTGTGTTTGCTAACAGCTGGACAATCGTTGTGTGACTGAATGTTGAATGAAGGCTGAATAAGGGAACACGTGTGTATGTGTGTGTGTGTGTGTGTGTGTGTGTGTATCTCCCTCTCTCTTACACAACTGCGGGAGAGGCCATGGTTCTGGGGTCGTGACCCGATGACGGTTCCACTCAGGCTGCGTGCGATGCGTCGCAGGTTTTCTGCGCTGTAGCTTTCGTCTTCACCCGAAGACACCTGTGAGGAGAAAAACATTTCCAACACCTAAGCTCTGGTAGAACACAACATCAACAACAACCCACAACAACAGACCACAACAACAATAAATCATAACCACAACGACCACGACAAACAAAAACCAACAACAAACAACAACCACAAACCACAACATCCATCAGCAACAATAACCAGCAACAACAACCACAAACTACAACAATAAACTATAAAATAAACAAATACAAACCACAACCACCACAAACAACTGCCACAACCACAACCCAAACAACCACAGCAAACACAAACCACAACAACAATAATAAACCACAACAACCACCAACAACAAACCACAATAACAACTACAAATACAACGACCAACCACAACAGCCCACAAAGAAAAAACACAAACTACAACAACAGCCACCACAAACCACAAATATCAACAACAACCACAAGAACAGACCACAACAACAACAACAATAAACCATAACCACAACGACCATGACAAACAACAAACCACAAAACATCAAACCACAAACAACAAAAACCAAAAACAACCCACAACAATAAACAACAACCAACAACCAATGACCATGACAAACAACGACAAACCAAAAAACATCAAACCACAAACAACAATCAACCACAACAACAAAAAACAACAAAAAAAAACACAAAACACAACAACAAACAACAACCACAAACCACAACCATCAGCAAAAATAACCAGCAACAAAAACCCAAGACAACCGCCACAACCACAACACAAACAACCACAGCAAACACAAACACCCACCACTAACAACAACCACAACAACAACCACCACAAATAACAACAACTACAAATACAACAAACCACAACCAAACACAACAGCCCACAACAACAAAAAACCATAAACACAACGACTGTGACAAACAACAACAAAACACAACAGCAACATGCCGCCCAAGCTTCAACAGCTTCTTTGGGTTCTTTAAAACTGTAACAAAATCTGATCCTTTGATTAATGTTTGCAAACAACTTCCTGACAAAAAACAATAGAAAAAGTAGTTTTTAAAAGATCAAATTTAGCCACTGTAAAAGTCACTGTCAACACTTTGGGTTTCACAGTAACACACACACACACACACACACACACACACACACACACACACACACACACACACAGCCGTACCTTAAGCAGAGGTGGAGCTGGTGTTCTGTAGGCATATCGCTCTATTTCTGCTGTTGGTGTTTTGGACCGTCCAGAACCTGACAGCATTCTCCTCACAACTACACACACACACACACAGATGCAGAGAGAGAGAGATACACACACACATATTATATGCCATAGTACTACTACTACACCTATTACTGTGATATAGTTAGTTTGTTAGCATTCATAGTAACACTCATTTTAGTTTTAGTTACGACAGTGATAGCAGTAGTAGTGGGGGGGGGGGCTTGTGTGAGGGACAGGACATGCGTGGGACCTTTGTCATGTGACCGAACCTTCAGCCCGTGGTTCCTACCTGGCTTGTTGCCGGTCGGCTGAGGACTGACGCCGCGGCTGCCCCGGTGCATGCTGGGAGCCAGCAGACTGGCCTGGTACAGCGAGTCCAGCTCTGAAAGCTCCTCCCCAGGCACCGCCATTCCCCTGCCTGCCCCGCCTCCCCCCGCTGCACCCTGGGAGCCGTAGTACCTGTTGACGTTCTCCGCCCAGCGCTCCACGGGCAAGGCTGCTCTATAATCCTGGCTGGGAGGCGCGGGGGAGATCGGACCGGGCTGGCTCTCGGGAGGTGGGGGGGCACTGGAAGGGGAGTCTGGGGGCGTGTAGGTTGGTAGATCCGGAGAATCAACAACATCAGGTAGGTCCAGGTGTAGGCGAGACCAGTTTCTGGTGGGGCAGGTGGGAGCAGGCGGGGCTAGTCTTGAAGTGGGGCTGGGCATAGGGGGTGTGGCCTGTGGTTGTCTGATGTAATATGGCACCTCTTCCATAACGCGGTGACACCTGTCGTTGGCGCTGACAGGCGACGGGGTTCGGGAATATTGCCCAGGTGGAGGCAGGGCTTGTGGTGGGATGGGGACAGGGAGAGATATGGTCCACTGGGTGGAGCGGTCTGCCTCCACAGGTGGAGGGGGTGGAGCCAAATGTTCAAGAGGACCCTGCTCCCAGGGGTCCACACACAGAGCCGAGAGGTTCCCGGTGTTAGAGAGGGGTTTCCCAATGTGAGAGCAGGGGCCCCCAGTCCTGCTGTCTTCCCTGGGGGAACCTGTGGGGGCCCCGGGGCTGGAGGTGGGGTCTGTCTGGGGGGGAAGTGGTTTAACAGGGCAGGGAGAGGGAGACGGGGCCTGCTGGTCCTGACTGGCAGCGGATTGGTCGCCCTGTCTGTTCGTCAGAAGTATTTGGAGCGAGAGAGGCTTTTCACTGCAGAGCAAGATGGAGATAGAGAGAGGAGTGGGTAAGGAAGGGTGTGTGTGTGTGTGTGTGTGTTGGCCTGCAGTATATTTAGAACAGATGGTGTCATTTGAGAACTCTGGCTAAACACAGGACTGGTTGTATGTGTGTGTGTGTGTGTTTCAGAGTATTTTTCAGAGCTTGTTTCCCAGGGAGCGTTGACAATCTCTCACACAACCTACGCTCTGAATGAGCTGGTCACTTCACAACATGAAAGTGTTGGACAGAGATAATGACATCTGATGGGTCACAGTTACAGCGAAGCAACAGCAGCCTGAGCACGAAGCCGCTGTAGCTGATGCACCTTCAGTAACGTAACCAGGTGTCAAGAGCTGTGATTGGTCTGCTGAGCCAATACGTTTAACTTTTAATGAGCTTCTTAACGAGCAGCTTAACGACCTCCAGGTAGAGTGTAATTCAATGTGACTCAACCTCAGGCCTTTCAGGATCATAGTACTAAAGTATGAACGAAAACTAGCAGGGAAAACAGGGCCAACAATTATTATGATATCACATTTTTAAGGAACACCAAGTAGTATATTTTGAATGTTATCATTAATACAATTAACGTGATCTATAAAGAGACAAGCAGCAGAAAACTGATGAATGGATTCATCGATGAAAATGATTAATTTTAGGTTTTTGATCACAACAATTGAACCTTTAGTTCGACCTTCTTCATGCAGCCAGGAGACAATTTAAGATGGGTGCAGATTAAATGTCAGACTTTCTAACACTCCTCGACTGGGATGACATGGACCCCCCCCCCCTCGGTCACTATGACAGGTGGAGGTGGGACCTGTGCGGGCTGTCCTGAGGTCAAAAGTGTTTGACAGCAACTCGACTGCCCGGAGCTGGACAACAGACAACCGCCTTCATGGATTCACTAATTCATTCTGTGGTTAATTTACTTTCAGTGAGACATCCCGTGTTCTCCTAAAGCTCGACCTGGTGCACAGCTGCTCCCGAAACTGCAGTAAAAACACGGAAACCTGCCCCCCGACTTCTACACACCTCAGGACAATCAACACTGAGATCAGTTTTGTTCCAGTTCATAAAGACAGGATGCTTTTACAGACAGAATTTTTTCTGTGCATGGCGTTGAAGCGCTGAGGCCACACGGCTTCTGATTGGCCTTAGCACACGACAGGTGGTACCTGGGGTGTTCCTGGAGCCGCCACCCCCCGTCCTGCTGCTGCTCTGGCTGCTCCGGTTGCCGTCTGATGGCCTCTGAGTCCTGCTGCTGCTGCTGCTGCTGCAGCTGCAGTTGCATGCGCTGCTGCAGGCCACGGGCTCTCCTCATGCAGCGCTGCAGCCGGCTGTGACTACTAGCTCCGCCCTCGGCCGCCAGCAGCCGCAGTTTGGCTACAGCCATGTCGCGCATGTCAACAGAAAAATACAAAACAAAGAAAAAAGAAAAAAAAAACAAAGAGAAGAAAGAATAAATAAGGAAAAAAAAGAAAAAGATGCAGAAAATAATTTCTTGTGATGCTTTCATGCAAAAATCAAATATACACCTGACAGGAAACCAAAGGTCACACAGCTGACAAGGCAGTGGTGAGATCGTGTGTTTTCTTTGTGTGTGTGTGGGTTGTGGGAATGGAAGACATGAGAGATGACCACATTAAAAAAACAGTAACTGTCACAGATGAAATGGTGAAATTATGAAATTATATTCAGACATAATATTAAATGAAATTACAACCAAAAACGAAGTGAAACCAAGCCCTCAGTTAAAGGACCATTCCCATTTATTACAGCTGCTGGCTGATCTCCATCAGGGCTGATAAGACTGAACTCCCCAGGTTAATATCTGTGACTTCAGTAAGGAGGCGTCTGATTGGCCAGAAACAAACTCATTCACTTGATAAATAATGACCGGAACCTATCAACCACAGTTTATAGATCCGATCAGTCTTTGAACGACCGTTTTACCGTAGATACCATAGATTACCGTAGACACACTTTTTCTGAGGCTTGGTGTTTTTCGAGTTCTGGTTGAGATAAAACAAGCCCCCTTGACCAAGCCCCCAGACCCGGACCCCGTTGACCTGGACCCCCTTGACCCGGACCCCTGGAACCATATCTTCTCTTTACGTCAACCATTGTTAACATTCAGTCTCCTTCACTGGTGAACTTCTAATGTAAAAAATGGCAGCTCACCAATGATGAATGGCAGAAGAGGCTGAACTCATCAATGGCTGAGGAGAACTGTGTTGTTCTCAGGAGAACTGGCGAGTCTGACTTGACTCTGTGGTTGTTCTGCTGAAACTAGGTGGAAATGGGCGATATGCTGACTTTAGTGCATGAGCCTTGATGATACAGGCGCTTCCTGATGATACAGGTGATACAGGTCTTTATTTGTTCTTTGTCTGATTCTGGCATCCATCTAAACACCAAATTTTTTCATGGTTACACACAGCCTGGTGCCTTTAGGAGAGGAAAGGGACAAGAAAATAACCTAAACCGAACCAAGACGGACTCTACACACACGTGACCATTGGCTGTCTAACCCCCCCCCACCCATACTGAGACCACATGTTTGTTTGAATCACTTTACTTCACCGGCAGGACCCGGGTCATAATAAGGGGAACTGTCCTTTAAAGACCTGATCCCACATCAAAATAAAATTAAAAAAAATTTCTATGAAGTGACGCTGCTCTGACGAGGCTTCTGATTGGAGGAGAGGAGGTTTTAGCATCTTCTGATTCACCGGTTTCTTCTCATCTTCATGTTTTTGTTCCCTTGCGATTTTTCAATCCAACGCTTTTCTTGGATTCTGTCTTTAATTGTCTCATCTGACGATAAACTGGTGGATGATGGACAAAGCTGTGTGTGTGTTTGTGTGTGAACATTCCTCAGTAACACACAAGCATGTTGATATCTCAGTTACCAGCAGGCCCCGATGCTGAGGGCTGGTGGGCAGTGATGACCTCATTCACACTGTTTATTTGGTAAATACATAGTTACTGGATGTGTGTGTGTGTGTGTGTGTGTGTGTGTGGCAGGCAGCTGACACGTGTGCATAAAATGAAGGAGGGGAGCGTCGGGAGCGGTGGGACGAGCTTACAGACGGCTTCATTGACGGCCGACAGCGCGGCGGCGACCTCGCCTGCCTGCTCCAGGCGCACTGACTGGTCCAGTAGGAGCTCCGCCTCCGACACACACCGCTCGAAGCTGTCGCCTTTACCTGCATGTTGGAAACACACACACACACACACACACAAACAAAGACACACACAGAGAATGTGATTAGAGGGTCTTGAGGACAACAGGTCCCGTCTGAAACGATTTTGTGAGTTTAGTTTCCTGCTTTTTAACCAAAGTTCTCTTCCCTGACTGTGTTGTTGTCTTTTGAGTTTATACATCCTGCCGATTCTGAGGAAGAAATGAACCAGATTATAATCCCCTTGTCCAACCTGGTTTTCCCTTTCCACAGGTGTCCAAATGTTAGCCACACCTTACGGCAGCAAAACACTGTTACTGTGTGGAAGCGGTATGGCTTGGAAATGGGCGGACCCTGTGGCCATGGGCTATAGCTGCGATGAGGCGAGGTGCCTGAAAAGAAACCAGCCAACAAGGCACAGCGTGTCAGCACTGACGGCGGAGGATGACTCCCTCAGACGAGAGACCGCTCTGGACACTTGGTCTGTTTTAGTTGTGAAACATGCTTGTCACTGGTTTATTGAGTTTTTGGAAACATGGTACAATTTAATGCTTTTACATCCTGTTCTGTCATTTTGGTAAAAACTAGCTGCTTTCTTTTATAATGCAGAAGTTATTCATCTGCTTTCATTGGATAGAATAAACTAACTTAAGTCTGAACCTGTGGAGTCTCAGTAAGTGTAGGACAGAGGTCTCCAGGACCTCCAACACTAGAAACCGAAGGGGGGCCAACAGCTGGTAACACACACACACGCACGCGCGCGCGCACACACACGCTCCAGCACTGTGTGGGTCTTTCTGTCTTTTGTGTGTGTTGGCTGAGTTCGGCCCTTTCAGCTAATCAATGAGGAACATTCCTATTGTCTAACACAACACACACACCTGCTGACACACACACACACACACACACACACACACACACACACACACGTGTTAAAACACACACCCTCAGACCCTGAGTTGAACCCCAGTTAATACAACAGAAGAGCAACTGGATCAGTGATGGACTGAATTCTGTTCTAAACTGTTTAAATCTGAACCGTAGCCCACTTACCCTGGATCTGCAGCTGGTCTAGGTCCAGGTACTTGCTGGGTCTTGGGTTGAAGCCGAGCGCCGCCTCCCTCTCCTTCTCCTGGCGTCGCTGCTGCTCCTCCTCCCTGGCTCTCCTCAGCACCTCCTCCTGCAGCTCGTCCAGCTCGCTGCGGCCTCCAGGGGGCGCTGGTCCGACACACAACAACCAAGTCATCACCGCGAACGAAGGCCACGCGAAGGCCACGCGCTCACAAAAAGCTGGCCCATAGGGGGCAGCTTTTGGTGTCCATGGCGATGTCATGGAGCCAGTTGCTATGCCAACCAGGCTTCATCTGAGACATTAGGATCAAACATGTTTGATATTATTGATGATTTGGGGCTGAAACGCAGGATCCTCCACGTATAAATAAATGGCTGCAAGGTCTCGGCTCATCTGTGTGTGCATTTGTTTTTGACGCCTCTATGTCTCAGCCATTCATTTCTGTGGCGTCTTGAGTCACCTGGGTGGTTGGCAAGGAACCTGGTTTGGCTTTTGGATTCATGAACTCTGCTTTGTTCGGCTTCTCAAGCTGACCACAAGTTATTTAAAACCATGGCAACACAAAAATATCCTTATTTCCATGTTACCAGAGTCGGACTTTCACTTAAATTTCAGCAACATTTCAGAACTCTTTGATGCCATCATTTGTCCTTTTACTGACCAGGTACGACGTGGTCTGGGTTGGTGGAGACACGGGAACAGATCAGAGACCTGGTTTTTACACAGGGTCCTGATTACTGCTGCAGTTCTACAACCAACACATCTAGACCGGGAAAAACGGGTTCTAAAACCAGGATCACATTTTTATATGATGTGGGAACATCATATAAACTGGGCTGGCAAGACACACGACCTCCAGCTCTCTGAACACACACACACACACACACACACACACAACATACCGAGGCTTCCCCTGCTGGAAGAGCTGACCTCCTGCAGCAGAGCGCCACTGCTCTTGGACCTGATGTTTCTCCATGATGGCCCCAAGGAAGAGGAGGAGGAGATTGAGGGTTTCTTTACACCACACTCCCTGAGGAGAGGAAGGAAGGAAGGAAGGAAGGAAGGAAGGAAGGAAGGAAGGAAGGAAGGAAGGAAGGAAGGAAGGAAGGGAGAAAGGGAGGAAGGGAGAAAGAAAGTCAAGATGATGATGGTGGACATCACTGTCCTGTCCGGGACTGAATAAACAGACAGATGGGGACGAGATGGATGCAGCTTTGCAGCCTGAACATCAGCATCGGTAACCTGAGCTTGTATCAAATGATAATTTCAACTCCCGAGACACAGTAACAGCTCTTAAATCGACAAAAGGATCAAGTTACGACGACGGTGCCTTTTCTTCTTCCCATAAAACATTTGACTGTTTAGAAAAGTGCGATAAAAATAAAGTTTGCTTGCTTCTGATTGATCGGGGCAGAGTAACTGCCCATCCCCACAGAAATCTGAACAATGACTGAATAATGACGTGAAATGAAACAAAATTTCAGTGTGATCATCAGGATCCAGCCTATCAGCTGCTGTGTCAAGTAGAAAAATAAACATTTATCATCTGATTTAAGTCAGAGCTGAAAACGATCCGTCGATACGTTGATCGACCAAAGAAAATAAACAAATAAATAAATGATCAGCAACTATTGATAATCGATTAATTTTTTTATGTCATTTGTGTAATTCTCTGGTTTGGCCTCTGGTAAGTTAAACCGAATATCTTTGTTCTGTTCTTGGATTTGAAGCCATCACCTTTTGTTTCCCTGATAGAGAAAAATTTTATGGACCAAACGGTTAATTGTTAAAATAATCTGCAGGTGCACTGATCACATGAATAAACTGTTAGTTAAATCCCAAATCAAAATCATAAATAGAGAAAACTACAGGAGACGACATGACTCGATCAGGAGGGTCTCGTGCTCACCGGTCTCCCAGGGTCAGCTCCAGGCTGACCGGGCTGCTGCTGTTCCTCTCGCTGCTCTCGTATCCGCTCTCCATCCTCTGGATCAGCCTGGGGGAGGAGGAGGAGGAGGAGGAGGAGGAGGAGGAGGAGGAGGAGGAGGAGGAGGCGGCGGAGGCAGCTCTGCACCCCCTGCATTTCCACCTCCAACCCCAGGACCAGCTCCGCCTCCTCTGTGGCTGCCGCAGGCAGAGGGGAGAGTCCAGGAGGAGCCCGGCCTGGCAGACGAGGCCTCCTGCGGGGCCAAGAAGGAGGCGTCTGCTCCTTCGGAGGCCAGGGCTCCGCCATCATCAGGCAGGGAGGCTCCCAGCGGGCTGTACCCTGCCTGCCGCCGCCTTTCGCGGGTGAAGATGCTGTCGATGTTGAGTGCCTCCCTCCGGGGCTTCCACGCCGGCCGGTACCTCCCCGACCCCATTCCTCCAGAGGAGCTGGACTTGGACTCGCTGCCAGTACTGTCAGCCTCCCAGTCCTTTGGTTTATTGGAGGAGCCGGGGGTGGAGGTCGTGGCAGGCTGGTGTCGGCTGTTGGTGGAGGAGGCAACTTCGGACGAGAGGACGGCGGCTGGTAAGGAGGTGGAGGAGGAGGAGGAGAGGGGTCGGCTGTGGAGGATGTTGCTCATGGTCTCCTTGAAGTCTCGGAGGCGACTGGTTGAGGATGCGAAGGAGGAGGAGGAGGAGGAGGAGGAGGAGGAGGAGGGTTTGGGGAGGTGACGAGGAACCTGCTGCTCCTTTAATGTCTCTCCTGGGGGGGGGTTCACAGAGGAAAAGAATGAAATGAGGAGAAGAGAAAGAAGGTGGAGTAGAAAAGAGGGGAAAAGAGGAGAAGACAGGGAGAAGAAGGACAAAATAACAAGTGGGCAAGTGAGTGAAAGAAAGTTCAACGAAAGATTAAATTCATAGAGTGATGGTGGAAATGAATGAAACGGAATGAACGAAGTTAAAGTGACGATAACTGAAAGACTAACAGGTTAATGAAATTGAAGTTTTCTCCTCCTTTAACTCAAACCTTCTGTTTTACACTCTTTTCTTTCTACCTGCTTTGTTTTCTACGTCTAAATCTTCATTCCTCTGGGGAACATTTAACAAAACTGTTTGGGCTCGACTTAGAAGCATTTTGAATTATTCTTTCAAATAAAAACTCCTGTTATGAGAAGTATTAAAAACATACTGTACTGGAATAATGTAATGTGGTACAAAAGTTTGCACAAATGCTTGGAGGGAAAACTGCCTTTTAATGATGTTAAATTCAGCTTGTGGAGTTTTTGAGAGACACATTTTAACGAGCAGTTTCAGCACCTGTTAGACGCGCTTCCCCTTCCTGCCACCGCTTTCACACCTTTACATTGATCTGCAGTTGATGGTAACATGCCAGGACAATCAGCAACGTCCCAACAGAGGCAACGCGGCATGAAGGATATGATGTTTACACTGGAAAAGTCTGTTTCTGAGGCACATTCTCTAAGAAAAACCTGAACCTGAAGAACTATGTCCAGGTGAACCAAGAAGAACCTGTGCTGGTTTATAGGCAAAGGGGGGTCACAGCAAATACTGGTATGGTTTAGGTTTTTTTTTCTTCTGCACAGTGCCTTTTACTAAAAACTTTGGTTTTTGCAAATGTTTAAATTTTTGCAAGAAAGGAAATAAGTTGTTACATGTTCTTTATAACAAACATTTAATCTCAGGTTCCAGAGCTTTCATGACAAACAATGAGTTTAAATCTAAGTTTTATTTCGTTTAAAAAAAGAAAACCCCACAGGACTGATTTTAATTAAAATCCGCTAAACATTTGGTTTTATATTCTTACGTTGTATCAGTTACTTTTATAAATAGACAACATTAGATAAAACATAATAGGTTCATAGATTTCAATCGTACCTTCATCTCTCCAATTTTACATATCTTTGTTGATATCCTCATTTGTACATATTTAATATTTTAGTTAAGTTTATTTTTTTTAAATTCACTTTTCTATTTGCCAATAGTGTTGTGTATTTTTCAGCTGTAAATTGAGCCACATCTGTCAGCAATCAAAAATCGACACCAGCATCAGATTTTTCTAGTTCTGGTCGATGTGTCACATTTTTAATGGTCCTGCCCAGTAAGTTCCCTCTGAGCCCCGCCTACCCTCACTGTGGTACCCGGCTGACGAGGCTTCGTTGTCGGGTCTAGAGCGCCGGGGGCGGCTAGAGCTCCGCCTCCTATCCCCGGCCCCGCCTCCCTTCCTCAGAGACCGGCGCTGCTCACTGTCCGTCACGTGGCCTTAGCAACGAGAGGCATGGTAATGGATGTTTAAAGCACGTACCAAGTCATGAAAATAATGATAGAGGAAAAGAAGACGCATGGCAGAGTGTGATTGGCTGAAAAGTGGGGTCATACAGGTCAAATCTCTGATGGATACACAGGAAATGGGTTTCTTTAATAATAACAATAGTAATAATGGTAATAATAATAATAATAATAATAATAATAATAATAATAATAATAATAATAATAATAATGTAATGGGCCCTTTTAGCCTTTTCCAGTCTTGAATCTAAGCCTCAGATCAGGAATCCAGAATCCAGTCTGGATCCTGTGAACTTGAAGCCAAGGTTTTGGCATCTGGTTTTAATGTAGGTCGAAGGTGACATTTGTTTCTGGTGTCTCGTGTTTTTTAAAACCAACAGTAAAGAAGAACCTCAATGGAGCAGGAACTAATGAACCATGAAAAATTTACTAATTAACTGAAACAAACGATTAGCAAAGTTGTTGTAGATTAATGATCTATATCAGTATAGATCTGCAGATGTAGTTGCTGATGAAATTTTTCCTGGGGGGGGGGGGTGTTCCGGCCTGCCCAGAGACCCACCTATGGCGTCCAGGCTGCAGAGCGAGGCGTGCAGGGGCCCGTCTGGGCGTTCGATACAGATGACGGTTCCCTGGGAGTCGGACGAGTAGTGACTGGCCAGGGACTCATGGTGGGAGTAGGGGGGCTGTCGGTACGAGTAGCTCTCCGTCGACGAGTCTGTGCGAGTGTCGCTGGAGATCGACGGCTCGCGGCCTGGTCGGGGGGGTTGATTGGTGGGGGTTAGTGAACCAGTCACCACATCATTGGTGATGTCCATGTGCTCGCTCACACACACACACACACACACACACACACACACACACACACACACACACACACACACACACACGCGTGTACTACGACTGCTGCTACAAGAGCAACAGCTATCACCACAACTACTTTCTACTTCCTAGTTTCTGCTTTCTATTCCTACTCCTTGGCCGATGTCTTCGTCACCCCTGTCTGGTCACGGTTCTACCACTATGACCCCCACAGGTGCCACTGACTCAGGGTCAGTCACCTGAGTGTCTGCTGATGTGCTGCTACTACTATGCCTCCGAGCTGCGGTGTAGTTACCCGAGTCCTCGCTGTCGTAACCGGCCTTGTTGAGGGTGTGGAGGTCGAGGCGCGAGGGCAGGTCCTGCACGGACACCGGTGTCCCCCGGGGGTCGGCGTACAGCAGCAGCAGAGGCTGGTAGTGGCCCTTGATGCAGCGGGAGACCACGTCCTTCCACTTGGGACCGATCTGCAGGGGGGGGGGCACAAGGGACGGTAACTCCAAGAGCTGACAGACATACTGCAAACACATTAGACCAAAGGCCTAGAAGCCTCCAAACATCTGGTGTAGTGGATATAAGCAATTATGAGCTGAATAACTTGGTAACAACGCACAACAACACACAACAACAACAAAGAAGGAACAACAAAAGAGCAGTGACTCTGGAGAAAAGATCCAACTGATCGCTTCAGGATCGGTTTCAGGAGCCTCTGGCGTCCGGCGACCAGATTTCATCTTGTCAGATCAGCCTGTCCTCCACTGCTCGACTCGTTTCAGCCGAGGCGGCTGTTACCGCGGCCGTTAGAGCCCCGAGCTAGGTCCCTGGGTTTATTAGGCCTTAACTGTCACTACAGATGTTGGAGGCTTCTTCTTTTTTTTTTTTTTTTTTTTTTTAAGCCTCATAATTAGATTCACTAAGCGATTCGAAGGGATTCCAGTTCGATTCCGGTTTGGAATAAAATGTTGTCTAATTCCAACCTTAGATATAAGCGTCCAAACAAGAGACAAAAAAACACAGATATTTTCATTTTTAAAACAAAACTTTCATCATCAAACCCTCCACAAAATCCTGTAAAGCAGCTAGTGATTTACCAGCTTCCGCGAGGATGTCACGTTCACATGGAAAACGCCGCTCAGCGGGTAAAACAGAGACGGGAGCTGAAACGCCAGAGACTGAGCCGCCGTGTGGCATAGGCCCCCCTGCCCTCCGTCCGTTAGAAATCCTCCCGCGTGTTATTTCAACCCTTCCTCCATTTTCCAAAAATTACGTCCACACCTCCAGCTTGGATCTGACGACGCGTCTCAAAATTCACAACTCCGGCCTGTCCGTCAACTGCTCGCCGCCGAGTGTGTGTGTGTGTGTGTTTGTGTGAAAAAATGTGAGTGTTTGTGCAAGAGAAAGAAAGAGATAGAATGAAAGTCTGCAGTGTGAGCAAAAGTGTCGGCCGTGGTGGTGGTGGTTTAGTGTGTGTGTGTGTGTGTGTGTGTGTGTGTGTGTGTGTGTGTGTGTGTGTGTGTTTGTGTGTTTGTGTGTGTGTGTGTTCTGACCACACCCTCTGTTCTGTCCAGCTGGACTGATAAACAATAGAGGGATATCCTTGTTTTCACAACCAGCAGAGAGAGAGAGACCGAGAGAGGGGGAATGAGGTATCTGGCTCCACCAGTGTTATTAGAAAACAGCAACGATAGCAAAGACAACGTGAAAGAGTGAAGAGGAACAAGATTAAGCAGAGGAGGACGAGGAGGCAGGGAGAGGAGTTGAAGAAGGGAGGTGGGAGGTGGAGCAAGGGGGAGACAGGAAAGAGGAAGTAGAGAGAGATAGTAGAGAGGTGTGAGGATGAAGGGAGGAGAGATCACTTACTATATTCCTAGGGTCCCATCATTGACATGATGCATTCTCTAGCCCCTTACCCAGACCTGAACCTAAACCTGATTCTGACCTGAACTCTTGGGGTCCGACAGAATGCTGGACCCCACGGGCGACTCCTAGTTTTCTAGATCCCGTGAATACAAAACAAGGCTCAAACACTCAAACACACACACACACACACACACACACACACACACACACACACACAACGACAGACTGGTTATATAATAAATTATAACCTCCCTTCATGTGGCACTTTTCAAAATGCAACAAAGCGTTTTACAAAGGCAGAGATAAACAGACATTAAGGGACAAAAGCTGCAGGTTCGCAAAAACACAGACCAACTACCTCAGTCAAAACATTCATCATTATTACATTTACAGTCACTTTTTTATAAATATCACAATATTAGGGCAGAAACGATCAGTTGACTGAAACGTATTTGGCCTCTATTTTGATACTGGACTATTTGTTTTAGTCATTTTTTCTCTGTTAATCAGCAGGTTTCCTCCGTCTCGTGTGACAGGTAACTGAATTATCAGTTGTGCCCCCCCACCATATATACCTCCTTGACATGTGCATCATCGAAGTACATCCACCGCCGGATCTTGGTCTGGAAGAAGAAGGTGGAGTAGTGTTTGCCGTAGTAACACACCATCCCAACCAGGTAGAGCTCTGCCTGACGGGCCTTCTCCTCCGTCACCCTGTAGAACAGCTGGGGGGGGGGGCTGTCAATCAGCAGCTGGACTCAACTGTTACCTTCCACTAGTACGCTGATGACACTGATGTTTATATTAGCGTTTGTACCGGTTTATACTTACTACTAATACTACGATTATTATTATTATTACTAGTACTACTACTGCTGTTAATATTACTACTATATCATTATTATTAGTGCTACAACTACTGTTACTACTAACACTACTACTAATTCTTCTACTACAATCACAATTGCTGCTACTACTACTACCACTACTACTTCTACTGCTACTATTGCTGATCCTGCTACTATTGCTGATCCTGCTACTGTTACTTCTACTGATACTGTTAATTCTACTGATACTGTTACTTCTACTGCTACTATTGCTGATCCTGCTACTATTGCTGATCCTGCTACTGTTACTTCTACTGATACTGTTACTTCTACTGATACTGTTACTTCTACTGCTACTTACATCCCCCAGGCGGAGGCAGGTTCCCAGGGTGTGAATCACGTCCTCTGCCAGGTCCGAGTGATCCGAATCCCAGACCAGACCGATGGTGATGATCTCTGGGCTGTTGAGGAGGACACGAGCCATCCTGAGCTGCTGACCACACTGACTCTGAGGAGGAGGAGGAAGAATAAAATTTTTTTAAACTGATTCAAATTAAACAAATAGTTCAATTTTCTGATTAACGCTCTGTATTAATGTTCGCTGAGGAATCAGTTTTCCTGGAGTCTTACAGGACAGCTGCGGAGGTCGCCCATGCTGGCATTTCGCAGCAGCTCCCCAAACATGCCGGGAGTCGCCTTCTCCCTTGACTCCAGCATCTTCACCGCCTGGTTGCTGAGGAAGAGGAGGAGAGGAGGAGACATTCACAGCTGCAGTTTGTGGCCTCTGTAGTTATAGGCATAGACATCTTTGTTTAGGGTCAAGGGTCAAAGACAAAGGCTGAGAGAACTGGACATGGTGGTGGTGTCTTATTCATTCCAGTGGAAGCAGCTCACTGAGCCCAAAAGGCTGGTAATACACACACTTTCCCACTTACCCGTGTGGGGGTGTGTGTATGTGTGTGTGTGTGTGTGTGAGTAAGAGTGAGAGAGACAGAGAGAGAGTGAGAGACAGAGAGAGAGAGAGAAAGAGAGTTTGGGGGAGAGAGAGAGAGAAAGAGAGTGTGGGGAGAGAGAGAGACAGTGAGAGACTGTGGGGGAGAGGGAGAGTGAGAGACAGAGGGAACGTGAGAGACAGAGGGAGAGAGAGAGAGAGAGAGAGAGAGAGAGAGAGAGAGAGAGAGAGAGAGAGCAAAAAACATCTCAAGAGCCATGATGAAGAATGCAATTAGTTAGTTGCCTTGGTGACCCTGGAGTGTAACCTAGTGACAGGAGTGAGGGGAGTGTGGCCTCTACTTCCCTCTTTTGAGATGAGAGTCAAACATAGTGTCTCTCACACACACACACACACACAAAACACACACACACACACACACACACACAAACACACAGACGAACACACACACACATGCACACAGACACACACGCACGCGCACGCACACTTACCACAGGGAGGTGGTGGAGATGTAGTGGACCATCTGAATGAAGGGCAGAGGGTCTGAGGACGCTCCACAGCTGCTGCACACACACTGACGAACACACACACACACACACACACACACACACACACACACACACACACACACACAAACAAACATCAGAAGGTGAACATTGCATCCAGGCTGTTTTCTTTCTTCAGCACTTTAAAAACAGGCAGAGTGACTTTGTTGGTTCTGAGTGGAACCAAACCAATGTCTTAAAGATCATTTCTATTCAGAATATGTGTAAATTGTGCATCAGAAAACTTTGGTTAAGGTCAGATGGGTCAGAATCATATTTTTTTTTGGGGGGGGGCACATAAAGAGAAGGTTTTTAACAAAGTTCCCTGACTTTAGACCAGTTAAACTTAATCAGAGAGGTTTGACTGCTACTGCTGCTACTATGGCTCTATCAGTCACCTTCTCAGGTCAAAGTTCAGTGGGGCCATGGTGTGGGACAGGGGAGACCACCAACCTTAACGTACCAATAACAACTATTACGGTGGTAGTGCTCCCCCCATTACAGGTACAACTAGTTACCGGGTTACATTCAGGACTGTCAAGACCTTAGTCAACACCTCAGAGAACGTGATTAAATAACCGTTACTAGAGAAAGTCGAGAGAGATGGAAAACCAGCAGCGACCATCAGACTCAGAGTTTCTTATTATCATTCACAGTCTTCACTCCTGCCCTGCAGGATATAACAGTTTTTCATAATGGCATAATTAAATTGATTAACACAATTAGTGTCCTGATGAGTGGCAGAAGGCTGAGGGATGCATTAACAAATTAGAAGTGATTAATTCCTTTTTAGACCTGCTATAATTAGTCAACTGAGAGACAATAAAAATATCGATTAATTGTTCCGTCATGTTTTACGATAATGTGTTCATCACCTGTTGGTTTAACTTTAGATTCTCAAATGTGGGGATTTGCTGCATTTTAAATGAATATTAGAAGTTTATATAAAACACAAAGAAGAAACAGCAGATTGATCAATAAGGTAAAATGATCATTGGTTCTAGCTCCAGTTCATGTGAGGTAGTTTAAGTTTCTGCAAAATTGAAAATCTCTGACTGAAACTTTAAATAAAAAAATAGAAAAAGGACTAAACGGCCTCCTGCAAAACGATCAGAGTTCAGGAGAACATCTCCTAACAGCCTCAGTCACACACAAACGTTTTACAACTAACATCACTGCAAACAGCAGAGATCGAAGGCCTCTGTCCATTAAATTACCTCAAAGAGTAAATAATAATAAAATAATAATAAAAAAGTACTAATATGAATGTTTTATTACCTTTTGATTCTTTTGAGGAACTGGATTCAAGGGTTTTTAACATTTTCAAGACCTGCGCTGACTCCCTACAAAGTCCTCGACAAGCTGAAGAGTTTTAGGGATTTTCTTTTTTTTTTTTTAACTTTTAAAAGGATCCATCACTTAACGCTCTAAATAAATAAGATTTAGAAAGCGGTGAACTCGTCCTTTATCCTAAATGACTTGTTCCCATGGCGACAGAGGCAGAGTAGACCTCAGCAGGTCACCGGGACAGACAGGCAGCACGCCGCCACTCACGCTCAGACCATGTCTCCGTCTCACCTGCTCGAAGAGCGTCATGGCGAACTTCTGGTGGGGGATGCAGTGTCTGGCTGTGCAGATGTCTTCTTTGGTCTCATCCGCGATGTGGAAGTGAATCCGCATTAGGATGTTTTCCTGCAGAAACAGAGACCAAGCTGATCCGTGATCTGTGGCGGCGTCAGTTACAGAACCAAAAACTTTCATCTGCTTACAGAAAAAAAACAGGCGAGTTGTCCTTCAAATACCTGATATGACTGAATGTTTTTACTCTGATGGGTAAGGCAGCACCACATTAATTTTGTGTGTGCGTGCGTGCGTGCGTGCGGTCTTACAAAGCACTCGGCAGCGTCGTCCATGATGCCGAGCTGAAACCTCTGCTCGTCCTGGAAGGTTTTGGCAAGGGCGCTGCGCAGGGCGTCCGACGGCAGAACTTTGTCACTGCTGTACTGAAACTGAGCGAAGATGCTCTGAACAACAAGAGGACACAGACACACAGCGAGGTCAGCGACAGGAGGCCGGTCCAGGATCGGCCTCGGGTGGCGGTCGGTCTGAAATTCTCACCTTCAGAGCACAGAAGATGCACGAGTCCTCCATACACTTGTGAGTGGTCAGCTGACGGAAACTGCGACGGAAGATGTCGAGATGCCACAGGACCTGACGGAGACAGAGGGAGGAAGAGAGCGAGGGTAGATGACGAAGGGATCAGAGATAATCATCATAACTACCATAAAAATACAGGGCAGCTCCTACCCAGGATTCAGAGCGCATGCAATTGGATGGTACCCATCACGATATAAACCTTAAAACCTTCCGGAAAAACTTAAACTAAATATCCATTTTCTATCCCTGAAACTCGATCCTCCTGTATATTAAACCTGAGACATAACGAACAGTCAGGAAACTGTTTTCCCTCAGAAGTAAATCACATCTACCTGCTGAGATATGATCCGAAAAATCTCACTTTCTGATGAGTAATAAACTGTCAGAAAAATTCTCAAATTAAAAAACCTGGAAGAAAAAAGAAATCTGTCGAGTCTTTATCCACAGCTCAGACGGCTGCGTTGTAGAAAAATGTCCCGGGAAATGGAGTCAAGGCTTTGACGAGGAAGCAGGGAGACGAAGAGCAGAACCACAGAAACAGAGCGTCGAAGTGTCGGCCGCTGCTCTGACTCCGTCACCGAGGACTCAGCGTGACGCGATTTCATCAGCACGGCTACCAGCCAATCACCTGTCAGCACGGACACACGGGCCGCTGCCGACCCGTGGCTTCAGTCGGCCAATCACGGGCCGCGCTGAGTGACCTAGGGACGAGCCAGAGTGCGTTTAAGAGAGCATGACGACTACGTCAAAACGCACACGTAGAGCTGGCTGTGATTGTGTGTGTGTGTGTGCGGTTGTGTGTGTGCGTGTGCATGCACGCGTTAGCATGTCAAACAGTTTTCATCACTCCCTCCATCTGCTTGAGGAAACCATCTGGACCCCTGCCTGATGACAAGATCTCTGTAAGATGAGAGTGTGTGTGTGTGTGTGAGTGTGTGTGAGAGAGAGAGTGAGAGATGGAGTGTGTCAAAGTGAGAGTGATGTTTGGAGATAACAGTGTGTGTTTGTGTGTGCCCAAAGGAAAAAGGAGGTTAACTTCTCTGTTAGTGTGTGTGTGAGATAGTGTGACAAGACAAAGAGGGAAAAAAATGGAGAACATGATGTTGCATGTGTCAGAAGGAACAAATGTGTAAGCGAGAGAGAGAGAGAGAGAGAGAGAGAGAGAGAGAGGAGAGAGAGAGAGGGAGAGAGAGAGTGTATCAAAGTGAGAGTGATGTTTGGAATAACAGTGTGTGTTTGTGTGTACCCAAAGGAAAAAGGAGGTTAACTACTCTGTTGGTGTGTGTGTGAGATAGTGTGACAGACAAGAGGGGAAAAAATGGAGAACATGATGTTGCATGTGTCAGAAGGAACAAATGTGTAAGCGAGAGAGAGAGAGAGGAGAGGAGAGCAAGGGAGAGAGTTAAGAAGAAGCCAGTTCTCTGTTAAAATCACTCTACTTGCTTCCTCCCTCATTTCTGAGTTTTTTCCAGCTGTATCTTCCTGCTGATCAAACTGTTGCCTTTAAGTGACCCGGGCCCTCGTATAGACCTATTTAGGGTTAATGAAAGAATCATTAGTTGACATTTCTCATTTTAAATTCGTAGAGCTCAGTTTAAGATGGAAAATCAACAGAGAAAAACAAAAAACGACCAAAGACACAACAACAAGCTGATTCAAACAATGAGATTTCAGGGTGACGTGGGGCTTTAACATTCTGAGCCAAACTCATTACTCATCAAACTCATACATTAATCTTCATTAAACACTAGAAGCTTCTCTCTTCTATGAAATTTTTAAATAACTGTTTCATCCGCGGCCTTGACCCACTGATTGTTTGAGCTGCTGGAGTTTGTGTTTGTGCCGATGGTCTCTGATCCTGTTATGAAACTTCTGGCTGATTCAAAACCCGCCGTCACAGCTGGTTAAATCCTGCCTGTGTGTGCGTGTGCAGTGTGTGCGCGGTGTGTATGCGCGGTGTGCGGCGGCTTTCATGATCGCTAAGCGTAGTGTCGATGTTCATGGACCGACAAGAAGTTTAGGTCCATGGAGTTCATAAGAATCGGGCCTGACACGAACACAGGACCACTTTGAGCTGGACCACGCCTCAATACCAGGATGAAACCTACCATAATAATGACCCTGCAAACTGTTGTCAGATCAGCCTGAGGCTCTGTTCGACTCCCACATCCTGTGGCTGAATAAACTGATGAAGTTCAGATCTGGTGATCAGAAGTCAGGCCCAACGCAGTCGTCACCGTTACAGTTTATCGTCCGGTTTCTACACTTCACCTACTTTTTACTGACGAACCGTTTAAACATACAACACAGCTAAAATGCTTTATGTTCTGATGTTTCAGGAAAATCCCCAACCCTCATATTTTCACTAACTGCCCTGCTCTGGAACGCTGAAGGAGCATTTCAGTCCCCTGGTCGACTCTTTGGGATCATTTCACCTCTTTGCGGCCGTGTTGCGTTGAGGGTTAAAGGAATATTACAACAGTTAAGCTGAATCCTCTTGTGCTCTGCCCCCCCTCATCCAGAGGCTCTGGGTATCTCCTCTCCTGCCGAGCAACGGGAATGCAGACACAGAGGAATTTTTTCATCACTTTATTTATGGGGGGGGGGTAAAAGAGATCGGTGGCAGTCTGGGGGTCAGAGGGGCTGGCTCCTGATTGGATGGTTGGTCGTCCGAATCCCCAGAGTGACATGAAATTTCTAGAAAACCGAATTTTAGATGAAAAAACAGAGAAAGTGGTAGAAATGGAGCTGAGGCTGATCTGAGGGTGTTTGAACTGAAAGCCTCAAAGCGCGTTTAATCTCAATTTATGAACTACAGAGACTGAGACAAGGGACAGAAGCTGGGGAGTGGACGGCTTTGTCCTTTTAATAGGACAGTAAACTGAAATTCCTGGGTTTGGACTGTTGGACGGACACGTCGACACCAGAGTGCTACCACAGCTGAGGGCTCTGGGAGATTGTTCCAGCCACGTCTAACTACTCTGTCATTTAATAAACAACAAGATTAATCAATTAACAGAGAAAATAAAAAGCAGATTATTTCAATAATGAAAATTAAATGGCTGCAGCCCTGGTGTGGACTTTACCTTAAAATAAATGCTAACTGCTACAGAGAAAAAGAAAATAATAATTAAAATAAAATAACAGTAATGACTAGAAGAAGAAGAATGATGATAATAATAATAATAATAATAAAATTTTCTACAGTAATGCAGAGTGTGTGTCCTCAGAGCCCTGAGATAGGAATCTGATAAATCCCTGGACCTGAGTACTGCAGTGTCAGCACTCTGAGTGTGTTGGTGTCTCCTTCCTGCACCCCCCCCCACCAGGTCCAATATGTTGCTTTGTTCTTGCAGTGTTCAGCAGTCAGCCAGGTAACAAACATTCAGTACCAGACTGCCTGGTTTTCACCGTAAACTAACAAAATCCTTTTTAACTCTGTAAATCATCAGTTTTGAAATTCACTTTATTGGTTTCAGTTTAAGCTTCAACTGAATCATTATCATTACTGATTAATCTGCCACTGTTTTTGATTAACTGATTGAATATTTTTCTATAAAATGTTGGAAACGACTAAAGCTAAGGCTTCAAATGTCTTTTTTTCCCGCGACCAACAGTCAAACAACACAAAGATCTTCAGTTAACCAGAAGATTAAAATCCTCACATCAGAGGAGCTGAAACCAACAAACTGTCCTTGTTGGCTTTAAGGTGACAAACAGAAAATTATAATAGTTGGTGTATGTGTGTGTGTGTGTGTGTGTGTGTGTGGGGGGGGGGGGGGGGATTTAAATGCATTTTTTTAATATCTGAACCCTGATTGAGGAATCATCTCTCTGCAGCAAAAGTCACTTTTGATCAAAAATACCTGAAATCAATGTAGCCTCTGATGGGAGGATGTGAACACGATATGAGGTTAATTGGCGAAAACGGCAGAATGGTCCTTTAAAAACTGGACATACTGAGGCTGGGAGGTTAGATCTGATGTTGGAATCCATTCAAAACAGTTTAAGAAGACCTGAACATCACAGAACAAGGTTCTGATGAGCTGCTACATTGGACTTTGACCGTTTCCAGATTAAAATGTAAATCGTGCAAATTAAATGCTCATTTTTTTGTGATTTTTTATGGTCGACCTGTGGAATTAACTGTATGATAAATATCAACATATAGAAATGAATTAATCTGTTATTAATTGCCTGATTAGATAAAATAAAAGTCAGATTTGTTGTTGTGACCCAGACAGACGGATGTTTTGTTTTTTTTTTCTTAAAAAGCTGGATGTCCAAGGGATGAGGAGGATGAAGGTGTGCGAGCCTCAGCTGTTTGTTATCACGATGTTCTCCCTCTTCGCTTTGTGTCCATCACTTGTCAGAGCCGCTGAGAGTCTGGACGTCCCGCCGCCGCCCCTGCTCCGCCCGGCCTGGCCGATGGCGGGCTCACGGTGCTTTTGATCACCCGCAAGGCGTCAGCAACGACAACGAGTCAAGACAGATGCACGGAGGCAGAACAAACGCTGAAGGGCTGCAGGTGCAGGGGAGTCATGAGGAAGTGTGTGTCCACAATACTCCTTCTCCGGGGGGGGCTGTAATAACACAACGTGTGCGCTAAACTATGAAAGTGTAGATGTCTGGGAGGAGACAGGTGATCTGAAGGGTAAAGGTGAACAGCCCTGGTAGTTTAGCAGTTTTCTCTCTGGCGTTAGAGACAATTCAGACATGATGAACGTTCGGCTGTATTCTAAAGAGAAGGTTGGAGCTGCAAAATGACCCAGGGAACAATACTGAGGAACAGAACCAGCAACAGGATGGAACCAGGTGTTTCCAGGTGTTTCAAAGGTTTCATCCTTCAGATTTTCATCAAATCAAAACTCATTTTTGTTCATTTACAGTGACATATTATCTCCAACAGCCACTTAATGCATTTTTATATTCATTTCTTGTTTCTGTTTAACTGTTACATGCTCATTTAGTTCAAACCTATGACATAATGTAAAGATATCGTTCCCCATGTCCCCATGTTCTGCTGTTTTCACTCTTGCAGCCCCCCCCCAAACGATCAGTGGGAGTCGCCTTTAAGGATTAAACTCTAAACAGGTCAAGGGTTCTTCTGATTCCCGTCTGTGGGCTGTGACCTCTGACCCCTGGTTGGGCGTAGCATTTGCTGATCCAGGAGCAGCCGAGTCCCTGTGGCTGTGAGCTTCAGTTAAACGGTGTAATGAGTGTTTCCCTCCTCGGCCCAGTCTGTCATTACCCCTCCCCCCGTTAATGAGTCAGCCTCCGTTTAAACCATCAACACAAATAATTACTGCTTTCACACACACACACACACACACACACACACACACACCATCTCAGCCTGTATTGTCGAGGCTGGCGGAGGCAGACAACCCCCTCCCACCTTAGAAAGCTGATGAGTCATAAATGAGTGTAATGTTCAGTCTGGGAGGTGTAGCGGGCCTATCAGATTCTGGCTCATTACAGGCTCACACACATGGAGCAGCTTATCAAACCGGTTGTTATGTGTGAGTGTGTGATTTGGGGGGGGGGGGGTCTGACTGCTGTTTACCAGCCAGAGGACTGACAGGAATCCTGCAGCAGATGGTCTGGACCCCACAGAGACCTGGTCTCAGGTCAGTCTGGGATCACATGAAGAGACCAGAAGACATTGAGACAGAATGAATCCACCGAAGAAATGAGGCAGGTTCTCCAAGATCCTTAGAACAACCGACCTGACAAGAACCTGAAACAGCTGTGAACAGGTGAACATGTGGACTGAGTAGAACCGGTGCTGGTTTAGAGGGGAAGGGGGGGGCGCAGAAAATACTGGTCTGATTCAGTTTTTTGCCCCTATGCTGCAGTTTGGATGAATTTCACCGAAAAAATTAAAACTATTCATGGATTTATTTTTGAAAATGTCCTGATTTTATTTTATGGGGCTTAAAACTTCAACAGAGTTACGATGAGAGCCTGCGGCTCTGAGCTAAATGCTAACATTAGCATGCTAACATGTGGTTTAGCAGGTCAGGTTAGTCTGTTACCATGCTAATATATGCCAACTGTCGTAAACAAAGTCCAGCGGAGGCTGAGAGAAATGTCATTAGTTTTTCAGGTATTTGTTCATAAAATATTTGGACAAATTAAAATGTGACTTGATGGTGGCGCTAGAGGGAAAGTCAGAGAATCACCAGAGTCATTACAGGTAATCCTCAGGGGACCATGAACGTGTGAACCAACACGTTAAAAAGATAGAGACCTTTCAGGCGAATCCACCAATGTCGACTTCATGGTGGCGCTGGAGTAAAGGTAAACGTCAATATTGACAAGCGGAGACGTTTGCAATTAATCTGATGCATAATTTTTTCAATTAATTCATAATTTGTCTTATTTCCAAAGTGTCCAGATATTAATGAGGACATCAGTTTCCAGTTCACGGCGACAGTTTTGTTCATCCAAGTGACCAAACCAGAAAATCAGCAAAGGCTCACGATGGAGGAATGTTGTAACATCGTCGTTATATTTTTACTTAATCAATTACTTAACTGATAATCAAAATTTTCACCAATTAATTTCTGTTGATTGGATTAATGATCCAATATTAATGATACATTAATGAATGATGGTTTCTACTCTAATATCTTGGGTGGGGGGGGGGGGGGGTCTCTACCTGCAGGGCGCTGTTCAGGAAGCAGCTGTTCTGTCCTGGCTCGTTGCTCAGCCCTTTACTGGGAGCGATGGATGTCATGGTGCGAGGCGTCAAGATTCCCTTTATCCCACCTTCCACTCTGCTGCCACCACCACCACTACCAATGCCGCTTCCCCCGCTGCCTGACGCAAAGTAGTTCCTCTTCCACGACATAGTCCTCTCTCTCTCTCGCTATCTTCTTCTCTCTCTCCTTGTTGGTCTCTTGGCGTCGCTCCCTGCAGGGATCAGCTTCCTGTCGTCCGTCCTCGTATCGAAGCAGACGGGGCCATTTCCTCTGATCGAGAGGAGGATGAAAATAAAATCGATGAAAACTCCGAACAGGGCAGGAAGGGGAACGAAAGAAAAGGTGTGAGCGGGAGAACTGTGCTCCAAAATTTAAAATGAGGTAAAAGAAATATAAAAATGGCACATCCCTGGCAGAGCCGCAGGTTTTGCGTCTTTCATTTAAATTTAGAGATTATAAATCCACTTTATCTTAGATGTAAGATGTTTATAATTTTATATTCCATAGGTTCTGTATTTGAGGTTCCGTTAGTTCAACATTCTGGCGAACAATCAGCTTCTTGGTTTTTGGTTCTGTATTTAAAGGAACATTCATGCCAAGAATTTCAAAGATTCCACAGGTTCTCCGCTTTATAATCCGTGACTTCCAGGACCTTGCGCCGCTGCGTCTGCATGTGCTGCAGCCGCCGCAGGTGAGACGACCTTTTCCCTCCTTTCACGCTCCGACACGTGCAGCTGAGCCGCAACAGCACCTCCTCCTCTTCATCACCGCCACCAAGCCCCACTGCGGTAAGAACCCATGGCTCAGGGGGTCGTGGGTCTGGGGTCAGGGGTCAGAGACTGATGGAGGGCGG
Source organism: Istiophorus platypterus (assembly GCA_016859345.1). NCBI lineage: Eukaryota > Metazoa > Chordata > Actinopteri > Istiophoriformes > Istiophoridae > Istiophorus > Istiophorus platypterus. Next base: position 909,351 of record CM029124.1, read on the forward strand.
CTCAGCTCTGTAGTCACTCAGAAGACCTGCGGAGGAAGAAGGACAAAGGCTTTGAGTGGCAAGTTGCTTTCAGGAAAGCAACATCCAGACTCGGCAGGAGCGACTGACTTTTTAAACACATGGGGCTTCAGCAGTAAAACTCTTTTTTTTAATAACTCATTGAACACACAGTAATAACATGAGCTCAGTCATACTGAAAGAATCAGGGTCATAGGCATAAAAATAGCAAATACGTTTACTTAAGTGCATGAATTAACAGACATTTTTCAGGACTTCTCAGTCACATAGAACAATAATTCCTGATCATATAAATCAGTCACGCAGCTGGAACCAGGGGCTCTAAAGGACATAACCCACTCAATCTGTTAGACCTTTAATTTGACACGTCAACAGGAAGTGTTGATAGTTTAACATCCAAAAAATAATTGTGGAAATTGCAATAATTCCTGAAATATATCAAGAAACTGTGTTTCAGACCAGTCCCGGTTTAAAAGGAGAATCAGAAGCAGTTTTTTTCTGTGGCCTGTGCTGTAAGAGCCAAACAAAGTTGAGTTCTTATTTAAAAAACCCTGCTTGGGTCTAAATACTTGTGAAAGTTGGTAAACCGTAAAAATGCAGAATAAGTAAAAAGAAGGAACAGAAATGTCCAGAGAGTCTGTTCAGCAGAAGCAGACGAGCAGATTCTTCTGCTCTGGAAACCAACATTACTCAGTAAGAATTCTGGGCCTGCAACAGCAGGATTTAAGGCTTTTGAATCTCCTAAAACCTCAGATTGAGATAATTTAAGGCTTCTGCAGACGCTGTAATGAGTCAAGGAAATCTCCTCCTCCTCCTCCTCCTCCTCCTATTCTTCACACCAAGCTCCTCTTTTCTCCCACACTGCAAGTTGCACTTTAACAGACAGAAGCATTTCAAACTTCCTGGGCCTTTTCTGCCTGTGTCTAGCTCATGGTTTCACTGGCCCACATCTACTTCTGCTGCCAAAGCCCTTGGGGCCAATTCTGACAATTTATACAAAAACACACACATTAAATGATGTTAAACATACAGACAGATGGACCAACAGGACTAAAAACACAAATCTCTAAAGCAACGTTTGTCAGAGCTGCAGAGAAATGTCTCGTTTACTGGTCAAGAATCAGCAAGAACCAGAGGATCTAAGGAATGGAGAACATTTTTCCTTTTGGGACGGTTTTACTTCAGAAAGAGGAGAGATGAAATGTACAGAGGCTCCTAAACGCCTCAGCAGAGCTGCACTCCTCCACATCAGTCAGACGTCTGAGCCTCCTGAGGTTTTAGGTTTAGACGATCCAGTGACGTTCCAGTGTTTCAGCTCATCTGACACCAAGTCTGACACCAAGTCTTAAATCCAACGCTCTGAAACGCCACCATCATTTGGCCCATGCCACGCTGTGAGCTTCAAAAATGGAGGACGCTGGCGAGGAATACGTCCTGATGGACAATCACGACACCGAAGCATCAGAGAACCAGTGTGTGGTACAATTCTAGGTTCTGCGTCATTGATGGCAAACTAACTAATGAGAATAAAGCTGGATTTATGCTCATCTGCAGAGACTAAGCCATTGTGAGCATTTATATTTCTGCGTCTGTGTCAAACCAAACCACTAGTTGGTGTTTACATGCCGCTGTGTTGAGTTTCTTTGCTGCTGTTTTCAACCAGTTTCTCGGCGTCACTTCGAAACATCAGCAACTGAAACTGCGCGGATCTCGACGGAGTTGGAGCTGATGGATGCTGAACAGCAGTTTTAGATGTTCCTGAATTTACTGCAATGCAGAAATGAAAGAAGACGTTGGAGGAGACGGTCTGAACGACGGCGAAGGAGGCGGCGCCAGAAATGTGATGCTACCAAGACAATTAATCACGGTTCTTGTGATTGGCATTGCTGCGACGCGTAGTTACCTTTTTTGGGGGGGGGGGTTAACATCAGGCTAGGTGTGGCTTCAATGCAGAAGCATATATTGGCCTAAAGAGGATGTTGTACAAAGCAGCTGTCACCATGACGACAACAGATCTCCAGACTCACCTGCCAACTATCCAACATTCAAATTTAATCGAACAAACAGCGTCACCTCAAAATTCATTCGAAGTTGTTTTTTTTTTTATAAAAAACAAGACAAAAAAAGACTAAAATAAAAACCGACAGTGAGAAGCACATTAATAAACAGCAGCAACTTTGATTTAGCCCTGACTCAAGTAATTAACATTAATTAGCCACAACTCAGGCTGGTGGACTGGCTCTGAGTTACAGTACAATGCGAACAGCTTCATCAGTACACAGATAAAAAATAGAGACGCTTCAGCTACGGTATGTGCTTCAGGTGTGTGTGCGCTTTAAGATCAGGGTTGATCACTCCGGTCAGCAGTTGTTTACTACAAGAAGGATCAGCTGACAGACACTTACAAGTGCCACAGTCAACTGCTGACAGGACTGACAGCGCGCGCACACACACACACACACACACACACACACACACACACACACACACACACACAAAACTGCAGCTTTACCATTATGAGTCAAGCTATGAGGATCCAGGTAATAACAGTGACTGAGACGTGGCAGCGGAGGAGCAACATTTGTGCTAATGTCGTGAACAACATTTGAAAAGATTCCAGACCAAGCTTGACCTTTGACCTTTTAAACTAAAAACAAAACTACTGTCAAAAATCCCATGATTGTCGGTGAACCCTCAAAAGAAACATGGCTAAAAACTTTCAGAACCTTTTTTATTCATACTTTGGGACATCGCCTCATTTCAGCTCCACAGTAAACAAATATGTATTAATGCATAAAGGAATCAACAGATTCATGATGTGGTGAATGACAGAGAAATGGGAATGTAGAAGTAAGAAAGTTGAGTGTGTGTGTGTGCGTGTGTGTGTGTGTGTGTGTGTGTGTGTGTGTTGCAGCCAGGGAGGGAGAGGGGTAAACTGCAGGTCAGAGCAGAGGGAGGTGAGGAGGGATTAGCCTGATCAGACTGTCTGCACAGGATTAGACTGCGTGCGTGCGTGCGTGCGTGCGCGTCAGTCTGTAGCTCCTTCATTGATAACATTAGTCTTGTTAATTGCAGCAGGTCGTTAGGGTTAGGGTTAGGCTGACGTTGTGTGTGTGTGTGTGTGTGTGTGTGTGTGTGTGTGTGTCTGTTGAGCTTGAGGAATGATACGGGAAGGAGGTTAGCACCACACCGTTCAGACAGCACCTCTTCTGATTCCTGATTCTTCTGGATTTCGGTTTTTGATGTATTGAATTGTTCTTATCCACCATCATCTTTCTCCTGTGTTTCACCCACAGTTAAACTAGAGCCTCCATCAGAATGGGGGGGGGGTATCTGATGTGGGCACCAGTGCCACCTGGGATTCCTGGTCTTCTTCCCTCTCTCTCTCATCAGCAGTAGGTAGCTGGTAGCTGACTCATCATTTTCAGGTGATGCTGACGACGCCTCCAAATAATTAAAAATAAAAATAAACCAGTGTCTGTCCTCAGCCAAAGATCCTTTGTGAGGTAAGAAGCATCACTCCCATCAGTGGAGTTTTTGCTTTAACAGAGCGGCGACTCTCCTCCTGATAAGTGACAGGTGACATGTATATTGTGTCAGTACTTAAAGCTTATTAACGTCACAGAGATGCACAGGTATGTGAATCAAACATCTGGTGACCGAGGTGTGACTCAAAGGTGTGTCGCTTTCCTGAAAGCAACTCGCCACTCAAAGCCTTTGTCCTTCTTCCTCCGCAGGTCTTCTGAATGACTACAGAGCTGAGCCGCCCTCCATCAGGTCGGCTTCAGCTGTTATTTAACAATGTCAGATACGGATGTGATCAGCGTTTCAGGTCTTCTGCCACTCGGCTCATTTTCACTTTCAGCCTCGTCAGAGCTATGGAAGCTGATTATAGATCTAAAGAGGATCCTTGGTTTTATAACTCTAACTGTCAAAATGCCAAAGTGAAGCGTCCATCTGCTGGGGAGAGACTGGAGTCTCAGTACGAGACCGGGTCCAGGACCAGAACTTTCTGAGACATGATCCCCAACATTAGTAGAACTTCCACCTGAGTTCAGCGAGATTAAATCAGGGTCGAGCTTATGAAAAGTCAGTGCATGAAGACCAGGACCGGGGCTGATCCAGACTGTTACTGTATAAAGACAAAGACGCAGCTGGAAACTTCCAGGGAAGAAAACCAGACACAAACTGAGACCTTTGAGCAACATGGGTCAGTTTAAATTAAACGAGTAAACGTTGAGGCCTTCATCACTTCATCTCTTCATATTTAAAACACCGGACCATCATTTCTAAGGCGCCATGAGGACACTAAAATCTATTAACAGTAAAAATAAAAACAGAAAAGCAAGTAGAGACTGAAGTAGAGACTGGATCTGTTCTTCGCTCGCTGCTCTTGCGGAGTAAAAATCCAGCAGGTGAAACATTTGAGAATCAATCCATTCCTAAGCTAAGTAACGGTTTAGGATCCTGGTGTGTTCCGGTTCGAGAGCAGGAAAATATCCCGGTGATATCTACGAACCACGGAGAAGCCGTTTCCTGCCTTTCCTCCTCCTAGAGCCTCCTCCCCGATAATTACAGCTTTTTATATCCTACAGACACACATTAGGGTCCCAAGGTCGAATCGACACCAGCGAAATGTTAATTAAAAGAGAGAAGTGTAAAATTAAGAATAGCTCAGAGCCAGTTAGGGGTTTATGGAGCTTCCAGGATTAGAGAAATGGACACTGATTACACCCCAGTGACATTCACACCGAATAACTGGGACGAGCAGGAGGCACAAACAGGAACCGGACTGCCCCCCCCCCCCAAGATCCGTGCTAAACATCTCGGCCTTCTAGGGAACAACGGAGGCGAGGCATCCAGCAGAGTTTTTAAAGGCTCAGTTCACCCTAATCACCAGACACAGACCTGCCCTCTTCCTGTCTGGGGTGTCTGGAGATGGATGTCTCCCAAGTACAAATCAGCGACTTGGATTAGTGCCACAGCTCGTGATTATTTTCACTATCAAGTAATCTGAGAACGAGGCTCTTGAATAATCCACACTTTTTTTCTTTTTTACAAAAAGACAAAGTGGTGTCTTCAATGTAAAAAAAATAAATAAATAAATAAAAAAATCACTCTCATGCTGTAAAGGACGATGAAAAACAACAAACCGTCCCATTTGAGATGCTGGAACAAGCTAAGGTTCTGTTTTTATTCTCAATAAAAGACAAACTATTAATGTAAAATTTCGAATAGTTATCACTTAATTTTCTCTTTGCATTCTCTTTAAAATGACTAATCGTTGCAACTCTAATTCTGACGACAACATTTTTAAGAAAGCGTATTAACAAGCTTTATTCGATCAGAGACTGAGCCAGCGACATGACGACAGATTAATTACCAATTAATTTAGCGATTTTCTGATAAATTTGCTCACTTCTCTCTGTTTCAACTGGAAACAAACAGAAGAGGAATGGTTCAGTGTATTTAATGTTTATATCTGTGCCACGTGTAAGCAAAGAAGGAAAATCGGAGCCCAGGTGATGTCTGCATACCTGGACGGCAGACTGACCAATCAGAGGGCCAGGATCAGTTCAGCCTGTTAGAGGTCATCTCCTCTCCTGGTGAGACCTCAGGCTGATTTGGTGTAAAATTGGTTACGTAACTAAAAACCGCCAGACTGTTGCAGAGGCTCAGTGCAAACACACACACACACACAGCAGTGCGATAATCGCCTCTAATTCACCAGCATGGCTCAGAGCCTGCTCCATGCAGCCACTCTGCAGTGCTGACGGGAAACTGGATGATAATGGGAACACTGGGAGGAGACGGGAGGACTGGAATGAAGCCGACAGGAGCAGAGACATGTAGATGCAGAGATAAGGGGCTGGAAGCACAGACGGAGAGACAGGCAGACAGGCAGACAGGCAGACAGGTAGGCAGGCAGACAGACAGGCAGAGGCAAGACACGTGCTGACTGTGACTTGATTTGCTCTAGTCTGGCTCTCAGTTGAATTTTACATCCACCTGACTTCATTCATTTTTGACTAATTTTCTTCCAGCTGCTGTTATTATTTGCCACTTCTCATCAGTGAAGTTTACTTAACACAGTGAAACCACTATGGCGGAGTAGGAGAGTCAAGTGTCCAGGACCAGATCCAGGACCAAGCATGCTTCCTTACAGCTGTGGCTTAGCAGACAAGGGAACGAGACACAGGAAAAAAATGAAATAATTCACTTGAAATAAAATTAATCGGCAACTATTTCAAAAATTTCTCAAGTTTCTAATTTAGATCATCTCTATCTTTTCAGGTAAAAATGCCTTTGGACTGTTGGAATAAAAAAGACATTTGATGAGGTCCGCCGTGCCCTAAGACTATGTGATAATGATTTGTAGATCAAATATTTCTGCAGATCAATCCATAATAACTGGAATCGTTAGCTTGACCCTACAAGGAAACCAGCGGCATCTTGACCCCTGAACCCTGTGACACCAAGGAGCGAGACGGGAATAGACAGGACTGGAGAGACCAGGACCCTCTTCTCCATGGACTAATATTGTCTCCGTCCCCGACAGGGGAGTACGACAAGGCGCCTCTAATCTTGAACCAGTCCCGGACTCAAACAGCCCGTTTCGGGTTCATTTTTGGGGCCAAACGCTCTGCTGCTAAAAAAAAACGGAGGGTTTTGGGTTGTCTCTCCGGACGCTCGGCAGCCGACGTCTACAAGTTTGTTATTTTTGAACATCTCATCCACATCAATGTTTTTGAAATGAAACATGTGAGACAGAGACTGAGGGAGAAAAGGCTCCATTGCAGAAAAGTCAGAGAGGAAGGATGAAGATGGAGGAAGAAGAAAAAACAGCTCTTGAGACAAAAAAAAAAAAAAAAATAGTCGGTCGCTGTCAACCTTTTTATTTAAGGGTGTTTTTCTTGACATAAAATAAACCTTTGCATCTTGTTCTTTTCTGTGAAACTCAAATATTTTTCCTAAGATGATTTCTGGGCAGAGGAAGTTAACCCCCCCCCGCTGACCTTGTTGGCAGCTGGTCCAGTGGAGGATCTGGGGCCTAATGACTAAAAGAAGAGCTCATGAATATCCAGCCGTCCTTCAAGCTGAAACGGCCCCAAAATAACTCAGGGACTTTGGGAATGTGGAGCACTTCAATCGCTTAATTCCACCCAGTGAAAGGAGGAATTAGCTTCTTGCCCCCCCCAGGCTCTCAGACGGGTCTATGTCTCAACCGGGCGACAGCTCGAGCTGCTCGGGCTCCGTCAAGGACACTTCAGTTGTGGCGGTTGCGAAACTCTCCAATGGAGAGAGACGAAGAAAGGTTTCCTCTGTTGAAACTTGGTCTGAAGAACTGACTCTACAGGTGAAGTCTCATCTTGGGTTGAAACTAATGATCATTACTTTCAACATTAAATCAACGAAAGTGGAAAATTCCCCATCAAAGCTTCCTAGAGCCGAATGTCCCAAACTCAGTGACATTTTGGTGGGTTTTTAACTTTAAAGAAAAACAGGAAGTTCTTTAGCTGAGAAGCTGCAGGCATTTTTTTTCCCATTTTTTCCGTAAAAATGAAAAAGGAAAAAAAAAAAAAAAAAACACTTCTCATTGTCATTTCTAAACAATTTCATCAACTGACTGTTTCAGCTCGAGTCATGTTTTGTCTCTACCGTCCAAAACCCAAAGATTTTCAGTTTAAAATCACATAAAACAGAAAAGAAGAAAAATCTTCACTTTTGAGGAAACATACCTCAATTTCAAGGACTTTTCAAGAATTTTCAGGCAGCTGGGAGGGGAAACTCAAGGGCTCCAAAAACTGCACGTAGTCTCTCACGGCTCTGTCTTGATTAGGGATGAGATGATTTAGTCAATGGATGGAAAACGATCGGTAACTGTTGTGATAATCATTCATTTTAGTCATTTTTCAGGGAAAATGTCTCCACAGTCTCAGGTTCCAGGTTCTAATAAGGAAGCGGTGGAATCTGATCTCAGTCATGTTTAATACTGAAGTTATTGTGTTTGGCCTCTGGATTTCAGTTTTCCTACGAGTTTGCGATCGGCATCTTTCACTCTGACGTTTCATACAAACGGTTAATTGAAATAATAATTAACTGAGATGAACTGATAATGTAAATAATTATTAATTTCAGCCCTAATTCAGGCAGAAAAGAGCCTTATCCTTGTGTTTTATTCAGAGAAATAGACGCACAACTTGATCAAAGTCTCTGATCCACAGACTTAAAACCCACTGACGGACGAAGCTGCTCTGGCTTAAATTTCACCTCTGGGGAAACTTTTCCGTCCTGAAACTCAGAGCTACCCCCCCCCAGCAGCAGCAGCAGCAGCAGCAGCAGCGGCCATCAGGTCTGTGAATAAACAGTAAATCATCTGGACTGGGAGGAGCTGCTCTTCTTCTCCTCCTCCTCCTCCTCCTCCAACACATTATTTTCCCATGAATAATGCTGAATAATGTTCTTTAATTTAAAGCCCAGCGGTCGCAGTAACCCCGGCGCCCTGCAGGAACCGGATCCCACCACACCGCAGCCACCAAAACTTCCCCAAGAAGTGATGCATCTCTCTGACGGAGGCCCATTCATCCGGGACACCGGGGGTCCAGAGCTGGTCCGAGAGCGGCCGGGGGACCCGCAAGAACTGGAACCGCAGCCTGCGCCGTGATGAATCGTGTTGAAAGACCGGAACCAGCCACAACCCCTGGTTCCAGGACCAGGACCAGGACCCAAGTCTGCCCACAGGAATGTCTGACGCATGTGGTGAGAAATGAGCTCAACAAGTCAGTCTATGAAACTGAGTTTCTGTCACACAGGTGATCCCTTAGTTCATTCTCTAACCACACCGGTGAAACCAAAGCGCTTTCCAGCGCATCGTGCCTTTTAACTGGACGCTCTCCTTCTATCATGCAGCCCCCCACACCAAACTCCGCTCACAAATCGAAACGTTTCAAGTTTTTCTGCTTATAGGGCAAAGTAACCTCTCCACAGATTAGCAATAAATTACTTTTGGAATAAAACGTGAGCTACTCTACCAATCGGCGGAAATTAGATCCACCCCAGGGCACGTTTGTACAAAGAAAACATGTCACTTGTCACTGGTTCTCTCCAGTTGCTCCCGTGATTCCCTCCCCCCAAAACTGTGCTGAAGAACCAGGAGCCTCCGCCAGTAGCCGAGCTTTGATTTAAAACAGAAGTAAAGACCACATGGGAAACTGAACGAGCGCACAAAGGCCAGACTGCCCCCTGGCAGACGCACAGCTGCCGACGACCGATGCAAGCCTTAAAAAGGCCGCTTTTTAAAGGGAGTCCGGCGCAGTGCCCGTTCCACACAGAACTCACCGGGGCCACATTACATCACTTCCAGCAAACTTCACGGGAACAATGAGGGTAAAACAGCATCGCCGGTCCGGCTCCGACCCGAACCTCCGTGCCCGAGCGTCCGGCCGGGAACGGCCACACGCAGAGCCCGTCCGCGGGCTCCTCGGCGCGTCCCCGACCCCGTTTGTGACCGGTTCCGACGGCGTAGTACGAGCCGCCGCCGCCGCCGCCGCCGGTGAATGAGAGTAAATCTCCGGATATCATCAAAAAACAACGCAGAGAGCGCACGCACGCACGCACGCGCACACACACACACACCAGCAGAGACAACATGGCGGTTCGCAGCGGCTCACCTGGGACCGGTGCCCGCGGGAGACGGCTCGGATCCAGTCCGACCTGTGGCCGGTTCGTCCGCGGAGCCCGGAGCCGGAGAAGCGGCGCTTATTGTTTAAAGCGGCAGCTCGAGGGGGAGGAGCCTCTACCTGCAGGCTGGGCGCGAGAGCGGGCGCGGGCGCGAGCGTCGGCGTGAACACACGAGGGGGAGAGCGGGCGCGAGAGCGTGAGCGCGTGCGTGCGGAACGCTTAAACTCTTCGACGTTATTACGCGTAAATGCGGTTGATGTGGGACATTTACTTTAATACGTTTACAATAGTGAAATAATATAAAAGTTACTTCCTGTCATCACTCGGCATAAAAACTTTTTAATCACATCAGATTATTGGTTTTCTCTATGGTTTTGTTAGGTCTTAAGTTTATTGGTTTTCTCTATGGTTTTGATGAGTTTTTGGTTTTATTTATGCTTTTATATACAGTTTGTTTATGATCTTATTTATGGATTTAATAGGTTATTGATTTATTTATGGTTTTTAATAGTTTATTGGTTTTATTTATGGGTCTCTAGGTTATCATTGCCCCTGTGAGATTCCAGCTGACCATCTAAATCTGCAGAGAGAAAACAGAATCCATCTTCTGCTGTAGATGGAGGAGCTGATTCTTCTTCTTCTTCTTCAGGTTTCATTCTCCTGACCCCCCCCCCCCCTTCCTCACTGGCTGTTCCTCAGTCTCTCCTCTTTAATGTGATCATGTTGTGGCCTTCAGCACATTAACATGTGTCAGATTAACCATCTCTCACCCCCCCAATGCCCCCTCCTCTCTTCTTCTTCCCTTTGTCCTGTGCATGACACCCCCCCCCCCCGCTGTTTGGCTGGAGCAGTGATGTGTGTCTCGGTCCGAGTCACTTTGTTTGTTTTCCATTTATAGATTTTTTTTTCAGGACACACACAAACACAACAGACACTGGTGGAGCCGATGCTCCGGCCGCCGCCGTTAAACCACCACAGAAGAAGAGGAGGACACAGTGAGACGAGGCGGTTAAAAGAGGATGGAAAACCAGGTGGAGAGCGTGGTGGAGATCTGACGTTTCCGTCGGTTCCATGTATTAATGTGAGGAAGGTTCCGGTCTCCTCCTCATCATCGCTCCACACTGAAACTGATGGTTCCATGGACGTCAGAGTTTATTCACTGCACGTTTCCTCTGCTTTTATCCATCCACCAACTTTTCCACATAGCGTTTTCCTGACCCTGGATTATGACCCAGGATTTATTTTATTTCTATTTTTGACCAGTTTTTCTCCCTAATCATAGGCCTGTATGAAAACCAGTCAACACGTTTCAAATGTATTTAAAAGTAGAATAGCTCAACATAAAGAAAATTACAATACATTTTGTATTGTGTGTGCGTCATAATTAAGTAATTGGAATGTCACCTTGATCTTATCATCATAGTCTGATCATAAAACAACTGTAACATCACTGGAGTCTGGTGTTGAGCACAAAGACACTCTGGAGTTAAACCTGAGCTGACTGTGCAGTGAGCAGCAGAGCTGAAGTTGTACCTCAGCAGCAGGGTGTGTGTGTATGTGTGTGTGTGAGGATATTGATCAGGGTATTGATCACATTAGAAGTGCAGGGGGACATGTCGGGATCGATAGGCGGCAGCTCGCCACGGCACAGGCCGCGGCGGCTGCAGTGGACTCGTGATGTTGGTAACCGATGCGGCGGTTTTCGTAAACCGGCCGATGCAAACCCAGTGTGACGAGTCATCGCAGGTTGTCCAATTATCCACCGACGGCTTTTACTAATCCATTCAGTTGAATATTTTATCCTACTCAGTTATACTTCGCCAGCCCACGGTCACAGTACTGCTACTATTGACACTACTCCACAAAATACCACAAAAATAAGGTTCATATTTAAGTTGCTTCTACTGCAGCAAACAAACAGAGGGACACTAATGGAAACAACACATAATGAAATCAATTTGTGCTATTTGTGTCACCCAAAAAATCAAAACTCGGGGGGGGGGGGTTACAGCTGGAAACCACATCAGTCTAAGACCAACACAGCACTTCCGTCCAGTTGCCGCCACTGAAACACGGAGCAGGTCCCGGGAAACAAAACGTATCTGATCTATGACGAATAGACTCTGTGGTCCTGGGTCGGTTCAGTTCAGGCACCGGGATGGCTCAGGTAGGTTCAGGGACAGGTCACCATCCAGGTCATTCAGCTGGAGTCAGGGACACATGGGGATCAGGTAGGGCGACCCTCATCGTCATGGTAACAGTGGATGAGGCTGATGGCTGTCAGTTGGAAATGTGACATGAACAGCTGTTGTAGGCTGATGTTTATCTGACCCGTCCGTCAGCCTCCTCCTCCTCCTCCTCTTCCTCCTCCTCATCCACATCCTCCTCCCCCCTCCGCTGACTTTGTTGCTCTATAATCACATCACCTGACTTCCTCCTTTGCTCCGTGTCATAATTAATTTGTCGCCTCAGTGTCAACAGGTGTGATTTTTTTGATGATGGCTGAAATGACTCCTGCCGTTGTTGGGGTGGGGATGTCCGTTCAGGCTGCTACACTCGGACAACGTATTCTCCTCACTGCAGCAAATGTAAATCAAATGCACCCTTTTAAATCAAGCTCTTTCGCTGCTTCCCTGCTGCCAAACTGCGTCACCCGAGACACCTGCTGGTGCTGCTTGTGTAACATTTTCAAAAGCCCCGCCTCCACCCCAGCATCCACCTGTGAGCTCTCTGTCTACCTCACTGGGGGGTCGTGTGCTTGGGAAGTGCTATACAAATAAAGTTTACATTGATGATGATGACGATGATGATGAGCAGTGGTAAGAAGAGGACTGCAGGAGGGAAACTAAAGCTCAAATCACAGAAACTCAGCCACGACGGCTGATGACAACCAGGCCCAACAATGGCACCATTGGTTTACAGTGACATCACAGTTCAGGCAAGTATGAGGGATGGTGGCGGGTTGGCTCTGCATCTGAAAACAGGGCGGGGCTGGGCCAGACTGGACTTGGCTGGGCTGGACTGGGCTGAACAGAGCCTGGTCCTTGCTTCTCATCATGTATATAAGATAGACAGACAGTTGAAGTTACCAGCACAGCCCTCGGTCTCATGTTGGAGCAGCGTATTTTGACAGAGTTTACAGTAGAGGAAGGGGTCCAGCCCATTTTAACCCCCCAGTGAGATATTCCACTGCAGTGAGACGGAAACTGCGGAGCCGGTGTGATGACGTGTGGAGCTCCACGCTGCTTCCACCTCCATCCACTCTGGAGGCTTCCACACCTGGAAACATCTGTGTGGGCTTCAACCTGAGGACAACCCCGCACCAAAGGTCGGGAGGTTTCAAAAATCATCATCAATGACCAACAATGATCAATATCCAGATTACATCCAACCTATCAACAACTGAATTAAAAGCAGCTGATCAGTTGTTTGACATTTGCATGAATTGAAACCTTTCTCAGTTTTCCAGTTCCTGGCTGCGTTCAGGTCAACAACGACAAGGTACAACAAGGTTCCTTGGACAAACAGGGTCATCACAACGAGGCTTACTGGGCCTGGATGGATCACTGAAACCATAAACTGGGCACAGGGGCCCAAGAGTCCAGGGATCTCTGGACCACAGCCTCAGTACGGAGTCACTTAATAATAATATTTCTTGACAATTGAGTGACCACAAGGAGATGCAGGATGACCAAAAGAAATAAAAAAAAAATAACTACAAAGCGACACAAAACATCTACGTATTTATGCAAAACAACTACAAGGAGACACAATTTGACCACAAAGATGCAAAAGAACAACAACAAGACACTAAACGACCGAAAGACACAAAAACGACAATGGTTTTATGCAAAACAACAACTGAGAGACATTAAACGACAACAAATGACATCTGAGTCACTGTCGTGTCTCTGGGAGTCTCAGAGTTCTGGTTCGCCTCTAAAACGTTACTAAAATGTTTCCCTGATTTAGTCTTGGGGTCTGGCTCCTATGTAAAATGGGGGGGGGGGTTCCATGTCTCTACCCAGGGGCCCATTGTCTCATTGTCTGTCCATGTTCCTTCGCAGCGCAGGAGCATAAATATGGACAAAACCACAGAGCAAACAGACTCCAGGTCTGAACAACATTATGTGGACCACAAACAGGTAACGCATTGTCCTCCAGTCCAGGTCTAGGATCAGGCGCCTCTGTTTCTTCGGGGGCCAACGCCACCCCAGAGACAGAGGAGTCCCTCCTTTCTGCTTCCCACGCAGGGCCTCGGGCCTCAGGCTGAGTAGGGCCAGCCTCCACACAAACAGCAGTAAGGAGGTCAAAGGTCAGAGGCCACAGCACATGGACATCAGTGATTAGCGGGACTCCGAGGAAAGAAAACAGCCTCGGCCATAAAAGGGAGATTTCCAACCACAGCAGAGAGAAGTGGAGTTCTCCATAAAACAAATATAGTTGATGTAGGGAAAATAGTCGTACTTTTATTTTGAAATGAACTCTAACAGAAATTAAAAATATGATTTGACCATGTTGACTTAGGAGAGAGAAGGAGGACTGATTTAGGTGAGAGTCAAGTTTCCATCATGTTGACCAGGTTTTTTTTCTTGTATAGAAACAGGTTCAACACCTTGTTCACATCTGCAGCAGGTTTTAATGATCTGAATGAGAAAAAAAGTTGGAAAACTCCAAGTGAAGTTCAGTCATTTATAGTTTGTTGTAGTATCATGGGAGTAACGTCAATCTATTTGGAGAAATAATTATTAATTATGACTTAATCAGGTAAATCAGATTAGTCAACTGTTTACTACTGGGGGGCAGATTATTGAAGTAAATCTTAATCATTTTCACATTTTCACCATAACTTTGCTCTTGAAATCAAAATGTTTTTCTTGTGAAATTGTGACTACATCTTGTCATATTGCGACTTGGATGTGGTCTGGGAGTTTTCTTATTACAATACCCCGATGACGCTCTGGTTTTCTGGTGGAAAGCTGAGGCCGTATGACGGGGCGTGATGGACAGTTTGCTGCCATCAGAGTCACGTTTTCAAACACGACGGCGAGTCACGTCCACGGCCCCGGCGCTGCACTGCGCCACGCAGCCACGCCGTCCTTTGACGGCCATCGCCCCTCCCATCCCCCGGCTGTGACCCGGTGTTTGTGGAGACGGACAAAGGGCTCGGTGAAGTGAGAGCGAGGACTCGTCCCTCATTCAGCGCCCAGACAAAAAGCTGATGTGATTTGAATACAAAGAGTCTGTGGCCCCCGGAGCCGACCTGCTGCGGCTTCCCGCTCATTACGGACGCCCTGACAGAATGTGTGTGTGTGTGTGATTGTGTGTTTACTGGGAGTGGGGGGCATCCCATTTAAACCAGTTTGCTCCTGCTGAATTTTCAAAGACTGCTGGCGACAATGTGAATATTACCACCGGAAAGTTTATGCACTGTTTTTGAATAATGGCACAAAAAAGAAACCTCAGAGGCTTCACTTGAGTAAAAGTGGGAAAAACCACAGTGTATGTTGCTACATGTTAAAGTCACTCATTCAAAATTCAGTAACACTTTATTTTACATTCCCAAACAATCTCCTGTGACATTTACCGGAAAGAAACATGTAATCTACTCCTATTTCAAGATGAAACAGAGACTCACCAGTTGGTCCATGTCCACTTACTTCTAAATGCTAAGCTAATGCTAACCTGACCCTTTTACTTAGAAGACAACAACCAAACAAAAAACCAAACAGACAAACAACTGAGCTTAAATATTCACTGAGGTCACATGGAAGAGTCTCAGAGCTCTGTCTCTATTTTTCCTCCAACAGGAACCAAACCACACGGTTCTTTCCAGAAAACTGAGCGTTAAACAAAATAAGTATCCAAAGTAAAAGTAACGCTCGGCAGAATGGAGCCGTCAAAGTCCTGGGAGACGATTTCATTTGAGGTAATGTTACAAATGAGGTTATTATTTTCTGGAATGAGATAACAAATCCCTCCTTTATGTCTTGTGGCAGGAAAAGTCCCGATGTCGTCAGTGTACTGGGGATCTCAGGTAAATCCCCACAGAGCTCAGGTGTAACTGTACCTGACAACACACCCGCTTTTATGTGACATCAGTGTAAAACTGAACTGGAAATACTCATGTACTAGAGGAAAACTACTTAGTTACTTTCCACCACTGCACAAAACATTCAAAATCCCCTGTGGTTGAACCATCTGACCACTGAGCAGATGGTCATACGACACCGTACAGTGTGTGTTTGTGTGTGTGTGTGTGTGTGTGTGTGTGTGTCTGACATTTTGGCGTGTCCACTTCCTGCATTACATCACCCATGCTGTTCCCCATGTTACATCTGCACCGTTTACTCTCACAGTCATATGATGACACTGCACACACGCAAACACGCACACACACATACAAACACAGAGCCCAGGGGACTTGTGAGTCATTTGAAACACTGTGTGTGTGTGTGTGTGTGTTAGTCACCTGTTTGCTCTCTGCTGTTCATCTGTCACACACCAACGCCTTTAACACCTTCACACTTACTCACACAATTACTGCGCTGAGGGACATTTATAATATCATTTCTACCATTAAATCAACTTCACAGCTAAACTCATCTATACTATTATGTTAATAATCAATCAAATGTTTGAAAAAATGAAAAGATGCTTTAGAAGAGATGAAAAAAATGTCTGCTCAAACTAAATGATATAAAAACCTGACATGAATATAAGAAGGAGACACGAGTGTGAGGTTAAGAAAGAGCGACAGAATGTTATCTCAAACGCTCCAGTGTTGTCTGGGCTTTCTTCCTCTTCGGGTCGAGCTAAGCTAACAGTTCGCCAGGTTTCAGTGTCAGAGGTCAGAGGCCAGAGGTCAGAGGTCAGGTGGATGAGAGAAAATAAGGAGGAAACCCTAAGAGCCAGGAAATGGTGTTGGATGGGGAGAAAGGAAGGAGAACGGGACGCCTCCCGACGGCGGCGGGATCGGCAGCTGAGCAGGAAAATCCAGTATGAAAGCAGCTTCCCAGCAGAAAACACACACAGGCAGGGTGTTCATCTGTGGGAGCAAGGAGGACAGATAGTCCAAAACCAGGACCCAGTAAGACCAGGGAGGTTCTGGAATCGGAGCCGGACCCACCACAGAACCAGATGACAGACCGGGCCTTGAGGCAGCTGCTGGGCCGTCAGCTCCTCGTCCATGGCCCCACGTTCCCGCCAATGCGATCATGGATCTAAACTCCGTCCAGAAAACACTTCGGATCCTCAGCCTGGGACAGACTTCACTTAAAGGAGCCGTTGGAGGTTTTAACCCAGAGTTCAGTTGGACCTGAGCCTTTCAGTGCCACAGTCCTTTAATTTAACATCTGGATAAAGTGCTCAGACCCGAGAAGTTTCTGTCTCAATCACATGACCTGAAGCCGTCAGGTCACCGTGGAGACGGCGGCAGCTCAAAGACACTCGACCTGCTCCGCTCTCTCTACAATCCCTCTGAAGAACCTGTCATCAAGAGTGTGTGTGGTGTGTGTTCCCTGTTCAGTCAGGTACAGGTGTGTCCTGAAGGAGGATGAGCTCCACCTGATCTCCAGTTTCTGAATCAGGTCTGGATCTGAAGGTCTTTGGTTTTATTTGACCCCCCCCCCAAACTACTGACGCCTCAGACATAACTTCCGAACGTTGATGTAAAAGTCTAGAACCAACTGCTCCTGGAATACGCCTCCACCGACCAATCAAGTTGCAGTTTGCATCCATGTAGATTTCATAAAGGGTGTTAAGTTCCTTCTTTTGATGAAATAGAGGTTGTCAGATTATTGACGTGATTCCAGTAAAGGTAAATCTGATTGGACACAAAGCTGTTTCAATAACAGCAGACAAAGCTCCAGACACAAATGTGACTGCATAGAAGCTACGGACTCTAAGACCCGTTGGCCAGGATCTGGACCATCACCACAGTTTCTGGTAGGAAACCAAAAACCGGTGTCTCCGGTTCGGTGTCTCCGGTTCGGTGTCCCCGAGTCGAGCCGCTGAACAAAGGCCAGTAAAGGGATTTTAGCAGAACATTATGATGTCACAGCAAAGTTGACCTCTGTCATTTTGGTTTAAAAAAAGATCATCACAACTTTTTAATTATCTTGACATTTTTGTGTAAAAATTGTGTCATAAATAACATATGAATTCTTCCTTAGAACAATCTGTCCTGTGAGGCCAAGGTGGAGCCTGACCTTTGACCTTTGACCACCAAATTCTGACCAGTTCCGGGTTGAGCCAGAGCGGGTGTTTGTGCTGTTTTGAAGAGATTCCCTGACGTATGACACGTTCATGTTCACACACGACGACCGGACATCAGATACAAACAACTGTGAACATCGGGTGACGATTTTCTACTAAGGATCAACACAAACTGTGTCTGAACAAATTTTGACCCTTTTCCAGAAAACCTGATTGTAACTGTGACTACGGAACCAAAGAGTTGGTGATTAATCAACTAGTCGACCGACAGAAAATGAAGCAGCGATCGTTCTGATAACTCATTTAATTTTTGGATTCCAGCTTCTGAAAGATGAAAGTTTGATCCTTTTGTCCGTCACACTTGAGAATAAACTGAGCGTCATTGAGATTTTGACCTGTTGCTGTTCTACGAACCTGATTCCGGAAGGAAGTGTCTATCTCTGGAAGGAGGGTGGCCTAAAGTATGTGGATACCTGAGCACTGCAGAGTGGTCAAGTTCTTCCACACCTTCTGACTTTGGTTCATGGTGAAACAGGACGGGGACGAACACACAGCTGGAAGAACATCTGGCCTGCCAGTAATGACTATTGTCATTATAAATTAATCCCTCAGGTAAATGCAAAAACAGCAGCACGCTCCTATGAAGAGCTTAGTTAAGACATGAGTTAAATCAGAAGATTTTTGAATGGAGTCTGGTGCGAGATTCAGAAGTTACGCTGCAACTACACGCTCTCTCTCTTTCTTTCATTGCCTCTGTCCCTCTCTCACCTTGACAAACAGCCGGATTCAGATGATCTCCTGCTCCTGCAGCTGCTCCTCCTCCTCCTGCTGCTCCTTTGCGGGTCTCCTTCCTTCTCAGGTGAAAACACAGGGATGAAGAGGACAGCTTGTCGCCTCCTCCTGCTCCTCCTCCTTCTCTGTCTGTCGAACCGTTCACACTACATTCAGCTGCCGTGCCCCAGGTGACTCAGCTGGAGAATGACATCATCCCTTTCGGCGCACACACACCTGTTCCCTCAACAAGCACCTCCCCCCTGAACCAGGAAGACTCCACCTCCCTCCCTCCCTGTACTTCCTGGATCTCTTAAAGGGGAAGTATCAGTCACGGCTGCAGGTCGCAGCCCACAGGTGAGTCTGCTTCCAGCAGTGAGAGGGACAGGTGAGTCGGTACTGGTCTTTGTGTCCTTGCATCATGACAGGGGTTTAACATGGTCCGGCTCCCTGTAGGCTTCCTGCCTCACTGAGCCTGGTGGTCCTGGTTAACCAGGATCAAGGACCTGGTTCTGAGGCCACCGTCAGCTCAGGATGAGTTCATGTGAAAGCCGAGGGGTCGTGATTACCCGCAACATGAATGAAGACAGAACAACACGATCATAGAACTGGAAGAGACGAAGAAGCTGGAGAAATATTAGAAATTATTTCCTAATATTCAAGTCAGGCTGAGGTCATGAATTAATTATAAATGATGTGTTTTAGAACAGAGAGAGATTTCTTGTTAAACAAACTTAAAACATGAGACGCAGTTAAAAAAAAAAAGCTTTAAAACTTTCTGCTGCCGAAGCAGAGAGGAAAATTAAGAGGGGCAAAAAAATCTTTTCTGGCACATAAATCACATTTATATGGACAAATTCATGTTGATTTTGCTGTAAAAATACTCAGAAACTTGTGAAACAAGAGACTGAGGATCAGAAGTTAGAAAATCTATTTTTCATTTCACTTTCACAGAAGAGAAAAAACAGTGTAGATGCTTGAGAGACAGGTCAGACGTCGCCTCTGCTCTTTACAAAGCTACATGGAAATATTCAGTCTCTCCCCAGGAAGGTAAGTGGGACAGATTATGGACATCAGAGCGAGGACAGAGCCTCATGGTTAGACACAAAAAAACATCCTCCGACAACAGAGTGTCTCTGCTCATGGAGACGGAGGAAGAGACGACGGTTGCCATGGTTTCCCTGTGGAGTCACGTCTCTTAGTAACATGACAGCTTCTGTGTTATCACATTTCCATCTCACCTACGACTGCGCAAACACAGCATCACCCCTCGCCCCTGCCCTCCCCCGCCCCCGCCCCCACCCCTAACCCTAGCCCTAACCCCTAACCCAAACTGGGATGAATGAACAGGAAACTAAACTCTGCTGCTGCTGGAAAAAAAAAAATCTGATCAAGAGGAGAATTTATTTCAGAAACTCATTCTTATCCTTATTCTTATTGTCTACTCTGAAACCACATCACAGACTCTGACATTTAACAAACTTTTTAACTAAGGTTTTGAGTAAAATTGGTGGATTTTTCCTTTTATCTTCCACTTCAGTCCAGAATCTGATGTTTCAGTTTCATAAATTCAGGTTCTGGTCCATAAATCCATGGCCTTGACCATTAAATATTTATATTACAATTCATAAGGAGTCCAATTAAAACCAAGACTTTCCATGAACAGACTGGCCCATTCTCAGACATTGTGTTCCTCCTGATGGAAAAACGTGACGCCACAGATGTTCTGTCCATCACTGTAAAGGTCCCCGGCCCTCACACACACATACACACACTTCCTCTTTCAGTACATCTGCTCAGCGAGGACGCTGCCGGTCGGTCCGGATCTGGCTCTGGAAACTGACCTGAGTTTCAGTTCAGACTCAGAGACCACGCCGTGTCCTCCATGACGACGGACGGCATCGCTGTGATGTCGCAGCACAGGGAGAACCTCCACCCATGAGGTTCTTACACGTTCCAGTGTTCCAGCACCTGCAGTGGTACATGGCTGATAATGAAGGTCAGTATCAGTTCTGAACAGTGAACCCTAACAACAAGAATGAAGAACCAGTTCAGAACCAGGTCAGAAACAATTCAGGGCCCCCACCCATGAGTCTAACAGGGCAGCTGAGCAAATTAAAGTACAGATTAAAGTGTGAAATAATTCTGGTCCCAGTCTACAACTGCTGAAGTAAAACCATCAATACACAGCTGAGACTGTTCTCCTCTTCTTCTTCCTCCTCCTGCTCTTCCTCCTCATCCTTCACCTCCTGTTCCTGCTCCTCCTCCACTTCCTCCCACCATCCTACCCCCCTCCCCCCCCCCCCCCATCCCCCCATCCTCCTCCTCCCCATTCTCCCCCTCTTCCTCCTCCTAGAAGACTTCAGTGATCTGTGAAGACACTCTTCAGCTGTGAAGAAGCAGAAAAGTAAAAACAGCAGAAAAGCAATTACATCGTGATGGTTTAGACAGTTTTACACACACACATACACAGTTGAAACAACAGTTCTTTGACTTTTTGCGCTTTACTACTATTATTATATGTGGGAGAAGCAAACACGCACACACACACACACACATTCATCTAAAGACAGCTTATTTCTGGCCCGTCTCCCATGGCGACCAGACTGCTCTGTGTCACCACGGTGATAGATCTGCAGCTCAGGACCACAACTGATGGAAACCAGACAGACAGCGAAGGGCGAGAGACTAGCGAGAGAGAGAGAGAGAGAGAGAGAGAGAGAGAGAGAGAGGGAGCAGAAACTGTGTCGGTAATAAGTAATATTAATGGATATTGTTCTATTAATAATCTTTTGGTTCCATGTCGTGGGACTCTCATGCTCTTGAATTCTAGAACTACAGCTCCCAGGGTGGTTTGAGGCTTGGGATGTAAACAGGAAGTATAACGTTGCCATGGAGTCAGTGAATCACACTGTGGGCTGCAACCTGAGCTCTGTCACGGTTAAACTTTGGGCCTGGACCGCGTGTGACAATAATTCCAATCAAAGTGAATCTGATCGGATCAGCGCAAGCTAACATTAGCAGAGCACAGCGCACCAGTCATCAACTAGCACTTCTATGCTACGCTAGCTACTGAAGCTGTGCTGAATGTCTGCACCTGCTGCTTTTAATGGTTTTAACTTGAACCTTTTCTGCTTTGCAGGAACAGTTTTGCTCTGTAACTTCATCGTCTTCTGTCTCATGGCCAGGTGACATGGTTCACATAGGCTTCAGCTTCTGTCTTTAGCTTTTTAACATGTTTTTGTTGCTGAGTCAGTTCGACGTCCTTGGTACATCACTCAAGCTCGCACTGTTTCTGTCTGCTTCTCTGCTTTTTCGCTTATCCAAAAATTGTATAATATTTCTTAAGGGATTGCAGTTAGTGACCGCGTTGGCGCCATGGAGGCACCGAGAGTTTGACGGACTAGTGGCGGTTAACAAAAGAGGCCAGGACCAGGCGGAGGCTCTGTTCGGCCCCATGTATTACTGGGTCTGAACCATCCGGGTACTGGACCGATGGCTGGAGAATAGAGAATAAGTTGCCTCTACAGATGTAACCAGCGTAATGTGGCCATGCTCTGAAGTTCCCAGTTCCCTCCGACTCACTGAAAGGTTACAGGTGTGTTCAGGTGCTCCAGAGATGCTCCTGTTAATCTGACACCTGCCCCCCCCCCCCCACACACACACACACACACACACGTACGTTTGTGAGTTGTCTCACAACGTGAATGTTCAGCTTTTCCCAGTGTTGGGAATTTTTTTTCAGCTTCACAGCAAAACAACAGAGATGTTAAACTTAATGAGCTCGAACGCACCATCAAAAGTGGCCATTGTGCAATAGGCCATGGCGGTGGAGGAGGGTGGGGGGGTCCGCTGGGTACCGGACTAAAAATGGGACACAGCACATCCACTGTGGGGACCGAACGTGTGATCCTCTGTATACGTGAGGTTCGGCCTGAGAACACGGTGCCTGTGCATCACACATGTGTGTTTGTTGGTAAAAACACAGTGTGTCAGTTCCCTTGTTTGCTGCTCTGCTCAGCAGATTTCGGCCTGAGAACACGTGTGCTTGTGATCACACCCACATGTCAAGGGGTAAAAACAAGTGTGTGTGTTTCCTTGTCTGCTTGCCTTGCGCATATGAGTGTGTGTGTGTGCTGTACATTTCCCACACATGATTTTTTTCCCAACAAAAAGTCTCTGTACAACAAGAACAACAACACACACACAAACACACACGCATGCACACACACACGCATACACACAGCATGTGAAAGAATGCCTGGGAACTGAGTGTCAATGTGTAACGTTCATTCATTTGCTAATTTTACACAACAATGCAACAATACACACACTCATTAGGAATGCAGAGAGAGAGAAAGAGGCAGAGTGAGCTTCACAGAGAGAGAGAGGGAGAGAGAGGGAGCGACAGAGACATTGAGGTTTGTGTTTTTAATGCATACGAGTTATTTTGAACTCTAAACCCTAAACGTGGACTCTAAAGCTGGTCTTAACCCTCAAACATTAGTCTGGACCCATGGGGACCTCAGGAGTCCTCCCTAGGTTTAAGTCCCCATCAGGGTATAAGCACAAGTACAATCACACACACACACACACACACAGTGGACCCCCAGTGGCTGCAGGTCACAGTGAACTGAAGTAAAAGCTGAGTCACCGTCAGTAACCAGCTGCTTTCCCCGGACTGAGACCCACTGGGACCAGCACCAGGGACCGGGGACCGACACCAGGGCCGGGGGCCGGGGGCCGGGGGCCGGGGGCCAGGGACAGGAACAGACCACCGGTGAGTTACCCGGCAAAAAACACTCAGGTTTTCTGCTCCTCCTTTCAAAATAAAGGAGGAATGCCAACGTTGGTCAGTTCTGACAGTATTGGTTGGATATCCATGAAATTTCCCAGTGACGTGAAAGATCCCCAGAGAGTGGTTGCTAATGATTTGTGATGACCCCGACCTTTTCCTCTACTGACACCATCTTGTAAATTTTTCCTACCTTCATACTGAAAGGGGCCTACTGGGCATAAGCCAGGGGCCCAAGGGCTCAAGGGGCCCCCAGGCTTCAACTGCAGAATGTCACTGACAGAAACACAAACATGATAAGATGCGAAATGACTGAACCTCAGTGCAAAACAGCCACTCAAAAAGATACAAAAGGAGGAAAAAGGATCTAAAGTTATGCCAACAACCACAAAACAATGCAAAGTGACTAATAATAGATGTAACACAAATAAAAAAAGTTAAGTAAAATGACTAGGTAGAGCTGAAAATGACTAAAAATAGATACAGAACCACCACAAAGACCTGTGCAACTACAAAGAGACGCAAAACGAGCAGAATGAGATGCAAAGTGGCTAAAAGTGAAAACAAAACTGTTAAATATAGACGCAAAAGAAACAAAAGTCACAGTGTTCACTGTCTATTTCAGTCTGGGTGTCTCTTTTTTTCGGGAGGGGGCAAGTCTGCGCCCAGGGTCTGTTGTTTCTTAATCTGTCACTACCTTCACTGCACACGTTGGTCGTATTGGAGGTGCTCACCACAGTCCCTACCCAGGAGGACGGGGGCTGCTGCTCTGGTCCTGGACTCTTTATAGTCACTATAATGAGGTTCAGTACAGCAGTTCCAACTCTGAGCTCAGTGACAAACACAGAATCAAATTCACATTTTTCTGCCCCAAAACAGATGTTATTAGTGTTTTAAAGATAAATCTCAGGGCTATTGTATTATTAAGTGTGTCAACCCCCCCCCCACCACAACCATCACCACCACCACACTGAACCGTTGACACCAGGCAGGTTGGGTCCATGGATTCATGCTGTTGCCTTCAGGTTCTGGCCCGACCATCTGCAGATCCATCAGACCAGGATACGTTCTAGTATTCCACTGTTCCTCGGGTCTTGTCTGACAAGACCAGAACCTGACACGGTTCTGCTGCTGTTGTAGCTGATCCACCCCCAGGTTGGACCTGTTGTTAATCCTAAAATGGTTTTATCTGAGTTAGCGTAGCTCTTCTGTCAGCTCATACCAGTCTGGTTGTTCTTCTGTGACCTCTGACCTCTGACATCAGGAGATCAACAGGTTCAGAAACACTCATACCAACAATTATATCACAGTCAGAGTCTCTGAGATTCTGACCTTTGATCTCAACATGAACCAAAGCTCCTGACCTGATTTAACGCTGCCACATGATTGGCTGAATGGATAATCACATGGATAAGCAGGTGCACAGGTGTTCCTAATAAAGTGTTCAGTGAGTGTAAATGCCGGTTTAGCAAACAGGAAGTCGTTCTCTGCTGTAGAGAAATCACATGATCTAAATACAGGTTAACAACAAAAACACCTACAGACACACAGAATATCTGACACTTGTTACAGATGTTTACAGATGTTTAGACTCGTCCACACGGAGGACGGGTCCACGTGTTGGTCTGAAGGGACGTCGCAGGCTTTTCCAGCCTCTCCCTCCACTTCCTGTTATTCCCACTGAGCTGCCGTCATTCCTTCGTTACTTTTGTTCACCGTCTCGCAGTGCGACAGCTCAACTCTGAATCCGACGCTGCAGGACGCTGACTTCGCCACAGGAAGTGACGCCGTCTTGCTGTTGGACGAAAAAGTGGCCTGGACAGGAAGTTTCCCCCAGAGAATTTCGTCAGGAACAGTTTCCACAGAACCAATGAACACACCGTGTTTTTTCCTCAAGGGAGGAGGGAATGGGAAACCTCATGATCCAAAATAAACGCTTTCCAATAAATAATCCTTCACATGAGCTGTAACTAGCAGCTTTACTACTAGTTAATGACCAACAGACTAATACTTTACAGATCAGTTAAAGGCCATTAAAAGGAACAATATTAGGCTCCCAGACTGAAAGATCTCTACAAGTATCAAGAATGTTTTAACTTATTGATGAACCACGAAGTTTACAGCTGTAAATGCTGACAAGTTCTTCATGGATTGATTTTAAGCCAGACGTTCTGAGACCATTTTTCAGAAGGTCAGAGATAAAAGTGGCCGACGGAGGCATCTGCCTGACAAACTAAAGACTAACAGCCATTGATTAGAAAATTAGATGATTAGAAACCAGTGCCAGAAATCCCTCCCACCGTCATGTTGAAACACTTTAATAATAGATTTGTTCCATATTGTTGAATATTTATTTTTGACTGTTTTCATACATTTTTGCAACATCGTAAAACCCCACTGCCTCCCCCTAGAAGCTGAAGTGAAACGCAGCTGCTTGATGGTGGAGTTAATAAATAATCTCATATGAGATAGAGAGAGGGAGTCAGTGCATTCACCTAATATTTAATCTTTATAAGTTTCTAGTGAGTTGAGTTTCATAAAAATAAAAAAGGATCAGCAAGGAGGGAAAGTAGTTACTGAAATAAAAGCATTAAAAACCACAGGTCTGGTCCTTTAATAAACAGACGCAACCTTAAAGCGTCAGAGGGAAACAAACTGATGACAAATGGGAGACAATTAAGAAAAAAGTGGTTTTATAATTAAAAACCCAGAAATAAATAAACAGTCTGTTTCTATCTTCAACCAATAAAGTCTCTGGAGAAATCTTCAAATCAAGAATAACTGAGAATTTCTGACAAAGCTGCAACCAGGTTCCCTTTTAGACTAGAATTCAGGATCGTGCAGGACCAGGACTCAGGTCTCAAAAGAGTCTGAGACTTGGAGACTTAAAAAACGCTTGTTTCATTTTGACATTTTTTATGGGTTTTCAAATCTTTGAAGTAAAAAGAGTTCATTCTGCTTGAGCGTCTGCAGGTCGTTTTCCTGTCCCGGTCTAACAAAGACAGGACTATGGCACACTTTGACCCCTGATCCCGTCCAGTATTTAACCCCGGTCCAGGCCCAGGCCCAGGCCCAGGTCCCTGTCCTACTCGAAGCTCTCCAGGACCGGCTCGTGTCCTGTCTCCTTGAGGAAGCGCAGCAGGTCGTCTGGTCGGAGCCCCATTGTAGCGGCATTGGTCATAGGGTGGAAGTAGACCATCTCGTGGCCTCCTTCCACCAGGTCCCGGTCCAGGACGAACCTCACGGCCCGGTCCCTGTCGAAGAGCAGGGCAAGAGCCGTGGCACAGCCCTGACCCACCTGGGGAGACGGAACCCAGACAAAAGAGAGACCTAGAACACGTTTCACCAGGTTAACACTGATCTCTCAGATCTCTCAGGGAGCTTCCCAGTGATACTAGAGTTGCTGTGTTTCAGGTTGTGTTCGACAAGGTTGGTAACAAGTCTTCTGTATGGGGCAACAACAGCAGAGGCCAAGTTCCTAATCATTCCAGTCTGGAGAACTGAATGTGTCCACACTGTTTCCGACATTAATACTAAAAACTGATTGGGCAACTTTAATCGGACACGTCTCATCCCTTTCCTCGGTACCTCCTGCTGTGACCGACCGACAGCAGGTGGAGCCTTGGATCCGGAGACGGACAGACTCAGGGGTTCTGACACGCATACATACTGGGAACGCTGGGATAGGATGTTTACACTACTGTATCTGAGTCGTTCTCTTAAGGAAACATCCTCGTTATAAGTAACATGTCTGAACAGATTTCTGATGCTGCTTTCAATCGGAAACCTCCCCCTACAGTTCTAAGGCAACGCACATACACACACATAAACACACTGAAATCATCTGCCTGGAACAGTTATTACAGTGCATGTTTGTATGTATTAATTATAATAATCAATCAACCAACCAACCAACCAACCTACTTTAAAAAACAAAACAAACCCTCACTGGTTTGTTTTGGTTCTGGACGTTTACTCAGGTCTCACCTTGAGTTTCTCCAACATGGCTGCCTCGTCCGCGAAGCGCAGGTTGCCGCTGCCGACGCCGAGCTTCTTCGCGAGGTTGTTGAGGTTCACCTGAAACAGAGGGGATCATGGGACGTGGAGGGGAAAGCCGTGTTCAGCTCGGCCTGCGTTGGGTCACCTCAGGGGATTTCAACTGAGCAGAAAATGTTTACGTTTATCCCAACAGATCCTGGGATTTTTTGTGTGTTTGGTTTTGGGTTATTTTTCAGTCCTGAACTGTGGCACACTGACATTTTAAAAGCAGAGGTCAGAGGTCATATTTGACGCTCATAATAAATTCCAAGAGTTTGCACACTTGTTCCTGCTGTTCACTGTGTGTCCAGCAGGTGGCAGTAATTAGCTGTGAGTTTGCTGGGAACCTGAGTTTGAGGGAACAGGTGTCGCTCCGACTCATTACGCAAACCTCTCCAGAAGACTTCCTGTTTTCACCCACTGCTCTATACCCAGGGAACCAGACCAGGAGGTGTTCGGCTTAATTAGCTCGTTAAGGGACGGCCAATCAGGCGCGGAGACCTATGAGGAACGCACTGTTCGACCGGAGCTGACCTGGCGGTCGTGGCGAGCAGACACCAGCCACAGGCCTTTCTTCTTCTTATCCTTCAGGAAAAGGTTCTTGGTGACGGCGCCGCTCACCTGCTGCAGGTGAGGCATCATCTCCTCCACCGTGAACACCTGGCGGGGGAAAAGGAAAGGGGGGTGAAAACCAAAGACTCATTCCCAGGGACCACTGCTGCTCCTAAATCCACCAGACTCAGAGATTCGATTGTGTTATAATAAACCTGAGTATTAGAAGCTTTAGATTGAACATGTAAAGTTATCTTGTGGCGCCCTCTGCAGGCGGCTGCAGCAGAAACGTGTCCCGTTATAAAACCGTGAGTATACTGAAGGTTGAGAGGAACGGGAACCTGTTATAAACCCTTCAGAAATCCGAGGGAATCCTCAGGGAACAAACAACGTCTGCATTTCATAATAAAACCATCTGTACATCACTAATGGGTGCCGTTCTATGTTGGAGGTATCCGTTGCCCCAGACTCCGTTTTAAAAACGTCACTTTTCAGATTTCCATGGTCCTACACACAAACACACGACTCTCTGAACAAACCTTCACACGATTTCAACTTCAACTGATGCGCCTGTAAATACGGCCAATGAGTAACGGACGAAGCTGCGCTCTTTTCCTTCAAAGTACAACTTTCACCGCGTCCACGTGTCTATTAACCCTGTGATGTGTCGAGGAAAACACAAAACGTCCCGAAGCTAAAACTGTGCTACAGTGAGCGACCCTCGCTGCGATGGACGACGCCGAATAAAAACGTGAATCCTTAAGAGTCAATCAGTGTCTCTGTCTACGTTTTAGGGTTTTATACAATTTACGAATCAAGGGGAATTTTAAATTGTGTAGTTTTTTTAAACGCGATTCAATGGTGACTTGTTCTCAATGGAAAGTACAGTGGGAATATTCCAGATTTGTTTTCTTCACCCTGCTACGATCACTCGTGTCGTAAGTGTCATATTTACTTTAATAAAACACAACATAAAGAAGTTGGTGGTGAGAAGTTTGGACCGAGTCGCCGACGGAGCAGCCGAGGACCGGAGCAGTGTCTCCGGGGACAGGTTTACCGGCGGGTGCTCCACGCAGCTCGTCCGGATGTTCAGAGACTCCAGAAAGTTCTCCAGCTCGGACCGAAGATCCTCCGACATCTTTAAAAGTCAGGGAACAGAGACGGCGAGGAGGAGGAGGAGGAGGAGGAGGAAGAAGAAGAAGAAGAAGAAGAAGAAGACACTCTTCTTCTGTACCCAGATTTACTGCAGCCGATAGACGTGCTGCCATCTCCTGGACATAACGTGCCCCACACAGTCCCCCCTTGGTTTCCTAGTTGCATTTAAAGGGAATTTTTATTTATTCTATTTCAAAAGATGGAAAAGTTCTGCTGCTGCTCTTAAAAAAGCCAGTTGATCATTAAAAAGTCGTTTTCATTAGTGTTGAAGATGTAAAATTAGCTGAATGTAGCTGCTGAAATGAACCAAGTGTAAATTTTAGTCTATAGATAAAAAGGCCATTTCATTCATCCTTTTTCATACAGTGAAATATTTCATTTTATTGAATAAATTTAGATTTACCCTTTCATTTCCATCCATGCCAACAGTTGCTCTGTAGTCGGTCAAATGTGGGGCCTGGACTAGAGACTGATGACAGGTCGGTGCCGTTTTACGAGGATCTGGTTCTGGTGAGGTCTCGGGGGGCGGGGCCAGAGTCTGCGTTTGGGGGGGGGGCAGTGGGAGCCGGAATGTCAGCTGGAAAGCAGCAGTGAGGGAAGAGGAGTCTACTGCAGCGGCTCCACGGGTGGGTGGGGGACAGGTGCACAGGTGGACACAGCTGGAGGGAACAGACCCCCCCTGGATGATTTCCCCCAAAAGAGCAACATTATTGCTCCAACTAGACAAATGTAATCATGTCTAAAGCTCTTTAACTCAGGAATCTGGCTGAGGTGGACACAAGTTTCTCCACAGTTCTGGTCTCACATCATTTGTCACATTTGTCACACGAAGAAGAAAACAGGTAAACATGAACGTAAACTACGCTGGATCCAAATGAATCTTCTTTATTACTGTTGAACGAGGAAGGAAACAATGATTTAATATCAATAAATAGTGATTAATAGGATTCCAACAAAAGGATACAATATCGACATCCACGTTTCCCTTCCTGACTCCAGTGACAGAGACACAGACTTAACAAGAGCCTGATGTTATTCATCATCCTGAATCTAATGCACGTTTCCCATCGGTGAAATGACTCTTCATGTCGTGTGTGTCACGAACACACACTGAAGGACAAGTTGTCCGCGTCCCACATGTACCTGAGTGAAGAGTGTTATACAACGTCTCCGTCCCTGACGGATAAAGCATTAATTCAACACAGCGACCCAGTTTAACGCCGCAGCATGATGTCGGCGCCGCGGCTGAACCGATGCTCTTTAGCAAATGAACCTTACAAAACCCTTTTGGGATTTGTGTCGAAGCGGCATCGAGGGGCCAAAAGAGCAGTGAGACGCCAGAACCGGGTCCCGGGCCGAATTGCCGCGGATGCACTGTGACGCCCGGAGCCAAACTGGCCCACAAGTCCAGGGTGCCGGACTGCGTCGGTAACAACGTTGGGGGAGAAGCAACCAGTAGGTGGTGGAGCAGGGAGGTGGAGCTAACCAGCTAACACCTGCAGCTGAAGTTAGAGGCTGAATATTGTTTGGCTCCGTTACCTTTTGCTGTTTTTGGATCGTTTCAGCAGCTTTGAGTTTGGTTCCTGATGTTCCCGAACGCGTCACGGCTCTGATTTCAGCAGCGTAAAGTTCCTGGAGTTCAGAGCCAAAGAAAACGACCTGAAGAAGTTCATGGAGATGTGGACATTCGCCCAGTGGCTACGAGGAATTTCCTCTGAGTTTTACTGTGAAGGGGGAAAAATCCGGTTTCCCATCTCCCCCTGTAAAAAAGCAGAACCGGGCCTGGTGCCGGCCCAGTCGTTTCATGTACAGGTGGAGTCACTTATGTGTAACGTAGCTGGAGTTTCAGCTGGGGGGGGGGTCTGTGCTTGAGTCACGTCAGCTAATCAAAAAGGGTCCAGAAATCGCACAGCTGCTCTAACAGGAACTGTGTGTTTGCTCAGTGAAGTGATGACTGCTTTGTACACAGTTACAGGTGTGTGTGCGCGTGTGTGTGTGTGATCTATTGATTGTATTGTGTCTGAGCTCACATTATCTCCCTGAATAGAAGCTGCTGCTGCTGCAGATGACGACAATGACAAACAGCCTTCGGAGGGAAGAGGACGAGCAAAGGCAGAGAAACGGGCGAGGATGAGGAGGGACGTCTCCGCGTCTGCCCCAGGACCACGTCTCAGACTCCCAGAGTCTCAGATTGGACCTTCATCCTGTCCACCAGGGTCTGAGACTTCGGCCTGAAACTCAACACCGCCACCGCCGTGCTTCATAGTTCATGACGCTTCCTGACTCATTTCTCCGTTTGATACTGAACCAAATCTTCAAACAAAATAAAACATTTTCTGCTCCTTCAAATGAAAAAAAATGTTTAGAAGATACTGTTTTTATAGCTTTTCTTCTTATATTTCCTTCTGGATTTTATGCGTATAAACAGTAGAACAATATTATTCAAGGCCTTGAACTGTTTCAAGAATCGCAGTAAACATGATAATATCTAATTATTGTAATAAAACAGGGCTCTAATGCAGTCGAAGGTGAACGTGAAGAGAAAAATCCTGGACTGTGTCTGTTCTGTTTCTACTGTTGTCACAGTCGTTTAAAAGACGTTTTTGTTTTCAAGTCAGTACATTTTTATTAAACCCGAGAGACAAGGACTTTGAGTGTGTGTCCTCATTCCTGTGAACACCGTGTATGTACATGTCTTTCTATGTTTGTGTGGAAGAAGTTTGGGTTAAAACCAGCGTTGTGAGGACATTCTCTCTGGTCCTCACTCCTTCAAAATGCTGATTGAGGGTTCAGACCTGGTTTAAAGGTTCAGGTTAGAACCAGGTCTAGGTCAGGGTTGGAAAATGTGTGTGTTTGTGTGTTTTATCCCTCTATCTGTCAGTCAATCAGTGTCCTACATTTCTTTTGGTTTCCATCAGTTTAACAGATGATTAAATGAATGCAGAGTTTTTGTTATTTCCCTGTTGTCAACGGCAACCACGCAAACGCACACAAACACACACACACACTTGACTGCGATCACTCTTCCACAGGTCGATGTTGTTGCAGCAGCAGCAGAGACTCAAACACTAAAACGATTCACCTCAGTTTTTAATGTGAATTTGATTTAAAAACAAAAAACAGCTGTCTTGTCAAAACAGGAACATTGTCCCAGACCCCCCCCCACACACACACACACACACACACACACACACACAGACAGACACACACCCTGCTTGTACATCTGAACACAGGTGCTGAAAATAAAGACTGACGTGCAGGAGCCCAGTGGGCGGGGTTCAGTAGGCAGGTAGGTTCAGCTCACCTGCTCTGCCCCTCCCCCTCCTTAAACAGCTGATGAAACCCGGCTAGTCCTCATTAACGGTTAACGAGCTGCAGCCACTGGGAGATTTAATTACAGAGAAAAGATGAACTACGTGATTTAAAGGCTGCCCCCCCCCAAATCTCTAAATATGACTTGACCAGGAGACACGAGCCAGTGATTCACCAGAAAGAAATGATCCGAGTCCACGGCCCCTTTTCCAGAAACTTTAACGTCTCACAGTTCGACCAGGAAAAGTCATTCTGGAGTGAATCGACAAGCAAGGGAACGAGGACAGGATCAGACGTCTTCATGAATGTCGGACCGGAACCAGAAAAGAAGATTCTATGATTCTGTTTCAGTCTCGGGTCCATTTGGTTCTTTCCTTAAATCCAGTTTGTTTCGAGATTAGTTTCTCTCTACCTGGATTCACGAGGTTTAAACTTTGAAACTGGAAGAAATGATTCAGTGTCCGTGCTGGTCAGTGAAGGCAACCTGAGGTCATCTCCTGTCTGACCTCACGTCCAGGTATCAACAACAGGTTTATACTACAGGTGTGTTGGGGGCAGGAGGGAAAGCGTAGCCGCTGCTTTAGCCCGACAAGCTAACGGTCGGTTAGGGACTAGGCGACGTAGCCTCGGGTTTCGGGTCAGGTTCAGAGTCCGGAACCGTTGGAGCCGGGACAGGTCTTAAATACGCGGGCAGGACCAGGGACGACTCCAAGTTGGGTCCGTTAGGTTAGTTTCGATCAGTTTAATTTAGCTTAGTTTAGATTAGTTCAGTTTAATTTAGATTAGATTAGTTTAGTTTAGATCTCTGGAGTAGGATTGGATTCATTCATTCCTAAAAGTGGAGAACTGAAACTAAAGTGAACCTAATGGTGGCGCTAGAGGAAATGTCAAAGGAAAATCAGCAGCGTTCATACTCTGAGGATCATGAACGTCTGAGCCAAATGTCGCAATAAACCATCCGATAGTCGACCAGGGTTTACAAAGAGCCGTGTCACGATCAGACTACACATTTAGGAAGAGACAAAGTTAGGAGTCGTTAAATTAGAATAAAGAGAGATGAGGTTTAATCAGTAGGTTCAGGAAATAAAAAAGACTGAATGAGAAACAGACATCAGATGTCGGGGAAAGAAAAGATCAGAAAAGATCTGATGGGACACTGTTTACGAAGGGTTGTAATCAATAGGTTTATCAATGTTAATAATCATTTACTGATACTCCATAGATCAGTTCGATTACAACAACAAAAATTCCTCCTCTGGCACTTTGTCTCTTAATCACCTTAGTTTAACGAGGGACGGTTGGACCACTGATCCTCTGCAGGACGTCTGGACCAGGCTCCATTTAAAAAACTGATCATTAACATTTACAGCTGCAGACGTATTGTGGTAAAACCTTTTATCACCTTACAGAGTTCTACCTGCTGTTGATCTGCCTGTTTAACCTAAAACTGTCCAGATGCAGAGAGAACAACATGGTAAACGTATGAAGTGTCCACAACCTGGTTAACTGGTCACTACTGATCTATAGAGCATCAAGAAAATTATTTATTAATCGTTAATAAACCCTTTATAAAGTGGAACCACACGTTTGCACTGCTGCTCTCAAACACTTTTCTAGGAATTTCAGTTCATGTCCGTGTCGGTGATGGGGGTTGACGCCCCCCCGGGAGTGACTGTGATCTTTTTGTGTAATTGTCTGCTCATCAGTGGGAATC
The DNA here is from genome assembly GCA_016859345.1 of Istiophorus platypterus. Taxonomy (NCBI): domain Eukaryota; kingdom Metazoa; phylum Chordata; class Actinopteri; order Istiophoriformes; family Istiophoridae; genus Istiophorus; species Istiophorus platypterus. The sequence goes on from CM029124.1 coordinate 943,604, forward strand.
CTCTCATCATAATTTCATCCCATGTAAACGGAGTCAGGGCAGCAGCAGCAGTGGGTCAGCGGATAATCAACATAATGACTCTTCATCGCCGACCTAAAGACCCACATAGCCCTGAGCAGTGTGTGTGTGTGTGTGTGTGTGTGTGTGTGTGTGTGTGTGTGTGTGTGTGTGTGTGTGGCTCCTCCCCTTATAAACACGTCCACCGGTGTTAATCTGTTTTGTCCAAAATCTCAGACCCTGCGGATCAGTACCATTTTTACCCAGGACACAGGTGCGAGCTGCAGGCGTCGGTCACTGGAGGTCTGACACCGGCGCCGGTTTATTTTTCTTTTCCCTGGCGTGAACTCGGAGTCCAGATCGGATCCAGATTGGGTGCAGACCGAGTCCAGACCAGGTCCAGGTTTTCAAAGAAGAAGGACCGAGGCCACCGGGACCTGAAACAGAGGCAGGTTCCTTCCTTTTACCGCAGAAGAGGCCGCGGCTCTGGTCCAGGTCCCGGACTTTCCCTCTCGTCCTCTCCAGTCTTGTTCAGGTACAGAGAGAGTCCCCGCTACCGTCCCCCCCGTGTCTTGTCACGTGACTGGTTGCCTTAGGTCGTCATGTCTAATCGAATCTTCGTTCAAAGCAAAAAGTGTCATGAAAATCTTTAGTTCCAGCAGCTAAACAAACATTGTCGCAGCAGAGGAAACCAGCGGAGGAGGAGGAGCTTTACCTCAGTGAAAGTAACAATATCACAAAGTAGAAATATTTGAAAGCAAAAGTGTTAGAAGTATCCGATCAAAATCTACTTGAAGTAGTGAAAGTAAAAGTATATAAATCATGCAGAATGTCCAGTTTCAGAATAACGTGCAAGGATCAGAAATCCTGACACGGCTGGAAAACCTGAGCTAATTTTTAACAATATTCTATATTCTGCTGTGTAGCTTCATCTATGGTAAAACGTCCTCATTAATCAGCTGATTTGTATTTTTAATAAGCGATCAGATTAACCCCTGTAGTAACCGAAGCGGAGGAATAAAGTGGCATCAATGTTAAAGACTCAAAGAAAGTAACTAAAAATTCTGCCACAGTATTTGAGTCAATGTAAAAAAAAAGTGATTCAAACATTTGGACAAACAAGTACAAAAGTGACAAACGCTGAAAAGTTTCGTTCATTTAACCTCCTTCAGTGAAAAGTGACATTTTCATATCTGAAAATTACCAGACACGGCGTGAAGGATTCTGTCGTTCTGATGTTTTACCAGGAAAAAGCTGGGCCGGGTCCATGTCATGATTCAGGCCGATAAAGACGTCCACTCAGGTCAAAGTTCACCGGGTTCGTCTCTCTGAACAAACCTTCAGCGTTAAAGGAGAAAACTGATGGGAACCTCCCAACAGGCGACTCCCTGCGGTGATTA